>CAXDIW010000087.1:600000-956000 GCA_963989415.1 Cerceris ruficornis
ATTGTTCTATTTGTCGAAAGTTAGAAATTGTTAGAACTATACGAGAGGTGCCCGCATATCATTTTGTACTGCGTACGGCACTGCGCATAGGAATTCAGTTTATGTTAGAAGTCTTAAGTGTCGCGGCCGCCCTAGCTCTTTTTGAGCGCACCTCAGTCTGTTCTCTGTATACGCCCTACGCGGGACCACTAGTTATTCTTTTTTCTGTAACGATTCAAATATATTTTCCACTTATATTAATTGGTTTACAATTAATTCAACGCGCACCCTGTTTACTCCTATCACAAATAATTTCCGATAAAGGATTAACCATTGGGGCTCGTTGTTCACTTAAACTTGAAAAACAAAAAATTGGCGAATTGTACTGTTTGGATGCTTTGCATATATGTTTCTTAGACTATATAGAAGCAATATATACATTGATTTCAACCGTCTACCTGTTCCATTCATTGTTCTACTTGTCGGAAGTTACAAATAATTTCCGTTAAAGTATTAACAATGGGGCTCGTAGTTCACTTAAACATGAAGATGAAATAATTGGCGAATGGTACTGTTTGGATGCTTTGCATATATGTTTCTTAGACTATATGGAAGCAATATATACAAAGATTTCAACCGTCTGCGTGTTCCAATCATTGTTCAACTTGTAGAAAGTTACAATTAATTTCCGTTAAAGGATTAACAATGGGGCTCGTAGTTCACTTAAACTTGAAGAACAAAAAATTGGCGAATTGTAATGTTTGGATGCTTTGCATATATGTTTCGTAGGCTATATAGAAGCAATATATACAAAGAATTCAACCGACTACCTGTTCCATTCATTGTTCTACTTGTCGAAAGTTACAAATAATTTCCGATAAAGGATTAACCATTGGGGCTCATTGTTCACTTAAACTTGAAAAACAAAAAATTGGCGAATTGTACTGTTTGGATGCTTTGCATATATGTTTCTTAGACTATATGGAAGCATTATATAGAAAGATTTCAACCGTCTACCTGTTCCATTCATTGTTCTACTTGCCGAAATTTACAAATAATTTCCTTTAAAGGACTAACAATGGGGCTCGTAGTTCACTTAAACTTGAAGAATAAAAAATTGGCGAATTGTACTGTTTGGATGCTTTGCATATATGTTTCTTAGACTATATATAAGCAATATATACAATGATTTCAACCGTCTACCTGTTCCATTCATTGTTCTACTTGTCGAAAATTACAAATAATTTCCGATAAAGGATTAATCATTGGTGCTCATTGTTCACTTAAACTTGAAGAACAAAAAATTGGCAAATGGTACTGTTTGGATGCTTTGCATATATGTTTCTTAGACTATTTAGAAGCAATATATAGAAAGATTTCACCCGTCTACCTGTACTGTTCATTGTTCTACTTGTAGAAAGTTACAAATAATTTCCATTTCATGATTATCAATGGGGCTCGTTGTTCACTTAAACTTGAAGAACAAAAAATTGGCGAATGGTACTGTTTGGATGCTTTGCATATATGTTTCTTAGATTATATAGAAGCAATATTTACAAAGATTTCAACCGTCTACCTGTTCCATTCATTGTTCTACTTGTCGCAAGTTACAAATAATTTCCGTTAAAGTATTAACAATGGGGCTCGTAGTTCACTTAAACTTGAAGATCAAATAATTGGCGAATTGTACTGTTTGGATGCTTTGCATATTTGTTTCTTAGACTAGTTAGAAGCAATATATAGAAAGATTTCACCCGTCTACCTGTACTATTCATTGTTCTACCTGTAGAAAGTTACAAATAATTTCCATTTCATGATTATCAATGGGGCTCGCTGTTCACTTAAACTTGAAGATCAAAAAATTGGCGATTGTTACTGTTTAGATGGTTTGCATATAGGTTTGGTAGACTATATACAAGCAACATATACAAAGATTCCAACCGTCTACCTGTTCTATTCATTGTTCTACTTGTAGAAAGTTACAAATAATTTCCGTTTCATGGTTATCAATTGTACTCGTAGTTCACTTAAACTTGAAGAACAAAAAATTGGCGGATGGTACTGTTTGGATGCTTTGAATATATGTTTCTTATATTATATAGAAGCAATATATAAAAATATTTCAACCGTCTACCTGTTCCATTCATTGTTCTACTTGTCGAAATTTACAAATAATTTCCTTTAAAGGATTAACAATTGGGCTCGTTGTTCACTTAAACTTGAAGAACAATAAATTGGCGAATTGTACTGTTTGGATGCTTTGCATATATGTTTCTTAGACTATATAGAAGCAATATATACAAAGAATTCAACCGTCTACCTGTTCCATTCATTGTTCTACTTGTCGAAAGTTACAAATAATTTCCGATAAAGGATTAACCATTGGGGCTCATTGTTCACTTAAACTTGGAAAACAAAAAATTGGCGAATTGTACTGTTTGGATGCTTTGCATATATGTTTCTTAGACTATATGGAAGCAATATATACAATGATTTCAACCGTCTACCTATTCCATTCAATGTTCTACTTGTCGAAATTTACAAATAATTTCCTTTAAAGGATTTACAATTGGGCTCGTTGTACACTTAAACTTGAAGAACAATAAATTGGCGAATTGTACTGTTTGGATGCTTTTCATATATGTTTCTTAGACTATATAGAAGCAATATATACAAAGAATTCAACCGTATACCTGTTCCATTCATTGTTCTACTTGTCGAAAGTTACAAATTGTTAGAACTATACGAGAGGTGCCCGCATATCATTTTGTACTGCGTACGGCACTGCGCATAGGAATTCAGTTTATGTTAGAAGTCTTAAGTGTCGCGGCCGCCCTAGCTCTTTTTGAGCGCACCTCAGTCTGTTCTCTGTATACGCCCTACGCGGGACCACTAGTTATTCTTTTTTCTGTAACGATTCAAATATATTTTCCACTTATATTAATTGGTTTACAATTAATTCAACGCGCACCCTGTTTACTCCTATCACAAATAATTTCCGATAAAGGATTAACCATTGGGGCTCGTTGTTCACTTAAACTTGAAAAACAAAAAATTGGCGAATTGTACTGTTTGGATGCTTTGCATATATGTTTCTTAGACTATATAGAAGCAATATATACATTGATTTCAACCGTCTACGTGTTCCATTCATTGTTCTACTTGTCGAAATTTACAAATAATTTCCTTTAAAGGATTATCAATGGGGCTCGTTGTTCACTTAAACTTGAAGAACAAAAAATTGGCGAATGGTACTGTTTGGATGCTTTGCATATATGTTTCTTAGACTATTTAGAAGCAATATATCGAAAGATTTCACCGGTCTACCTGTACTATTCATTGTTCTACTTGTAGAAAGTTACAAATAATTTCCATTTCATGATTTTCAATGGGGCTCGCTGTTCACTTAAACTTGAAGATCAAAAAATTGGCGATTGTTCCTGTTTAGATGCTTTGCATATAGGTTTCTTAGACTATATAGAAGCAACATATACAAAGATTTCAACCGTCTACCTGTTCTATTCATTGTTCTACTTGTAGAAATTTACAAATAATTTCCGTTTCATGATTATCAATGGGGCTCGTTGTTCACTTAAACTTGAAGATCAAATAATTGGCGAATTGTACTGTTTGGATGCTTTGCATATTTGTTTCTTAGACTATTTAGAAGCAATATGTAGAAAGATTTCACCCGTCTACCTGTACTATTCATTGTTCTACCTGTAGAAAGTTACAAATAATTTCCATTTCATGATTATCAATGGGGCTCGCTGTTCACTTAAACTTGAAGATCAAAAAATTGGCGATTGTTACTGTTTAGATGCTTTGCATATAGGTTTCGTAGACTATATACAAGCAACATATACAAAGATTCCAACCGTCTACCTGTTCTATTCATTGTTCTACTTGTAGAAAGTTACAAATAATTTCCGTTTCATGGTTATCAATGGGGCTCGTAGTTCACTAAAACTTGAAGAACAAAAAATTGGCGGATGGTACTGTTTGGATGCTTTGAATATATGTTTCTTATATTATATAGAAGCAATATATACAAATATTTCAACCGTCTACGTGTTCCAATCATTGTTCTACTTGTCGAAATTTACAAATAATTTCCTTTAAAGGATTAACAATTGGGCTCGTTGTTCACTTAAACTTGAAGAACAATAAATTGGCGAATTGTACTGTTTGGATGCTTTGCATATATGTTTCTTAGACTATATAGAAGCAATATATACAAAGAATTCAACCGTCTACCTGTTCCATTCATTGTTCTACTTGTCGAAAGTTACAAATTGTTAGAACTATACGAGAGGTGCCCGCATACAATTTTGTACGGCACTGCGCATAGGAATTCAGTTTATGTTAGAAGTCTTAAGTGTTGCGGCCGCCCTAGCTCTTTTTGAGCGCACCTCAGTCTGTTCTCTGTATACGCCCTACGCGGAACCACTAGTTATTCTTTTTTCTGTAACGATTCAAATATATTTTCCACTTATATTAATTGGTTTACAATTAATTCAACGCGCACCCTGTTTACTCCTATCACAAATAATTTCCGATAAAGGATTAACCATTGGGGCTCGTTGTTCACTTAAACTTGAAAAACAAAAAATTTGCGAATTGTACTGTTTGGATGCTTTGCATATATGTTTCTTAGACTATATAGAAGCAATATATACATTGATTTCAACCGTCTACGTGTTCCAATCATTGTTCTACTTGTCGAAAATTACAAATAATTTCCGATAAAGGATTAACAATTGGGGTTCATGGTTCACTTAAACTTGATGACCCAAAAATTGGCAAATGGTACTGTTTGGATGCTTTGCGTACATGTTTCTCAGAATATATGGAAGCAATATATACAAAGATTTCAACCGTCTACGTGTTCCAATCATTGTTCTACTTGTCGAAATTTACAAATAATTTCCTTTAAAGGATTAACAATTGGGCTCGTTGTTCACTTAAACTTGAAGAACAATAAATTGGCGAATTGTACTGTTTGGATGCTTTGCATATATGTTTCTTAGACTATATAGAAGCAATGTATACAAAGATTTCAACAGTCTACCTGTTCCATTCATTGTTCTACTTGTCGAAAGTTACAAATAATTACCGATACAGGATTAACCATTGGGGCTCATTGTTCACTTAAACTTGAAGAACAAAAAATTGGCGAATTGTACTGTTTGGATGCTTTGCATATATGTTTCTTAGACTATATAGAAGCAATATATACAATGATTTCAACCGTCTACCTGTTCCATTCATTGTTCTACTTGTCGAATGTTACAAATAATTTCCGTTAAGGGATTAACAAAGGGGATCGTAGTTTACTTAAACTTGAAGAACAAAAAATTGGCGAATTGTACTGTTTGGATGCTTTGCATATATGTTTCTTAGACTATATAGAAGCAATATATATAATGATTTCAGCCGTCTACCTGTTCCATTCATTGTTCTACTTGTCGAAAGTTACAAATAATTTCCGTTAAGGGATTAACAATGGGGATCGTAGTTTACTTAAACTTGAAGAACAAAAAATTGGCGAATTGTACTGTTTGGATGCTTTGCATAGATGTTTCTTAGACTATTTAGAAGCAATATATAGAAAGATTTCACCCGTCTACCTGTACTATTCATTGTTCTACTTGTAGAAAGTTACAAATAATTTCCATTTCATGATTATCAATGGGGCTCGCTGTTCACTTAAACTTGAAGATCAAAAAATTGGCGATTGTTACTGTTTAGATGCTTTGCATATATGTTTCTTAGATTATATAGAAACAATATATACAAAGATTTCAACCGTCTACCAGTTCCATTCATTGTTCTACTTGTCGAAATTTACAAATAATTTCCGTTTCATGATTATCAATGGGGCTCGTTGTTCACTTAATCTTGAAGAACAAAAAATTGGCGAATTGTACTGTTTGGATGCTTTGCATAGATGTTTCTTAGACTATGTAGAAGCAATATATAGAAAGATTTAACCCGTCTACCTGTGCTATTCATTGTTCTACTTGTAGAAAGTTACAAATAATTTCCATTTCATGATTATCAATGGGGCTCGCTGTTCACTTAAACTTGAAGAACAAAAAATTGGCGAATGGTACTGTTTGGATGCTTTGCATATATGTTTCTTAGACTATATGGAAGCAATATATACAAAGATTTCAACCTTTTGCGTGTTCCAATCATTGTTCTACTTGTAGAAAGTTACAATTAATTTCCGTTAAAGGATTAACAATGGGGCTCGTAGTTCACTTAAACTTGAAGAACAAAAAATTGGCGAATTGTACTGTTTGGATGCTTTGCATATATGTTTCGTAGGCTATATAGAAGCAATATATACAAAGAATTCAACCGACTACCTGTTCCATTCATTGTTCTACTTGTCGAAAGTTACAAATAATTTCCGATAAAGGATTAACCATTGGGGCTCATTGTTCACTTAAACTTGAAAAACAAAAAATTGGCGAATTGTACTGTTTGGATGCTTTGCATATATGTTTCTTAGACTATATGGAAGCATTATATACAATGATTTCAACCGTCTACCTATTCCATTCATTGTTCTACTTGTCGAAATTTACAAATAATTTCCTTTAAAGGATTAACAATGGGGCTCGTTGTACACTTAAACTTGAAGCACAATAAATTGGCGAATTGTACTGTTTGGATGCTTTGCATATACGTTTCTTAGACTATATAGAAGCAATATATACAAAGATTTCAACCGTCAACTTGTTCCACTCATTGTTCTACTTGTCGAAAGTTACAAATAATTTCCATTTCATGATTATCAATGGGGCTCGCTCTTCACTTAAATTTGAAGATCAAAAAATTGGCGATTGTTACTGTTTAGATGCTTTGCATATAGGTTTCGTAGACTATATAGAAGGAACATATACAAAGATTTCAACCGTCTACCTGTTCTATTCATTGTTCTACTTGTAGAAAGTTACAAATAATTTCCGTTTCATGATTATCAATGGGGCTTGTTGTTCACATAAACTTGAAGAACAAAAAATTGGCGAATGGTACTGTTTGGATGATTTGCATATATGTTTCTTAGACTATATGGAAGCAATATATACAAAGATTTCAACCGTCTACGTGTTCCAATCATTGTTCTACTTGTCGAAATTTACAAATAATTTAATTTAAAGGATTAACAATGGGGCTCGTTGTTCACTTAAACTTGAAGATCAAAAAATTGGCGATTGTTACTGTTTGGATGCTTTGCATATATGTTTCTTAGATTATATAGAAGCAATATATACAAAGATTTCAACCGTCTACCAGTTCCATTCATTGTTCTACTTGTCGCAAGTGACAAATAATTTCCGTTAAAGTATTAACAATGGGGCTCGTAGTTCACTTAATCTTGCAGTTCAGATAATTGGCGAATTGTACTGTTTGGATGCTTTGCATATATGTTTCTTAGACTATTTAGAAGCAATATATAGAAAGATTTCACCCGTCTACCTGTACTATTCATTGTTCTACTTGTCGAAAGTTACAAATAATTTCCTTTAAAGGATTAACAATGGGGCTCGTAGTTCACTTAAACTTGAAGAGCAAAAAATTGGCGAATTGTACTGTTTGGACGCTTTGCATATATGTTTCTTGGACTATATAGAACCAATATATACAATGATTTCAACCGTCTACGTGTTCCATTCATTGTTCTACTTGTCGAAAGTTACAAATAATTTCCGATAAAAGATTAACAATGGGGCTCATTGTTCACTTAAACTTGAAGGACAAAAAATTGGCGAATTGCACTGTTTGGATGCTTTGCATATATGTTTCGTAGATTATATAGAAGCAATATTTACAAAGATTTCAACCGTCTACCTGTTCCATTCATTGTTCTACTTGTCGCAAGTTACAAATAATTTCCGTTAAAGTATTAACAATGGGGCTCGTAGTTCACTTAAACTTGAAGATCAAATAATTGGCGAATTGTACTGTTTGGATGCTTTGCATATTTGTTTCTTAGACTATTTAGAAGCAATATATAGAAAGATTTCACCCGTCTACCTGTACTATTCATTGTTCTACCTGTAGAAAGTTACAAATAATTTCCATTTCATGATTATCAATGGGGCTCGCTGTTCACTTAAACTTGAAGATCAAAAAATTGGCGATTGTTACTGTTTAGATGCTTTGCATATAGGTTTCGTAGACTATATACAAGCAACATATACAAAGATTCCAACCGTCTACCTGTTCTATTCATTGTTCTACTTGTAGAAAGTTACAAATAATTTCCGTTTCATGGTTATCAATTGTACTCGTAGTTCACTTAAACTTGAAGAACAAAAAATTGGCGGATGGTACTGTTTGGATGCTTTGAATATATGTTTCTTATATTATATAGAAGCAATATATAAAAATATTTCAACCGTCTACCTGTTCCATTCATTGTTCTACTTGTCGAAAATTACAAATAATTTCCGATAAAGGATTAACCATTGGGCTCATTGTTCACTTAAACTTGGAAAACAAAAAATTGGCGAATTGTACTGTTTGGATGCTTTGCATATATGTTTCTTAGACTATATGGAAGCAATATATACAATGATTTCAACCGTCTACCTATTCCATTCATTGTTCTACTTGTCGAAATTTACAAATAATTTCCTTTAAAGGATTAACAATTGGGCTCGTTGTACACTTAAACTTGAAGAACAATAAATTGGCGAATTGTACTGTTTGGATGCTTTGCATATATGTTTCTTAGACTATATAGAAGCAATATATACAAAGAATTCAACCGTATACCTGTTCCATTCATTGTTCTACTTGTCGAAAGTTACAAATTGTTAGAACTATACGAGAGGTGCCCGCATATCATTTTGTACTGTGTACGGCACTGCGCATAGGAATTCAGTTTATGTTAGAAGTCTTAAGTGTCGCGGCCGCCCTAGCTCTTTTTGAGCGCACCTCAGTCTGTTCTCTGTATACGCCCTACGCGGAACCACTAGTTATTCTTTTTTCTGTAACGATTCAAATATATTTTCCACTTATATTAATTGGTTTACAATTAATTCAACGCGCACCCTGTTTACTCCTATCACAAATAATTTCCGATAAAGGATTAACCATTGTGGCTCGTTGTTCACTTAAACTTGAAAAACAAAAAATTGGCGAATTGTACTGTTTGGATGCTTTGCATATATGTTTCTTAGACTATATGGAAGCATTATATACAATGATTTCAACCGTCTACCTATTCCATTCATTGTTCTACTTGTCGAAATTTACAAATAATTTCCGATAAAGGATTAACAATTGGGGCTCATTGTTCACTTAAACTTGATGACCAAAAAATTGGCAAATGGTACTGTTTGGATGCTTTGCGTACATGTTTCTCAGAATATATGGAAGCAATATATACAAAGATTTCAACCGTCTACGTGTTCCAATCATTGTTCTACTTGTCGAAATTTACAAATAATTTCCTTTAAAGGATTAACAATTGGGCTCGTTGTTCACTTAAACTTGAAAAACAAAAAATTGGCGAATTGTACTGTTTGGATGCTTTGCATATATGTTTCTTAGACTATATGGAAGCATTATATACAATGATTTCAACCGTCTACCTATTCCATTCATTGTTCTACTTGTCGAAATTTACAAATAATTTCCTTTAAAGGATTAACAATTGGGCTCGTTGTACACTTAAACTTGAAGAACAATAAATTGGCGAATTGTACTGTTTGGATGCTTTGCATATATGTTTCTTAGACTATATAGAAGCAATATATACAAAGAATTCAACCGTATACCTGTTCCATTCATTGTTCTATTTGTCGAAAGTTAGAAATTGTTAGAACTATACGAGAGGTGCCCGCATATCATTTTGTACTGCGTACGGCACTGCGCATAGGAATTCAGTTTATGTTAGAAGTCTTAAGTGTCGCGGCCGCCCTAGCTCTTTTTGAGCGCACCTCAGTCTGTTCTCTGTATACGCCCTACGCGGGACCACTAGTTATTCTTTTTTCTGTAACGATTCAAATATATTTTCCACTTATATTAATTGGTTTACAATTAATTCAACGCGCACCCTGTTTACTCCTATCACAAATAATTTCCGATAAAGGATTAACCATTGGGGCTCGTTGTTCACTTAAACTTGAAAAACAAAAAATTGGCGAATTGTACTGTTTGGATGCTTTGCATATATGTTTCTTAGACTATATAGAAGCAATATATACATTGATTTCAACCGTCTACCTGTTCCATTCATTGTTCTACTTGTCGGAAGTTACAAATAATTTCCGTTAAAGTATTAACAATGGGGCTCGTAGTTCACTTAAACATGAAGATGAAATAATTGGCGAATGGTACTGTTTGGATGCTTTGCATATATGTTTCTTAGACTATATGGAAGCAATATATACAAAGATTTCAACCGTCTGCGTGTTCCAATCATTGTTCAACTTGTAGAAAGTTACAATTAATTTCCGTTAAAGGATTAACAATGGGGCTCGTAGTTCACTTAAACTTGAAGAACAAAAAATTGGCGAATTGTAATGTTTGGATGCTTTGCATATATGTTTCGTAGGCTATATAGAAGCAATATATACAAAGAATTCAACCGACTACCTGTTCCATTCATTGTTCTACTTGTCGAAAGTTACAAATAATTTCCGATAAAGGATTAACCATTGGGGCTCATTGTTCACTTAAACTTGAAAAACAAAAAATTGGCGAATTGTACTGTTTGGATGCTTTGCATATATGTTTCTTAGACTATATGGAAGCATTATATACAATGATTTCAACCGTCTACCTATTCCATTCATTGTTCTACTTGTCGAAATTTACAAATAATTTCCTTTAAAGGATTAACAATGGGGCCCGTTGTACACTTCAACTTGAAGTACAATAAATTGGCGAATTGTACTGTTTGGATGTTTTGCATATACGTTTCTTAGACTATATAGAAGCAATATATACAGAGATTTCAACCGTCAACTTGTTCCACTCATTGTTCTACTTGTCGAAAGTTACAAATAATTTCCATTTCATGATTATCAATGGGGCTCGATCTTCACTTAAATTTGAAGATCAAAAAATTGGCGAATGTTACTGTTTAGATGCTTTGCATATAGATTTCGTAGACTATATAGAAGGAACATATACAAAGATTTCAACCGTCTACCTGTTCTATTCATTGTTCTACTTGTAGAAAGTTACAAATAATTTCCGTTTCATGATTATCAATGGGGCTTGTTGTTCACATAAACTTGAAGAACAAAAAATTGGCGAATGGTACTGTTTGGATGATTTGCATATATGTTTCTTAGACTATATGGAAGCAATATATACAAAGATTTCAACCGTCTACGTGTTCCAATCATTGTTCTACTTGTCGAAATTTACAAATAATTTCATTTAAAGGATTAACAATGGGGCTCGTTGTTCACTTAAACTTGAAGAACAAGAAATTGGCGAATTGTACTGTTTGGATGCTTTGCATATATGTTTCTTAGACTATATAGAAGCAATATATACAATGATTTCAACCGTCTACCTGTTCCATTCATTGTTCTACTTGTCGAAAATTACAAATAATTTCCGATAAAGGATTAATCATTGGTGCTCATTGTTCACTTAAACTTGAAGAACAAAAAATTGGCAAATGGTACTGTTTGGATGCTTTGCATATATGATTCTTAGACTATTTAGAAGCAATATATAGAAAGATTTCACCCGTCTACCTGTACTATTCATTGTTCTACTTGTAGAAAGTTACAAATAATTTACATTTCATGATTATCAATGGGGCTCGTTGTTCACTTAAACTTGAAGAAGAAAAAATGGGAGAATGGTACTGTTTGGATGCTTTGCATATATGTTTCTTAGATTATATAGAAGCAATATATATAAAGATTTCAACCGTCTACCTGTTCCATTCATTGTACTACTTGTCGTAAATTACAAAGAATTTCCGATAAAGGATTAACCATTGGGGCTCATTGTTCACTTAAACTTGAAGAACAAAAAATTGGCGAATGGTACTGTCTGGATGCTTTGCGTACATGTTTCTTAGACTATATGGAAGCAATATATACAAAGATTTCAACCGTCTACCTGTTCTATTCATTGTTCTACTTGTAGAAAGTTACAAATAATTTCCGTTTCATGATTATCAATGGGGCTCGTTGTTCACTTAAACTTGAAGAACAAAAAATTGGCGAATGGTACTGTCTGGATGCTTTGCGTACATGTTTCTTAGACTATATGGAAGCAATATATACAAAGATTTCAACCGTCTACCTGTTCTATTCATTGTTCTACTTGTAGAAAGTTACAAATAATTTCCGTTTCATGATTATCAATGGGGCTCGTTGTTCACTTAAACTTGAAGAACAAAAAATTGGCGAATGGTACTGTTTGGATGCTTTGCATATATGTTTCTTAGACTATATGGAAGCAATATATACAAAGATTTCAACCTTCTGCGTGTTCCAATCATTGTTCTACTTGTAGAAAGTTACAATTAATTTCCGTTAAAGGATTAACAATGGGGCTCGTAGTTCACTTAAACTTGAAGAACAAAAAATTGGCGAATTGTACTGTTTGGATGCTTTGCATATATGTTTCGTAGGCTATATAGAAGCAATATATACAAAGAATTCAACCGACTACCTGTTCCATTCATTGTTCTACTTGTCGAAAGTTACAAATAATTTCCGATAAAGGATTAACCATTGGGGCTCATTGTTCACTTAAACTTGAAAAACAAAAAATTGGCGAATTGTACTGTTTGGATGCTTTGCATATATGTTTCTTAGACTATATGGAAGCATTATATACAATGATTTCAACCGTCTACCTATTCCATTCATTGTTCTACTTGTCGAAATTTACAAATAATTTCCTTTAAAGGATTAACAATGGGGCTCGTTGTACACTTAAACTTGAAGCACAATAAATTGGCGAATTGTACTGTTTGGATGCGTTGCATATACGTTTCTTAGACTATATAGAAGCAATATATACAAAGATTTCAACCGTCAACTTGTTCCACTCATTGTTCTACTTGTCGAAAGTTACAAATAATTTCCATTTCATGATTATCAATGGGGCTCGCTCTTCACTTAAATTTGAAGATCAAAAAATTGGCGATTGTTACTGTTTAGATGCTTTGCATATAGGTTTCGTAGACTATATAGAAGGAACATATACAAAGATTTCAACCGTCTACCTGTTCTATTCATTGTTCTACTTGTAGAAAGTTACAAATAATTTCCGTTTCATGATTATCAATGGGGCTTGTTGTTCACATAAACTTGAAGAACAAAAAATGGCGAATGGTACTGTTTGGATGATTTGCATATATGTTTCTTAGACTATATGGAAGCAATATATACAAAGATTTCAACCGTCTACGTGTTCCAATCATTGTTCTACTTGTCGAAATTTACAAATAATTTCCATTTCATGATTATCAATGGGGCTCGCTGTTCACTTAAACTTGAAGGTCAAAAAATTGGCGATTGTTACTGTTTAGATACTTTGCATATATGTTTCTTAGATTATATAGAAGCAATATATACAAAGATTTCAACCGTCTACCTGTTCCATTCATTGTTCTACTTGTCGAAAGTTACAAATTATTTCCGTTAAAGTATTAACAATGGGGCTCGTTGTTCACTTAAACTTGAAGATCAAAAAATTGGCGATTGTTACTGTTTGGATGCTTTGCATATATGTTTCTTAGATTATATAGAAGCAATATATACAAAGATTTCAACCGTCTACCAGTTCCATTCATTGTTCTACTTGTCGCAAGTTACAAATAATTTCCGTTAAAGTATTAACAATGGGGCTCGTAGTTCACTTAATCTTGCAGTTCAGATAATTGGCGAATTGTACTGTTTGGATGCTTTGCATATATGTTTCTTAGACTATTTAGAAGCAATATATAGAAAGATTTCACCCGTCTACCTGTACTATTCATTGTTCTACTTGTAGAAAGTTACAAATAATTTCCATTTCATGATTATCGATGGGGCTCGTTGTTCACTTAAACTTGAAGAACAATAAATTGGCGAATTGTACTGTTTGGATGCTTTGCATATATGTTTCTTAGACTATATAGAAGCAATATATACAAAGAATTCAACCGTATACCTGTTCCATTCATTGTTCTACTTGTCGAAAGTTACAAATTGTTAGAACTATACGAGAGGTGCCCGCATATCATTTTGTACTGTGTACGGCACTGCGCATAGGAATTCAGTTTATGTTAGAAGTCTTAAGTGTCGCGGCCGCCCTAGCTCTTTTTGAGCGCACCTCAGTCTGTTCTCTGTATACGCCCTACGCGGAACCACTAGTTATTCTTTTTTCTGTAACGATTCAAATATATTTTCCACTTATATTAATTGGTTTACAATTAATTCAACGCGCACCCTGTTTACTCCTATCACAAATAATTTCCGATAAAGGATTAACCATTGTGGCTCGTTGTTCACTTAAACTTGAAAAACAAAAAATTGGCGAATTGTACTGTTTGGATGCTTTGCATATATGTTTCTTAGACTATATGGAAGCATTATATACAATGATTTCAACCGTCTACCTATTCCATTCATTGTTCTACTTGTCGAAATTTACAAATAATTTCCGATAAAGGATTAACAATTGGGGCTCATTGTTCACTTAAACTTGATGACCAAAAAATTGGCAAATGGTACTGTTTGGATGCTTTGCGTACATGTTTCTCAGAATATATGGAAGCAATATATACAAAGATTTCAACCGTCTACGTGTTCCAATCATTGTTCTACTTGTCGAAATTTACAAATAATTTCCTTTAAAGGATTAACAATTGGGCTCGTTGTTCACTTAAACTTGAAGAACAATAAATTGGCGAATTGTACTGTTTGGATGCTTTGCATATATGTTTCTTAGACTATATAGAAGCAATATATACAAAGAATTCAACCGTCTACCTGTTCCATTCATTGTTCTACTTATCGAAAGTTACAAATAATTTCCGATAAAGGATTAACCATTGGGGCTCATTGTACACTTAAACTTGGAAAACAAAAAATTGGCGAATTGTACTGTTTGGATGCTTTGCATATATGTTTCTTAGACTATATGGAAGCAATATATACAATGATTTCAACCGTCTACCTATTCCATTCATTGTTCTACTTGTCGAAATTTACAAATAATTTCCTTTAAAGGATTAACAATTGGGCTCGTTGTACACTTAAACTTGAAGAACAATAAATTGGCGAATTGTACTGTTTGGATGCTTTGCATATATGTTTCTTAGACTATATAGAAGCAATATATACAAAGAATTCAACCGTATACCTGTTCCATTCATTGTTCTATTTGTCGAAAGTTACAAATTGTTAGAACTATACGAGAGGTGCCCGCATATCATTTTGTACTGCGTACGGCACTGCGCATAGGAATTCAGTTTATGTTAGAAGTCTTAAGTGTCGCGGCCGCCCTAGCTCTTTTTGAGCGCACCTCAGTCTGTTCTCTGTATACGCCCTACGCGGGACCACTAGTTATTCTTTTTTCTGTAACGATTCAAATATATTTTCCACTTATATTAATTGGTTTACAATTAATTCAACGCGCACCCTGTTTACTCCTATCACAAATAATTTCCGATAAAGGATTAACCATTGGGGCTCATTGTTCACTTAAACTTGAAAAACAAAAAATTGGCGAATTGTACTGTTTGGATGCTTTGCATATATGTTTCTTAGACTATATGGAAGCATTATATACAATGATTTCAACCGTCTACCTATTCCATTCATTGTTCTACTTGTCGAAATTTACAAATAATTTCCTTTAAAGGATTAACAATGGGGCCCGTTGTACACTTCAACTTGAAGTACAATATATTGGCGAATTGTACTGTTTGGATGCTTTGCATATACGTTTCTTAGACTATATAGAAGCAATATATACAGAGATTTCAACCGTCAACTTGTTCCACTCATTGTTCTACTTGTCGAAAGTTACAAATAATTTCCATTTCATGATTATCAATGGGGCTCGATCTTCACTTAAATTTGAAGATCAAAAAATTGGCGAATGTTACTGTTTAGATGCTTTGCATATAGATTTCGTAGACTATATAGAAGGAACATATACAAAGATTTCAACCGTCTACCTGTTCTATTCATTGTTCTACTTGGAGAAAGTTACAAATAATTTCCGTTTCATGATTATCAATGGGGCTCGTTGTTCACTTAAACTTGAAGAACAAAAAATTGGCGAATGGTACTGTCTGGATGCTTTGCGTACATGTTTCTTAGACTATATGGAAGCAATATATACAAAGATTTCAACCGTCTACCTGTTCTATTCATTGTTCTACTTGTAGAAAGTTACAAATAATTTCCGTTTCATGATTATCAATGGGGCTCGTTGTTCACTTAAACTTGAAGAACAAAAAATTGGCGAATGGTACTGTTTGGATGCTTTGCATATATGTTTCTTAGACTATATGGAAGCAATATATACAAAGATTTCAACCTCCTGCGTGTTCCAATCATTGTTCTACTTGTAGAAAGTTACAATTAATTTCCGTTAAAGGATTAACAATGGGGCTCGTAGTTCACTTAAACTTGAAGAACAAAAAATTGGCGAATTGTACTGTTTGGATGCTTTGCATATATGTTTCGTAGGCTATATAGAAGCAATATATACAAAGAATTCAACCGACTACCTGTTCCATTCATTGTTCTACTTGTCGAAAGTTACAAATAATTTCCGATAAAGGATTAACCATTGGGGCTCATTGTTCACTTAAACTTGAAAAACAAAAAATTGGCGAATTGTACTGTTTGGATGCTTTGCATATATGTTTCTTAGACTATATGGAAGCATTATATACAATGATTTCAACCGTCTACCTATTCCATTCATTGTTCTACTTGTCGAAATTTACAAATAATTTCCTTTAAAGGATTAACAATGGGGCTCGTTGTACACTTAAACTTGAAGCACAATAAATTGGCGAATTGTACTGTTTGGATGCTTTGCATATACGTTTCTTAGACTATATAGAAGCAATATATACAAAGATTTCAACCGTCAACTTGTTCCACTCATTGTTCTACTTGTCGAAAGTTACAAATAATTTCCATTTCATGATTATCAATGGGGCTCGATCTTCACTTAAATTTGAAGATCAAAAAATTGGCGATTGTTACTGTTTAGATGCTTTGCATATAGGTTTCGTAGACTATATAGAAGGAACATATACAAAGATTTCAACCGTCTACCTGTTCTATTCATTGTTCTACTTGTAGAAAGTTACAAATAATTTCCGTTTCATGATTATCAATGGGGCTTGTTGTTCACATAAACTTGAAGAACAAAAAATTGGCGAATGGTACTGTTTGGATGATTTGCATATATGTTTCTTAGACTATATGGAAGCAATATATACAAAGATTTCAACCGTCTACGTGTTCCAATCATTGTTCTACTTGTCGAAATTTACAAATAATTTCATTTAAAGTATTAACAATGGGGCTCGTTGTTCACTTAAACTTGAAGAACAAGAAATTGGCGAATTGTACTGTTTGGATGCTTTGCATATATGTTTCTTAGACTATATATAAGCAATATATACAATGATTTCAACCGTCTACCTGTTCCATTCATTGTTCTACTTGTCGAAAATTACAAATAATTTCCGATAAAGGATTAATCATTGGTGCTCATTGTTCACTTAAACTTGAAGAACAAAAAATTGGCAAATGGTACTGTTTGGATGCTTTGCATATATGTTTCTTAGACTATTTAGAAGCAATATATAGAAAGATTTCACCCGTCTACCTGTACTATTCATTGTTCTACTTGTAGAAAGTTACAAATAATTTCCATTTCATGATTATCAATGGGGCTCGTTGTTCACTTAAACTTGAAGAACAAAAAATTGGCGAATGGTACTGTTTGGATGCTTTGCATATATGTTTCTTAGATTATATAGAAGCAATATTTACAAAGATTTCAACCGTCTACCTGTTCCATTCATTGTTCTACTTGTCGCAAGTTACAAATAATTTCCGTTAAAGTATTAACACTGGGGCTCGTAGTTCACTTAAACTTGAAGATCAAATAATTGGCGAATTGTACTGTTTGGATGCTTTGCATATTTGTTTCTTAGACTAGTTAGAAGCAATATATAGAAAGATTTCACCCGTCTACCTGTACTATTCATTGTTCTACCTGTAGAAAGTTACAAATAATTTCCATTTCATGATTATCAATGGGGCTCGCTGTTCACTTAAACTTGAAGATCAAAAAATTGGCGATTGTTACTGTTTAGATGGTTTGCATATAGGTTTCGTAGACTATATACAAGCAACATATACAAAGATTCCAACCGTCTACCTGTTCTATTCATTGTTCTACTTGTAGAAAGTTACAAATAATTTCCGTTTCATGGTTATCAATTGTACTCGTAGTTCACTTAAACTTGAAGAACAAAAAATTGGCGGATGGTACTGTTTGGATGCTTTGAATATATGTTTCTTATATTATATAGAAGCAATATATAAAAATATTTCAACCGTCTACCTGTTCCATTCATTGTTCTACCTGTCGAAAATTACAAATAATTTCCGATAAAGGATTAACCATTGGGCTCATTGTTCACTTAAACTTGGAAAACAAAAAATTGGCGAATTGTACTGTTTGGATGCTTTGCATATATGTTTCTTAGACTATATGGAAGCAATATATACAATGATTTCAACCGTCTACCTATTCCATTCATTGTTCTACTTGTCGAAATTTACAAATAATTTCCTTTAAAGGATTAAAAATGGGCTCGTTGTACACTTATACTTGATGACCAAAAAATTGGCAAATGGTACTGTTTGGATGCTTTGCGTACATGTTTCTCAGAATATATGGAAGCAATGTATACAAAGATTTCAACCGTCTACGTGTTCCAATCATTGTTCTACTTGTCGAAATTTACAAATAATTTCCTTTAAAGGATTAACAATTGGGCTCGTTGTTCACTTAAACTTGAAGAACAATAAATTGGCGAATTGTACTGTTTGGATGCTTTGCATATATGTTTCTTAGACTATATAGAAGCAATATATACAAAGAATTCAACCGTCTACCTGTTCCATTCATTGTTCTACTTGTCGAAAGTTACAAATAATTTCCGATAAAGGATTAACCATTGGGGCTCATTGTTCACTTAAACTTGGAAAACAAAAAATTGGCGAATTGTACTGTTTGGATGCTTTGCATATATGTTTCTTAGACTATATGGAAGCAATATATACAATGATTTCAACCGTCTACCTATTCCATTCAATGTTCTACTTGTCGAAATTTACAAATAATTTCCTTTAAAGGATTTACAATTGGGCTCGTTGTACACTTAAACTTGAAGAACAATAAATTGGCGAATTGTACTGTTTGGATGCTTTTCATATATGTTTCTTAGACTATATAGAAGCAATATATACAAAGAATTCAACCGTATACCTGTTCCATTCATTGTTCTACTTGTCGAAAGTTACAAATTGTTAGAACTATACGAGAGGTGCCCGCATATCATTTTGTACTGCGTACGGCACTGCGCATAGGAATTCAGTTTATGTTAGAAGTCTTAAGTGTCGCGGCCGCCCTAGCTCTTTTTGAGCGCACCTCAGTCTGTTCTCTGTATACGCCCTACGCGGGACCACTAGTTATTCTTTTTTCTGTAACGATTCAAATATATTTTCCACTTATATTAATTGGTTTACAATTAATTCAACGCGCACCCTGTTTACTCCTATCACAAATAATTTCCGATAAAGGATTAACCATTGGGGCTCGTTGTTCACTTAAACTTGAAAAACAAAAAATTGGCGAATTGTACTGTTTGGATGCTTTGCATATATGTTTCTTAGACTATATAGAAGCAATATATACATTGATTTCAACCGTCTACCTGTTCCATTCATTGTTCTACTTGTCGGAAGTTACAAATAATTTCCGTTAAAGTATTAACAATGGGGCTCGTAGTTCACTTAAACATGAAGATGAAATAATTGGCGAATGGTACTGTTTGGATGCTTTGCATATATGTTTCTTAGACTATATGGAAGCAATATATACAAAGATTTCAACCGTCTACCTGTTCTATTCATTGTTCTACTTGTAGAAAGTTACAAATAATTTCCGTTTCATGATTATCAATGGGGCTCGTTGTTCACTTAAACTTGAAGAACAAAAAATTGGCGAATGGTACTGTTTGGATGCTTTGCATATATGTTTCTTAGACTATATGGAAGCAATATATACAAAGATTTCAACCTTCTGCGTGTTCCAATCATTGTTCTACTTGTAGAAAGTTACAATTAATTTCCGCTAAAGGATTAACAATGGGGCTCGTAGTTCACTTAAACTTGAAGAACAAAAAATTGGCGAATTGTACTGTTTGGATGCTTTGCATATATGTTTCGTAGGCTATATAGAAGCAATATATACAAAGAATTCAACCGACTACCTGTTCCATTCATTGTTCTACTTGTCGAAAGTTACAAATAATTTCCGATAAAGGATTAACCATTGGGGCTCATTGTTCACTTAAACTTGAAAAACAAAAAATTGGCGAATTGTACTGTTTGGATGCTTTGCATATATGTTTCTTAGACTATATGGAAGCAATATATACAAAGATTTCAACCGTCTACGTGTTCCAATCATTGTTCTACTTGTCGAAATTTACAAATAATTTCATTTAAAGTATTAACAATGGGGCTCGTTGTTCACTTAAACTTGAAGAACAAGAAATTGGCGAATTGTACTGTTTGGATGCTTTGCATATATGTTTCTTAGACTATATATAAGCAATATATACAATGATTTCAACCGTCTACCTGTTCCATTCATTGTTCTACTTGTCGAAAATTACAAATAATTTCCGATAAAGGATTAATCATTGGTGCTCATTGTTCACTTAAACTCGAAGAACAAAAAATTGGCAAATGGTACTGTTTGGATGCTTTGCATATATGTTTCTTAGACTATTTAGAAGCAATATATAGAAAGATTTCACCCGTCTACCTGTACTATTCATTGTTCTACTTGTAGAAAGTTACAAATAATTTCCATTTCATGATTATCAATGGGGCTCGTTGTTCACTTAAACTTGAAGAAGAAAAAATGGGAGAATGGTACTGTTTGGATGCTTTGCATATATGTTTCTTAGATTATATAGAAGCAATATATATAAAGATTTCAACCGTCTACCTGTTCCATTCATTGTACTACTTGTCGTAAATTACAAATAATTTCCGATAAAGGATTAACCATTGGGGCTCATTGTTCACTTAAACTTGAAGAACAAAAAATTGGCGAATGGTACTGTCTGGATGCTTTGCGTACATGTTTCTTAGACTATATGGAAGCAATATATACAAAGATTTCAACCGTCTACCTGTTCTATTCATTGTTCTACTTGTAGAAAGTTACAAATAATTTCCGTTTCATGATTATCAATGGGGCTCGTTGTTCACTTAAACTTGAAGAACAAAAAATTGGCGAATGGTACTGTTTGGATGCTTTGCATATATGTTTCTTAGACTATATAGAAGCAATATATACAAAGATTTCATCCGTCTACCTGTTCCATTCATTGTTCTACTTGTCGAAAATTACAAATAATTTCCGATAAAGGATTAACAATTGGGGCTCATTGTTCACTTAAACTTGATGACCAAAAAATTGGCAAATGGTACTGTTTGGATGCTTTGCGTACATGTTTCTCAGAATATATGGAAGCAATATATACAAAGATTTCAACCGTCTACGTGTTCCAATCATTGTTCTACTTGTCGAAATTTACAAATAATTTCCTTTAAAGGATTAACAATTGGGCTCGTTGTTCACTTAAACTTGAAGAACAATAAATTGGCGAATTGTACTGTTTGGATGCTTTGCATATATGTTTCTTAGGCTATATAGAAGCAATATATACAAAGAATTCAACCGTCTACCTGTTCCATTCATTGTTCTACTTGTCGAAAGTTACAAATAATTTCCGATAAAGGATTAACCATTGGGGCTCATTGTTCACTTAAACTTGGAAAACAAAAAATTGGCGAATTGTACTGTTTGGATGCTTTGCATATATGTTTCTTAGACTATATGGAAGCAATATATAAAAAGATTTCAACCGTCTACCTGTTCCATTCATTGTTCTACTTGTCGAAAGTTACAAATAATTTCCGATAAAGGAGTAACAATGGGGCTCATTGTTCACTTAAACTTGAAGAACAAAAAATTGGCGAATGGTACTGTTTGGATGCTTTGCATATATGTTTCTTAGACTATATGGAAGCAATATATACAAAGATTTCAACCGTCTACGTGTTCCAATCATTGTTCTACTTGTAAAAAGTTACAATTAATTTCCGTTAAAGGATTAACAATGGGGCTCGTAGTTCACTTAAACTTGAAGAACAAAAAATTGGCGAATTGTACTGTTTGGATGCTTTGCATAGATGTTTCTTAGACTATGTAGAAGCAATATATTGAAAGATTTCACCCGTCTACCTGTACTATTCATTGTTCTACTTGTAGAAAGTTACAAATAATTTCCGTTTCATGATTATCAATGGGGCTCGTTGTTCACTTAAACTTGAAGAACAAAAAATTGGCGAATGGTACTGTTTGGATGCTTTGCATATATGTTTCTTAGATTATATAGAAGCAATATATACAAAGATTTCAACCGTCTACCTATTCCATTCATTGTTCTACTTGCCGAAATTTACAAATAATTTCCTTTAAAGGATTAACCATTGGGGCTCATTGTTCACTAAACTTGAAGAACAAAAAATTGTCGAATTGTACTGTTTGGATGCTTTGCATATATGTTTCTTAGACTATATAGAAGCAATATATAAAAAGATTTCAACCGTCTACCTGTTCCATTCATTGTTCTACTTGTCGAAAGTTACAAATAATTTCCGATAAAGGAGTAACAATGGGGCTCATTGTTCACTTAAACTTGAAGAACAAAAAATTGGCGAATGGTACTGTTTGGATGCTTTGCATATATGTTTCTTAGACTATATGGAAGCAATATATAATAATATTTCAACCGTCTACTTGTTCCAATCATTGTTCTACTTGTCGAAATTTACAAATAATTTCCTTTAAAGGATTAACAATGGGGCTCGTTGTTCACTTAAACTTGAAGAACAATAAATTGGCGAATTGTACTGTGTGGATGCTATGCATATATGTTTCTTAGACTATATAGAAGCAATATATATAATGATTTCAACCGTCTACCTGTTCCATTCATTGTTCTACATGTCGAAAGTTACAAATAATTTCCGTTTTATGATTATCAATGGGGCTCGTTGTTCACTTAAACTTGAAGAACAAAAAATTGGCGAATGGTACTGTTTGGATGCTTTGCATATATGTTTCTTAGTCTATATAGAAGCAATATATACAAAGATTTCAACCGTCTACGTGTTCCAATTATTGATCTACTTCTAGAAAGTTACAAATAGTTTCCGATAAAGGATTAACAATGTGGCTCATTGTTCACTTAACCTTGAAGAACAAAAAATTGGCGAATGGTACTATTTGGATGCTTTACATATATGTTTCTTAGGTTATATAGAAGCAATATATACAAAGATTTCAACCGTTTACATGTTCCATTCATTGTTCTACTTGTCGAAATTTACAAATAATTTCCGATAAAGGATTAACCATTGGGGCTCATTGTTCACTTAAACTTGAAGAACAAAAAATTGGCGAATTGTACTGTTTGGATGCTTTGCATATATGTTTCTTAGACTATATAGAAGCTATATATACAAAGATTTCAACCGTCTACCTGTTCCATTCATTGATCTACTTGTCGAAAGTTACAAATAATTTCCGATAAAGGATTAACAATGGGTCTCATTGTTCACTTAAACTTGAAGAACAAAAAATTGGCGAATTGTACTGTTTGGATGCTTTGCATAAATGTTTCTTAGACTATATAGAAGTAATATATACAAAGATTTCAACCGTCTACCTGTTCCATTCATTGTTCTACATGTCGAAAGTTACAAATAATTTCCGTTTCATGATTATCAATGGGGCTCGTTGTTCACTTAAACTTGAAGAACAAAAAATTGGCGAATGGTACTGTTTGGATGCTTTGCATATATGTTTCTTAGACTATATAGAAGCAATATATACATTGATATCAACCGTCTACCTGTTCCATTCATTGTTCTACTTGTCGAAAGTTACAAATAATTTCCGTTAAGGGATTAACAATGGGGATCGTAGTTTACTTAAACTTGAAGAACAAGAAATTGGCGAATTGTACTGTTTGGATGCTTTGCATATATGTTTCTTAGAATATATAGAAGCAACATATTCATTGATTTCAACCGTCTACCTGTTCCATTCATTGTTCTACTTGCCGCAAGTTAGAAATAATTTCCGTTAAAGTATTAACAATGGGGCTCGTAGTTCACTTAAACTTGAAGAACAAATAATTGGCGAATTGTACTGTTTGGATGATTTGCATATATGTTTCTTAGACTTTATAGAAGCAATATATACAAAGATTTCAACCGTCTACCTGTTCCATTCATTGTTCTACTTGTCGAATGTTACAAATAATTTCCGTTAAGGGATTAACAATGGGGATCGTAGTTTACTTAAACTTGAAGAACAAGAAATTGGCGAATTGTACTGTTTGGATGCTTTGCATATATGTTTCTTAGAATATATAGAAGCAACATATTCATTGATTTCAACCGTCTACCTGTTCCATTCATTGTTCTACTTGCCGCAAGTTAGAAATAATTTCCGTTAAAGTATTAACAATGGGGCTCGTAGTTCACTTAAACTTGAAGAACAAATAATTGGCGAATTGTACTGTTTGGATGATTTGCATATATGTTTCTTAGACTTTATAGAAGCAATATATACAAAGATTTCAACCGTCTACCTGTTCCATTCATTGTTCTACTTGTCGAAATTTACAAATAATTTCCGATAAAGGATTAACCATTGGGGCTCATTGTTCACTTAAACTTGAAGAACAAAAAATTGGCGAATTGTACTGTTTGGATGCTTTGCATATTTGTTTCTTACACTAGATGGAAGCAATATATACAAAGATTTCAACCGTCTACCTGTTCCAATCATTGTTCTACTTGTAGAAAGTTACAATTAATTTCCGTTAAAGGATTAACAATGGGGCTCGTAGTTCACTTAAACTTGAAGAACAAAAAATTGGCGAATTGTACTGTTTGGATGCTTTGCATATATGTTTCGTAGACTATATAGAAGCAATATATACAATGATTTCAACCGTCTACATGATACATTCATTGTTCTACTTGTCGAAAGTTACAAATAATTTCCTTTAAAGGATTAACAATGGGGCTCGTTGTTCACTTAAACTTGAAGAACAATAAATTGGCGAATTGTACTGTTTGGATGCTTTGCATATTTGTTTCTTAGACTATATAGAAGCAATATATACAAAGATTTCAACCGTCTACCTGTTCCATTCATTGTTCTACTTGTCGAAAATTACAAATAATTTCCGATAAAGGATTAACCATTGGGGCTCATTGTTCACTTAAACTTGAAGAACAAAAAATTGGCGAATTGTACTGTTTGGATGCTTTGCATAAATGTTTCTTAGACTATATAGAAGTAATATATACAAAGATTTCAACCGTCTACCTGTTCCATTCATTGTTCTACATGTCGAAAGTTACAAATAATTTCCGTTTCATGATTATCAATGGGGCTCGTTGTTCACTTAAACTTGAAGAACAAAAAATTGGCGAATGGTACTGTTTGGATGCTTTGCATATATGTTTCTTAGACTATATAGAAGCAATATATACATTGATTTCAACCGTCTACCTGTTCCATTCATTGTTCTACTTGTCGAAAGTTACAAATAATTTCCGTTAAGGGATTAACAATGGGGATCGTTGTTCACTTAAACTTGAAGAACAAAAAATTGGCGAATGGTACTGTTTGGATGCTTTGCATATATGTTTCTTAGACTATATAGAAGCAATATATACATTGATTTCAACCGTCTACCTGTTCCATTCATTGTTCTACTTGTCGAAAGTTACAAATAATTTCCGTTACGGGATTAACAATGGGGATCGTAGTTTACTTAAACTTGAAGAACAAGAAATTGGCGAATTGTACTGTTTGGATGCTTTGCATATATGTTTCTTAGAATATATAGAAGCAACATATACATTGATTTCAACCGTCTACCTGTTCCATTCATTGTTCTACTTGCCGCAAGTTAGAAATAATTTCCGTTAAAGTATTAACAATGGGGCTCGTAGTTCACTTAAACTTGAAGAACAAATAATTGGCGAATTGTACTGTTTGGATGATTTGCATATATGTTTCTTAGACTTTATAGAAGCAATATATACAAAGATTTCAACCGTCTACCTGTTCCATTCATTGTTCTACTTGTCGAATGTTACAAATAATTTCCGTTAAGGGATTAACAATGGGGATCGTAGTTTACTTAAACTTGAAGAACAAGAAATTGGCGAATTGTACTGTTTGGATGCTTTGCATATATGTTTCTTAGACTATATGGAAGCAATACATACAAAGATTTCAACTGTCTACGTGTTCCAATTATTGTTCTACTTGTAGAAAGTTACAATTAATTTCCGTTAAAGGATTAACAATGGGGCTCGTAGTTCACTTAAACTTGAAGAACAAAAAATTGGCGAATTGTACTGTTTGGATGCTTTGCATATATGTTTCGTAGACTATATAGAAGCAATATATACAATGATTTCAACCGTCTACATGATACATTCATTGTTCTACTTGTCGAAAGTTACAAATAATTTCCTTTAAAGGATTAACAATGGGGCTCGTTGTTCACTTAAACTTGAAGAACAATAAATTGGCGAATTGTACTGTTTGGATGCTTTGCATATTTGATTCTTAGACTATATAGAAGCAATATATACAAAGATTTCAACCGTCTACCTGTTCCATTCATTGTTCTACTTGTCGAAAGTTACAAATAATTTCCGTTACGGGATTAACAATGGGGATCGTAGTTTACTTAAACTTGAAGAACAAAAAATTGGCGAATTGTACTGTTTGGATGCTTTGCATAGATGTTTCTTAGACTATGTAGAAGCAATATATAGAAAGATTTCACCCGTCTACCTGTACTATTCATTGTTCTACTTGTAGAAAGTTACAAATAATTTCCGATAAAGGATTAACAATGGGGCTCATTGTTCACTTAAATTTGAAGAGCAAAAAATTAGCGAATTGTACTGTTTGGACGCTTTGCATATATGTTTCTTAGACTATATGGAAGCAATATATACAAAGATTTCAACCGTCTACGTGTTCCAATCATTGTTCTATTTGTAAAAAGTTACAATTAATTTCCGTTAAAGGATTAACAATGGGGCTCGTAGTTCACTTAAACTTGAAGAACAAAAAATTGGCGAATTGTACTGTTTGGATGCTTTGCATAGATGTTTCTTAGACTATGTAGAAGCAATATATTGAAAGATTTCACCCGTCTACCTGTACTATTCATTGTTCTACTTGTAG
This sequence comes from Cerceris ruficornis, assembly GCA_963989415.1. NCBI lineage: Eukaryota > Metazoa > Arthropoda > Insecta > Hymenoptera > Crabronidae > Cerceris > Cerceris ruficornis. The sequence goes on from CAXDIW010000087.1 coordinate 627,610, forward strand.
AAAGTTACAAATAATTTCCGTTTCATGATTATCAATGGGGCTCGTTGTTCACTTAAACTTGAAGAACAAAAAATTGGCGAATGGTACTGTTTGGATGCTTTGCATATATGTTTCTTAGATTATATAGAAGCAATATATACAAAGATTTCAACCGTCTACCTATTCCATTCATTGTTCTACTTGCCGAAATTTACAAATAATTTCCTTTAAAGGATTAACCATTGGGGCTCATTGTTCACTAAACTTGAAGAACAAAAAATTGTCGAATTGTACTGTTTGGATGCTTTGCATATATGTTTCTTAGACTATATAGAAGCAATATATAAAAAGATTTCAACCGTCTACCTGTTCCATTCATTGTTCTACTTGTCGAAAGTTACAAATAATTTCCGTTTCATGATTATCAATGGGGCTCGTTGTTCACTTAAACTTGAAGAACAAAAAATTGGCGAATGGTACTGTTTGGATGCTTTGCATATATGTTTCTTAGTCTATTTAGAAGCAATATATACAAAGATTTCAACCGTCTACGTGTTCCAATTATTGATCTACTTCTAGAAAGTTACAAATAGTTTCCGATAAAGGATTAACAATGTGGCTCATTGTTCACTTAACCTTGAAGAACAAAAAATTGGCGAATGGTACTATTTGGATGCTTTGCATATATGTTTCGTAGACTATATAGAAGCAATATATAAAAAGATTTCAACCGTCTACCTGTTCCATTCATTGTTCTACTTGTCGAAAGTTACAAATAATTTCCGTTAAGGATTAACAATGGGGATCGTAGTTTACTTAAACTTGAAGAACAAAAAATTGGCGAATTGTACTTTTTGGACGCTTTGCATATATGTTTCTTAAACTATATAGAAGTAATATATACAAAGATTTCAACCGTCTACCTGTTCCATTCATTGTTCTACTTGTCGAAAGTTACAAATAATTTCCGTTAAGGATTAACAATGGGGATCGTAGTTTACTTAAACTTGAAGAACAAAAAATTGGCGAATTGTACTGTTTGGATGCTTTGCATATTTGTTTCTTAGACTATATGGAAGCAATATATACAAAGATTTCAACCGTCTACCTGTTCCATTCATGGTTCTACTTGTCGGAAGTTACAAATAATTTCCGTTAAAGTATTAACAATGGGGCTCGTAGTTCACTTAAACATGAAGATGAAATAGTTGGCGAATTGTACTGTTTGGATGCTTTGCATATATGTTTCTTAGACTATATGGAAGCAATATATACAAAGATTTCAACCGTCTACGTGTTCCAATCATTGTTCTACTTGTAAAAAGTTACAATTAATTTCCGTTAAAGGATTAACAATGGGGCTCGTAGTTCACTTAAACTTGAAGAACAAAAAATTGGCGAATTGTACTGTTTGGATGCTTTGCATAGATGTTTCTTAGACTATGTAGAAGCAATATATAGAAAGATTTCACCCGTCTACCTGTACTATTCATTGTTCTACTTGTAGAAAGTTACAAATAATTTCCGATAAAGGATTAACAATGGGGCTCATTGTTCACTTAAATTTGAAGAGCAAAAAATTAGCGAATTGTACTGTTTGGACGCTTTGCATATATGTTTCTTAGACTATATGGAAGCAATATATACAAAGATTTCAACCGTCTACGTGTTCCAATCATTGTTCTACTTGTAAAAAGTTACAATTAATTTCCGTTAAAGGATTAACAATGGGGCTCGTAGTTCACTTAAACTTGAAGAACAAAAAATTGGCGAATTGTACTGTTTGGATGCTTTGCATAGATGTTTCTTAGACTATGTAGAAGCAATATATTGAAAGATTTCACCCGTCTACCTGTACTATTCATTGTTCTACTTGTAGAAAGTTACAAATAATTTCCGTTTCATGATTATCAATGGGGCTCGTTGTTCACTTAAACTTGAAGAACAAAAAATTGGCGAATGGTACTGTTTGGATGCTTTGCATATATGTTTCTTAGATTATATAGAAGCAATATATACAAAGATTTCAACCGTCTACCTATTCCATTCATTGTTCTACTTGCCGAAATTTACAAATAATTTCCTTTAAAGGATTAACCATTGGGGCTCATTGTTCACTAAACTTGAAGAACAAAAAATTGTCGAATTGTACTGTTTGGATGCTTTGCATATATGTTTCTTAGACTATATAGAAGCAATATATAAAAAGATTTCAACCGTCTACCTGTTCCATTCATTGTTCTACTTGTCGAAAGTTACAAATAATTTCCGATAAAGGAGTAACAATGGGGCTCATTGTTCACTTAAACTTGAAGAACAAAAAATTGGCGAATGGTACTGTTTGGATGCTTTGCATATATGTTTCTTAGACTATATGGAAGCAATATATAATAATATTTCAACCGTCTACTTGTTCCAATCATTGTTCTACTTGTCGAAATTTACAAATAATTTCCTTTAAAGGATTAACAATGGGGCTCGTTGTTCACTTAAACTTGAAGAACAATAAATTGGCGAATTGTACTGTGTGGATGCTATGCATATATGTTTCTTAGACTATATAGAAGCAATATATATAATGATTTCAACCGTCTACCTGTTCCATTCATTGTTCTACATGTCGAAAGTTACAAATAATTTCCGTTTTATGATTATCAATGGGGCTCGTTGTTCACTTAAACTTGAAGAACAAAAAATTGGCGAATGGTACTGTTTGGATGCTTTGCATATATGTTTCTTAGTCTATATAGAAGCAATATATACAAAGATTTCAACCGTCTACGTGTTCCAATTATTGATCTACTTCTAGAAAGTTACAAATAGTTTCCGATAAAGGATTAACAATGTGGCTCATTGTTCACTTAACCTTGAAGAACAAAAAATTGGCGAATGGTACTATTTGGATGCTTTACATATATGTTTCTTAGGTTATATAGAAGCAATATATACAAAGATTTCAACCGTTTACATGTTCCATTCATTGTTCTACTTGTCGAAATTTACAAATAATTTCCGATAAAGGATTAACCATTGGGGCTCATTGTTCACTTAAACTTGAAGAACAAAAAATTGGCGAATTGTACTGTTTGGATGCTTTGCATATATGTTTCTTAGACTATATAGAAGCTATATATACAAAGATTTCAACCGTCTACCTGTTCCATTCATTGATCTACTTGTCGAAAGTTACAAATAATTTCCGATAAAGGATTAACAATGGGTCTCATTGTTCACTTAAACTTGAAGAACAAAAAATTGGCGAATGGTACTGTTTGGATCCTTTGCATATATGTTTCTTAGACTATATAGAATCAATATATATAATGATTTCAACAGTCTATCTGTTCCATTCATTGTTCTACTTGTCGAAATTTACAAATAATTTCCTTTAAAGGATTACCAATGGGGCTCGCTGTTCACTTAAACTTGAAGATCAAAAAATTGGCGATTGTTACTGTTTAGATGCTTTTCATATAGGTTTCTTAGACTATATAGAAGCAACATAAACAAAGATTTCAACCGTCTACCTATTCCATTCATTGTTCTACTTGCCGAAATTTACAAATAATTTCCTTTAAAGGATTAACCATTGGGGCTCATTGTTCACTAAACTTGAAGAACAAAAAATTGGCGAATGGTACTGTTTGGATGCTTTGCATATATGTTTCTTAGTCTATATAGAAGCAATATATACAAAGATTTCAACCGTCTACGTGTTCCATTCATTGTTCTACTTGCCGAAAGTTAGAAATAATTTCCAATAAAGGATTAACAATGGGGCTCATTGTTCACTTAAACTTGAAGATCAAAAAATTGGCGAATGTTACTGTTTAGATGCTTTGCATATAGGTTCCTTAGACTATATAGAAGCAACATATACAAAGATTGCAACCGTCTACCTGTTCTATTTATTGTTCTTCTTGTCGAAAGTTACAAATAATTTCAGTTTCATGATTATCAATGGGGCTCGTTGTTCACTTAAACTTGAAGAACAAAAAATTGGCGAATGGTACTGTTTGGATGCTTTGCATATATGTTTCTTAGACTATATGGAAGCAATATATACAAAGATTTCAACCGTCTACGTGTTCCAATCATTGTTCTACTTGTCGAAATTTACAAATAATTTCCTTTAAAGGATTAACAATGGGGCTCGTTGTTCACTTAAACTTGGAGAACAATAAATTGGCGAATTGTACTGTTTGGATGCTTTGCATATTTGTTTCTTACACTAGATGGAAGCAATATATACAAAGATTTCAACCGTCTACCTGTTCCAATCATTGTTCTACTTGTAGAAAGTTACAATTAATTTCCGTTAAAGGATTAACAATGGGGCTCGTAGTTCACTTAAACTTGAAGAACAAAAAATTGGCGAATTGTACTGTTTGGATGCTTTGCATATATGTTTCGTAGACTATATAGAAGCAATATATACAATGATTTCAACCGTCTACATGATACATTCATTGTTCTACTTGTCGAAAGTTACAAATAATTTCCTTTAAAGGATTAACAATGGGGCTCGTTGTTCACTTAAACTTGAAGAACAATAAATTGGCGAATTGTACTGTTTGGATGCTTTGCATATTTGTTTCTTAGACTATATAGAAGCAATATATACAAAGATTTCAACCGTCTACCTGTTCCATTCATTGTTCTACTTGTCGAAAATTACAAATAATTTCCGATAAAGGATTAACCATTGGGGCTCATTGTTCACTTAAACTTGAAGAACAAAAAATTGGCGAATTGTACTGTTTGGATGCTTTGCATAAATGTTTCTTAGACTATATAGAAGTAATATATACAAAGATTTCAACCGTCTACCTGTTCCATTCATTGTTCTACATGTCGAAAGTTACAAATAATTTCCGTTTCATGATTATCAATGGGGCTCGTTGTTCACTTAAACTTGAAGAACAAAAAATTGGCGAATGGTACTGTTTGGATGCTTTGCATATATGTTTCTTAGACTATATAGAAGCAATATATACATTGATTTCAACCGTCTACCTGTTCCATTCATTGTTCTACTTGTCGAAAGTTACAAATAATTTCCGTTAAGGGATTAACAATGGGGATCGTTGTTCACTTAAACTTGAAGAACAAAAAATTGGCGAATGGTACTGTTTGGATGCTTTGCATATATGTTTCTTAGACTATATAGAAGCAATATATACATTGATTTCAACCGTCTACCTGTTCCATTCATTGTTCTACTTGTCGAAAGTTACAAATAATTTCCGTTACGGGATTAACAATGGGGATCGTAGTTTACTTAAACTTGAAGAACAAGAAATTGGCGAATTGTACTGTTTGGATGCTTTGCATATATGTTTCTTAGAATATATAGAAGCAACATATACATTGATTTCAACCGTCTACCTGTTCCATTCATTGTTCTACTTGCCGCAAGTTAGAAATAATTTCCGTTAAAGTATTAACAATGGGGCTCGTAGTTCACTTAAACTTGAAGAACAAATAATTGGCGAATTGTACTGTTTGGATGATTTGCATATATGTTTCTTAGACTTTATAGAAGCAATATATACAAAGATTTCAACCGTCTACCTGTTCCATTCATTGTTCTACTTGTCGAATGTTACAAATAATTTCCGTTAAGGGATTAACAATGGGGATCGTAGTTTACTTAAACTTGAAGAACAAGAAATTGGCGAATTGTACTGTTTGGATGCTTTGCATATATGTTTCTTAGACTATATGGAAGCAATACATACAAAGATTTCAACTGTCTACGTGTTCCAATTATTGTTCTACTTGTAGAAAGTTACAATTAATTTCCGTTAAAGGATTAACAATGGGGCTCGTAGTTCACTTAAACTTGAAGAACAAAAAATTGGCGAATTGTACTGTTTGGATGCTTTGCATATATGTTTCGTAGACTATATAGAAGCAATATATACAATGATTTCAACCGTCTACATGATACATTCATTGTTCTACTTGTCGAAAGTTACAAATAATTTCCTTTAAAGGATTAACAATGGGGCTCGTTGTTCACTTAAACTTGAAGAACAATAAATTGGCGAATTGTACTGTTTGGATGCTTTGCATATTTGATTCTTAGACTATATAGAAGCAATATATACAAAGATTTCAACCGTCTACCTGTTCCATTCATTGTTCTACTTGTCGAAAGTTACAAATAATTTCCGTTACGGGATTAACAATGGGGATCGTAGTTTACTTAAACTTGAAGAACAAAAAATTGGCGAATTGTACTGTTTGGATGCTTTGCATAGATGTTTCTTAGACTATGTAGAAGCAATATATAGAAAGATTTCACCCGTCTACCTGTACTATTCATTGTTCTACTTGTAGAAAGTTACAAATAATTTCCGATAAAGGATTAACAATGGGGCTCATTGTTCACTTAAATTTGAAGAGCAAAAAATTAGCGAATTGTACTGTTTGGACGCTTTGCATATATGTTTCTTAGACTATATGGAAGCAATATATACAAAGATTTCAACCGTCTACGTGTTCCAATCATTGTTCTATTTGTAAAAAGTTACAATTAATTTCCGTTAAAGGATTAACAATGGGGCTCGTAGTTCACTTAAACTTGAAGAACAAAAAATTGGCGAATTGTACTGTTTGGATGCTTTGCATAGATGTTTCTTAGACTATGTAGAAGCAATATATTGAAAGATTTCACCCGTCTACCTGTACTATTCATTGTTCTACTTGTAGAAAGTTACAAATAATTTCCGTTAAGGGATTAACAATGGGGCTCGTAGTTCAATTAAACTTGAAAAACCAAAAATTGGCGAATTGTACTGTTTGGATGCTTTGCATATATGTTTCTTAGACTATATAGAAGCAATATATACAAAGATTTCAACCGTCTACCTGATCCATTCATTGTTCCACTTGTCGAAAGTTACAAATAATTTCCGATAAAGGATTAACCATTGGGGCTCATTGTTCACTTAATCTTGAAGAACAAAAAATTGGCGAATTGTACTGTTTGGATGCTTTGAATATATGTTTCTTAGACTATATGGAAGCAATATATACAAAGATTTCAACCGTCCACGTGTTCCAAACATTGTTCTACTTGTCGAAATTTACAAATAATTTCCGATAAAGGATTAACAATCGAGCTCATTGTTCACTTAACCTTGAAGAACAAAAAATTGGCGAATGGTACTGTTTGGATGCTTTGCATATATGTTTCTTAGACTATACGGAAGCAATATATACAAATATTTCAACCGTCTACCTGTTCCATTCATTGTTCTACATGTCGAAAGTTACAAATAATTTCCGTTTCATGATTATCAATGGGGCTCGTTGTTCACTTAAACTTGACGAACAAAAAATTGGCGAATGGTACTGTTTGGATGCTTTGCATATATGTTTCTTAGACTATATAGAAGCAATATATACATTGATTTCAACCGCCTACCTGTTCCATTCATTGTTCTACTTGTCGAAAGTTACAAATAATTTCCGTTAAGGGATTAACAATGGGGATCGTAGTTTACTTAAACTTGAAGAACAAGAAATTGGCGAATTGTACTGTTTGGATGCTTTGCATATATGTTTCTTAGAATATATAGAAGCAATATATACATTGATTTCAACCGTCTACCTGTTCCATTCATTGTTCTACTTGCCGCAAGTTAGAAATAATTTCCGTTAAAGTATTAACAATGGGGCTCGTAGTTCACTTAAACTTGAAGAACAAAAAATTGGCGAATTGTACTGTTTGGATGCTTTGCATATATGTTTCTTAGACTATATAGAAGCAATATATACAATGATTTCATCCGTCTACCTGTTCCATTCATTGTTCTACTTGTCGAAAGTTACAAATAATTTCCGTTAAGGGATTAACAATGGGGATCGTAGTTTACTTAAACTTGAAGAACAAAAAATTGGCGAATGGTACTGTTTGGATCCTTTGCATATATGTTTCTTAGACTATATAGAATCAATATATATAATGATTTCAACAGTCTATCTGTTCCATTCATTGTTCTACTTGTCGAAATTTACAAATAATTTCCTTTAAAGGATTAACAATGGGGCTCGTAGTTCACTTAAACTTGAAGAACAAAAAATTGGCGAATGGTACTGTTTGGATCCTTTGCATATATGTTTCTTAGACTATATAGAATCAATATATATAATGATTTCAACAGTCTATCTGTTCCATTCATTGTTCTACTTGTCGAAATTTACAAATAATTTCCTTTAAAGGATTACCAATGGGGCTCGCTGTTCACTTAAACTTGAAGATCAAAAAATTGGCGATTGTTACTGTTTAGATGCTTTTCATATAGGTTTCTTAGACTATATAGAAGCAACATAAACAAAGATTTCAACCGTCTACCTATTCCATTCATTGTTCTACTTGCCGAAATTTACAAATAATTTCCTTTAAAGGATTAACCATTGGGGCTCATTGTTCACTAAACTTGAAGAACAAAAAATTGGCGAATGGTACTGTTTGGATGCTTTGCATATATGTTTCTTAGTCTATATAGAAGCAATATATACAAAGATTTCAACCGTCTACGTGTTCCATTCATTGTTCTACTTGCCGAAAGTTAGAAATAATTTCCAATAAAGGATTAACAATGGGGCTCATTGTTCACTTAAACTTGAAGATCAAAAAATTGGCGAATGTTACTGTTTAGATGCTTTGCATATAGGTTCCTTAGACTATATAGAAGCAACATATACAAAGATTGCAACCGTCTACCTGTTCTATTTATTGTTCTTCTTGTCGAAAGTTACAAATAATTTCAGTTTCATGATTATCAATGGGGCTCGTTGTTCACTTAAACTTGAAGAACAAAAAATTGGCGAATGGTACTGTTTGGATGCTTTGCATATATGTTTCTTAGACTATATGGAAGCAATATATACAAAGATTTCAACCGTCTACGTGTTCCAATCATTGTTCTACTTGTCGAAATTTACAAATAATTTCCTTTAAAGGATTAACAATGGGGCTCGTTGTTCACTTAAACTTGGAGAACAATAAATTGGCGAATTGTACTGTTTGGATGCTTTGCATATTTGTTTCTTACACTAGATGGAAGCAATATATACAAAGATTTCAACCGTCTACCTGTTCCAATCATTGTTCTACTTGTAGAAAGTTACAATTAATTTCCGTTAAAGGATTAACAATGGGGCTCGTAGTTCACTTAAACTTGAAGAACAAAAAATTGGCGAATTGTACTGTTTGGATGCTTTGCATATATGTTTCGTAGACTATATAGAAGCAATATATACAATGATTTCAACCGTCTACATGATACATTCATTGTTCTACTTGTCGAAAGTTACAAATAATTTCCTTTAAAGGATTAACAATGGGGCTCGTTGTTCACTTAAACTTGAAGAACAATAAATTGGCGAATTGTACTGTTTGGATGCTTTGCATATTTGTTTCTTAGACTATATAGAAGCAATATATACAAAGATTTCAACCGTCTACCTGTTCCATTCATTGTTCTACTTGTCGAAAATTACAAATAATTTCCGATAAAGGATTAACCATTGGGGCTCATTGTTCACTTAAACTTGAAGAACAAAAAATTGGCGAATTGTACTGTTTGGATGCTTTGCATAAATGTTTCTTAGACTATATAGAAGTAATATATACAAAGATTTCAACCGTCTACCTGTTCCATTCATTGTTCTACATGTCGAAAGTTACAAATAATTTCCGTTTCATGATTATCAATGGGGCTCGTTGTTCACTTAAACTTGAAGAACAAAAAATTGGCGAATGGTACTGTTTGGATGCTTTGCATATATGTTTCTTAGACTATATAGAAGCAATATATACATTGATTTCAACCGTCTACCTGTTCCATTCATTGTTCTACTTGTCGAAAGTTACAAATAATTTCCGTTAAGGGATTAACAATGGGGATCGTTGTTCACTTAAACTTGAAGAACAAAAAATTGGCGAATGGTACTGTTTGGATGCTTTGCATATATGTTTCTTAGACTATATAGAAGCAATATATACATTGATTTCAACCGTCTACCTGTTCCATTCATTGTTCTACTTGTCGAAAGTTACAAATAATTTCCGTTACGGGATTAACAATGGGGATCGTAGTTTACTTAAACTTGAAGAACAAGAAATTGGCGAATTGTACTGTTTGGATGCTTTGCATATATGTTTCTTAGAATATATAGAAGCAACATATACATTGATTTCAACCGTCTACCTGTTCCATTCATTGTTCTACTTGCCGCAAGTTAGAAATAATTTCCGTTAAAGTATTAACAATGGGGCTCGTAGTTCACTTAAACTTGAAGAACAAATAATTGGCGAATTGTACTGTTTGGATGATTTGCATATATGTTTCTTAGACTTTATAGAAGCAATATATACAAAGATTTCAACCGTCTACCTGTTCCATTCATTGTTCTACTTGTCGAATGTTACAAATAATTTCCGTTAAGGGATTAACAATGGGGATCGTAGTTTACTTAAACTTGAAGAACAAGAAATTGGCGAATTGTACTGTTTGGATGCTTTGCATATATGTTTCTTAGACTATATGGAAGCAATACATACAAAGATTTCAACTGTCTACGTGTTCCAATTATTGTTCTACTTGTAGAAAGTTACAATTAATTTCCGTTAAAGGATTAACAATGGGGCTCGTAGTTCACTTAAACTTGAAGAACAAAAAATTGGCGAATTGTACTGTTTGGATGCTTTGCATATATGTTTCGTAGACTATATAGAAGCAATATATACAATGATTTCAACCGTCTACATGATACATTCATTGTTCTACTTGTCGAAAGTTACAAATAATTTCCTTTAAAGGATTAACAATGGGGCTCGTTGTTCACTTAAACTTGAAGAACAATAAATTGGCGAATTGTACTGTTTGGATGCTTTGCATATTTGATTCTTAGACTATATAGAAGCAATATATAAAAAGATTTCAACCGTCTACCTGTTCCATTCATTGTTCTACTTGTCGAAAGTTACAAATAATTTCCGTTAAGGATTAACAATGGGGATCGTAGTTTACTTAAACTTGAAGAACAAAAAATTGGCGAATTGTACTTTTTGGACGCTTTGCATATATGTTTCTTAAACTATATAGAAGTAATATATACAAAGATTTCAACCGTCTACCTGTTCCATTCATTGTTCTACTTGTCGAAAGTTACAAATAATTTCCGTTAAGGATTAACAATGGGGATCGTAGTTTACTTAAACTTGAAGAACAAAAAATTGGCGAATTGTACTGTTTGGATGCTTTGCATATTTGTTTCTTAGACTATATGGAAGCAATATATACAAAGATTTCAACCGTCTACCTGTTCCATTCATGGTTCTACTTGTCGGAAGTTACAAATAATTTCCGTTAAAGTATTAACAATGGGGCTCGTAGTTCACTTAAACATGAAGATGAAATAGTTGGCGAATTGTACTGTTTGGATGCTTTGCATATATGTTTCTTAGACTATATGGAAGCAATATATACAAAGATTTCAACCGTCTACGTGTTCCAATCATTGTTCTACTTGTAAAAAGTTACAATTAATTTCCGTTAAAGGATTAACAATGGGGCTCGTAGTTCACTTAAACTTGAAGAACAAAAAATTGGCGAATTGTACTGTTTGGATGCTTTGCATAGATGTTTCTTAGACTATGTAGAAGCAATATATAGAAAGATTTCACCCGTCTACCTGTACTATTCATTGTTCTACTTGTAGAAAGTTACAAATAATTTCCGATAAAGGATTAACAATGGGGCTCATTGTTCACTTAAATTTGAAGAGCAAAAAATTAGCGAATTGTACTGTTTGGACGCTTTGCATATATGTTTCTTAGACTATATGGAAGCAATATATACAAAGATTTCAACCGTCTACGTGTTCCAATCATTGTTCTACTTGTAAAAAGTTACAATTAATTTCCGTTAAAGGATTAACAATGGGGCTCGTAGTTCACTTAAACTTGAAGAACAAAAAATTGGCGAATTGTACTGTTTGGATGCTTTGCATAGATGTTTCTTAGACTATGTAGAAGCAATATATTGAAAGATTTCACCCGTCTACCTGTACTATTCATTGTTCTACTTGTAGAAAGTTACAAATAATTTCCGTTTCATGATTATCAATGGGGCTCGTTGTTCACTTAAACTTGAAGAACAAAAAATTGGCGAATGGTACTGTTTGGATGCTTTGCATATATGTTTCTTAGATTATATAGAAGCAATATATACAAAGATTTCAACCGTCTACCTATTCCATTCATTGTTCTACTTGCCGAAATTTACAAATAATTTCCTTTAAAGGATTAACCATTGGGGCTCATTGTTCACTAAACTTGAAGAACAAAAAATTGTCGAATTGTACTGTTTGGATGCTTTGCATATATGTTTCTTAGACTATATAGAAGCAATATATAAAAAGATTTCAACCGTCTACCTGTTCCATTCATTGTTCTACTTGTCGAAAGTTACAAATAATTTCCGATAAAGGAGTAACAATGGGGCTCATTGTTCACTTAAACTTGAAGAACAAAAAATTGGCGAATGGTACTGTTTGGATGCTTTGCATATATGTTTCTTAGACTATATGGAAGCAATATATAATAATATTTCAACCGTCTACTTGTTCCAATCATTGTTCTACTTGTCGAAATTTACAAATAATTTCCTTTAAAGGATTAACAATGGGGCTCGTTGTTCACTTAAACTTGAAGAACAATAAATTGGCGAATTGTACTGTGTGGATGCTATGCATATATGTTTCTTAGACTATATAGAAGCAATATATATAATGATTTCAACCGTCTACCTGTTCCATTCATTGTTCTACATGTCGAAAGTTACAAATAATTTCCGTTTTATGATTATCAATGGGGCTCGTTGTTCACTTAAACTTGAAGAACAAAAAATTGGCGAATGGTACTGTTTGGATGCTTTGCATATATGTTTCTTAGTCTATATAGAAGCAATATATACAAAGATTTCAACCGTCTACGTGTTCCAATTATTGATCTACTTCTAGAAAGTTACAAATAGTTTCCGATAAAGGATTAACAATGTGGCTCATTGTTCACTTAACCTTGAAGAACAAAAAATTGGCGAATGGTACTATTTGGATGCTTTACATATATGTTTCTTAGGTTATATAGAAGCAATATATACAAAGATTTCAACCGTTTACATGTTCCATTCATTGTTCTACTTGTCGAAATTTACAAATAATTTCCGATAAAGGATTAACCATTGGGGCTCATTGTTCACTTAAACTTGAAGAACAAAAAATTGGCGAATTGTACTGTTTGGATGCTTTGCATATATGTTTCTTAGACTATATAGAAGCTATATATACAAAGATTTCAACCGTCTACCTGTTCCATTCATTGATCTACTTGTCGAAAGTTACAAATAATTTCCGATAAAGGATTAACAATGGGTCTCATTGTTCACTTAAACTTGAAGAACAAAAAATTGGCGAATTGTACTGTTTGGATGCTTTGCATAAATGTTTCTTAGACTATATAGAAGTAATATATACAAAGATTTCAACCGTCTACCTGTTCCATTCATTGTTCTACATGTCGAAAGTTACAAATAATTTCCGTTTCATGATTATCAATGGGGCTCGTTGTTCACTTAAACTTGAAGAACAAAAAATTGGCGAATGGTACTGTTTGGATGCTTTGCATATATGTTTCTTAGACTATATAGAAGCAATATATACATTGATATCAACCGTCTACCTGTTCCATTCATTGTTCTACTTGTCGAAAGTTACAAATAATTTCCGTTAAGGGATTAACAATGGGGATCGTAGTTTACTTAAACTTGAAGAACAAGAAATTGGCGAATTGTACTGTTTGGATGCTTTGCATATATGTTTCTTAGAATATATAGAAGCAACATATTCATTGATTTCAACCGTCTACCTGTTCCATTCATTGTTCTACTTGCCGCAAGTTAGAAATAATTTCCGTTAAAGTATTAACAATGGGGCTCGTAGTTCACTTAAACTTGAAGAACAAATAATTGGCGAATTGTACTGTTTGGATGATTTGCATATATGTTTCTTAGACTTTATAGAAGCAATATATACAAAGATTTCAACCGTCTACCTGTTCCATTCATTGTTCTACTTGTCGAATGTTACAAATAATTTCCGTTAAGGGATTAACAATGGGGATCGTAGTTTACTTAAACTTGAAGAACAAGAAATTGGCGAATTGTACTGTTTGGATGCTTTGCATATATGTTTCTTAGAATATATAGAAGCAACATATTCATTGATTTCAACCGTCTACCTGTTCCATTCATTGTTCTACTTGCCGCAAGTTAGAAATAATTTCCGTTAAAGTATTAACAATGGGGCTCGTAGTTCACTTAAACTTGAAGAACAAATAATTGGCGAATTGTACTGTTTGGATGATTTGCATATATGTTTCTTAGACTTTATAGAAGCAATATATACAAAGATTTCAACCGTCTACCTGTTCCATTCATTGTTCTACTTGTCGAAATTTACAAATAATTTCCGATAAAGGATTAACCATTGGGGCTCATTGTTCACTTAAACTTGAAGAACAAAAAATTGGCGAATTGTACTGTTTGGATGCTTTGCATATTTGTTTCTTACACTAGATGGAAGCAATATATACAAAGATTTCAACCGTCTACCTGTTCCAATCATTGTTCTACTTGTAGAAAGTTACAATTAATTTCCGTTAAAGGATTAACAATGGGGCTCGTAGTTCACTTAAACTTGAAGAACAAAAAATTGGCGAATTGTACTGTTTGGATGCTTTGCATATATGTTTCGTAGACTATATAGAAGCAATATATACAATGATTTCAACCGTCTACATGATACATTCATTGTTCTACTTGTCGAAAGTTACAAATAATTTCCTTTAAAGGATTAACAATGGGGCTCGTTGTTCACTTAAACTTGAAGAACAATAAATTGGCGAATTGTACTGTTTGGATGCTTTGCATATTTGTTTCTTAGACTATATAGAAGCAATATATACAAAGATTTCAACCGTCTACCTGTTCCATTCATTGTTCTACTTGTCGAAAATTACAAATAATTTCCGATAAAGGATTAACCATTGGGGCTCATTGTTCACTTAAACTTGAAGAACAAAAAATTGGCGAATTGTACTGTTTGGATGCTTTGCATAAATGTTTCTTAGACTATATAGAAGTAATATATACAAAGATTTCAACCGTCTACCTGTTCCATTCATTGTTCTACATGTCGAAAGTTACAAATAATTTCCGTTTCATGATTATCAATGGGGCTCGTTGTTCACTTAAACTTGAAGAACAAAAAATTGGCGAATGGTACTGTTTGGATGCTTTGCATATATGTTTCTTAGACTATATAGAAGCAATATATACATTGATTTCAACCGTCTACCTGTTCCATTCATTGTTCTACTTGTCGAAAGTTACAAATAATTTCCGTTAAGGGATTAACAATGGGGATCGTTGTTCACTTAAACTTGAAGAACAAAAAATTGGCGAATGGTACTGTTTGGATGCTTTGCATATATGTTTCTTAGACTATATAGAAGCAATATATACATTGATTTCAACCGTCTACCTGTTCCATTCATTGTTCTACTTGTCGAAAGTTACAAATAATTTCCGTTACGGGATTAACAATGGGGATCGTAGTTTACTTAAACTTGAAGAACAAGAAATTGGCGAATTGTACTGTTTGGATGCTTTGCATATATGTTTCTTAGAATATATAGAAGCAACATATACATTGATTTCAACCGTCTACCTGTTCCATTCATTGTTCTACTTGCCGCAAGTTAGAAATAATTTCCGTTAAAGTATTAACAATGGGGCTCGTAGTTCACTTAAACTTGAAGAACAAATAATTGGCGAATTGTACTGTTTGGATGATTTGCATATATGTTTCTTAGACTTTATAGAAGCAATATATACAAAGATTTCAACCGTCTACCTGTTCCATTCATTGTTCTACTTGTCGAATGTTACAAATAATTTCCGTTAAGGGATTAACAATGGGGATCGTAGTTTACTTAAACTTGAAGAACAAGAAATTGGCGAATTGTACTGTTTGGATGCTTTGCATATATGTTTCTTAGACTATATGGAAGCAATACATACAAAGATTTCAACTGTCTACGTGTTCCAATTATTGTTCTACTTGTAGAAAGTTACAATTAATTTCCGTTAAAGGATTAACAATGGGGCTCGTAGTTCACTTAAACTTGAAGAACAAAAAATTGGCGAATTGTACTGTTTGGATGCTTTGCATATATGTTTCGTAGACTATATAGAAGCAATATATACAATGATTTCAACCGTCTACATGATACATTCATTGTTCTACTTGTCGAAAGTTACAAATAATTTCCTTTAAAGGATTAACAATGGGGCTCGTTGTTCACTTAAACTTGAAGAACAATAAATTGGCGAATTGTACTGTTTGGATGCTTTGCATATTTGATTCTTAGACTATATAGAAGCAATATATACAAAGATTTCAACCGTCTACCTGTTCCATTCATTGTTCTACTTGTCGAAAGTTACAAATAATTTCCGTTACGGGATTAACAATGGGGATCGTAGTTTACTTAAACTTGAAGAACAAAAAATTGGCGAATTGTACTGTTTGGATGCTTTGCATAGATGTTTCTTAGACTATGTAGAAGCAATATATAGAAAGATTTCACCCGTCTACCTGTACTATTCATTGTTCTACTTGTAGAAAGTTACAAATAATTTCCGATAAAGGATTAACAATGGGGCTCATTGTTCACTTAAATTTGAAGAGCAAAAAATTAGCGAATTGTACTGTTTGGACGCTTTGCATATATGTTTCTTAGACTATATGGAAGCAATATATACAAAGATTTCAACCGTCTACGTGTTCCAATCATTGTTCTATTTGTAAAAAGTTACAATTAATTTCCGTTAAAGGATTAACAATGGGGCTCGTAGTTCACTTAAACTTGAAGAACAAAAAATTGGCGAATTGTACTGTTTGGATGCTTTGCATAGATGTTTCTTAGACTATGTAGAAGCAATATATTGAAAGATTTCACCCGTCTACCTGTACTATTCATTGTTCTACTTGTAGAAAGTTACAAATAATTTCCGTTTCATGATTATCAATGGGGCTCGTTGTTCACTTAAACTTGAAGAACAAAAAATTGGCGAATGGTACTGTTTGGATGCTTTGCATATATGTTTCTTAGATTATATAGAAGCAATATATACAAAGATTTCAACCGTCTACCTATTCCATTCATTGTTCTACTTGCCGAAATTTACAAATAATTTCCTTTAAAGGATTAACCATTGGGGCTCATTGTTCACTAAACTTGAAGAACAAAAAATTGTCGAATTGTACTGTTTGGATGCTTTGCATATATGTTTCTTAGACTATATAGAAGCAATATATAAAAAGATTTCAACCGTCTACCTGTTCCATTCATTGTTCTACTTGTCGAAAGTTACAAATAATTTCCGTTTCATGATTATCAATGGGGCTCGTTGTTCACTTAAACTTGAAGAACAAAAAATTGGCGAATGGTACTGTTTGGATGCTTTGCATATATGTTTCTTAGTCTATTTAGAAGCAATATATACAAAGATTTCAACCGTCTACGTGTTCCAATTATTGATCTACTTCTAGAAAGTTACAAATAGTTTCCGATAAAGGATTAACAATGTGGCTCATTGTTCACTTAACCTTGAAGAACAAAAAATTGGCGAATGGTACTATTTGGATGCTTTGCATATATGTTTCGTAGACTATATAGAAGCAATATATAAAAAGATTTCAACCGTCTACCTGTTCCATTCATTGTTCTACTTGTCGAAAGTTACAAATAATTTCCGTTAAGGATTAACAATGGGGATCGTAGTTTACTTAAACTTGAAGAACAAAAAATTGGCGAATTGTACTTTTTGGACGCTTTGCATATATGTTTCTTAAACTATATAGAAGTAATATATACAAAGATTTCAACCGTCTACCTGTTCCATTCATTGTTCTACTTGTCGAAAGTTACAAATAATTTCCGTTAAGGATTAACAATGGGGATCGTAGTTTACTTAAACTTGAAGAACAAAAAATTGGCGAATTGTACTGTTTGGATGCTTTGCATATTTGTTTCTTAGACTATATGGAAGCAATATATACAAAGATTTCAACCGTCTACCTGTTCCATTCATGGTTCTACTTGTCGGAAGTTACAAATAATTTCCGTTAAAGTATTAACAATGGGGCTCGTAGTTCACTTAAACATGAAGATGAAATAGTTGGCGAATTGTACTGTTTGGATGCTTTGCATATATGTTTCTTAGACTATATGGAAGCAATATATACAAAGATTTCAACCGTCTACGTGTTCCAATCATTGTTCTACTTGTAAAAAGTTACAATTAATTTCCGTTAAAGGATTAACAATGGGGCTCGTAGTTCACTTAAACTTGAAGAACAAAAAATTGGCGAATTGTACTGTTTGGATGCTTTGCATAGATGTTTCTTAGACTATGTAGAAGCAATATATAGAAAGATTTCACCCGTCTACCTGTACTATTCATTGTTCTACTTGTAGAAAGTTACAAATAATTTCCGATAAAGGATTAACAATGGGGCTCATTGTTCACTTAAATTTGAAGAGCAAAAAATTAGCGAATTGTACTGTTTGGACGCTTTGCATATATGTTTCTTAGACTATATGGAAGCAATATATACAAAGATTTCAACCGTCTACGTGTTCCAATCATTGTTCTACTTGTAAAAAGTTACAATTAATTTCCGTTAAAGGATTAACAATGGGGCTCGTAGTTCACTTAAACTTGAAGAACAAAAAATTGGCGAATTGTACTGTTTGGATGCTTTGCATAGATGTTTCTTAGACTATGTAGAAGCAATATATTGAAAGATTTCACCCGTCTACCTGTACTATTCATTGTTCTACTTGTAGAAAGTTACAAATAATTTCCGTTTCATGATTATCAATGGGGCTCGTTGTTCACTTAAACTTGAAGAACAAAAAATTGGCGAATGGTACTGTTTGGATGCTTTGCATATATGTTTCTTAGATTATATAGAAGCAATATATACAAAGATTTCAACCGTCTACCTATTCCATTCATTGTTCTACTTGCCGAAATTTACAAATAATTTCCTTTAAAGGATTAACCATTGGGGCTCATTGTTCACTAAACTTGAAGAACAAAAAATTGTCGAATTGTACTGTTTGGATGCTTTGCATATATGTTTCTTAGACTATATAGAAGCAATATATAAAAAGATTTCAACCGTCTACCTGTTCCATTCATTGTTCTACTTGTCGAAAGTTACAAATAATTTCCGATAAAGGAGTAACAATGGGGCTCATTGTTCACTTAAACTTGAAGAACAAAAAATTGGCGAATGGTACTGTTTGGATGCTTTGCATATATGTTTCTTAGACTATATGGAAGCAATATATAATAATATTTCAACCGTCTACTTGTTCCAATCATTGTTCTACTTGTCGAAATTTACAAATAATTTCCTTTAAAGGATTAACAATGGGGCTCGTTGTTCACTTAAACTTGAAGAACAATAAATTGGCGAATTGTACTGTGTGGATGCTATGCATATATGTTTCTTAGACTATATAGAAGCAATATATATAATGATTTCAACCGTCTACCTGTTCCATTCATTGTTCTACATGTCGAAAGTTACAAATAATTTCCGTTTTATGATTATCAATGGGGCTCGTTGTTCACTTAAACTTGAAGAACAAAAAATTGGCGAATGGTACTGTTTGGATGCTTTGCATATATGTTTCTTAGTCTATATAGAAGCAATATATACAAAGATTTCAACCGTCTACGTGTTCCAATTATTGATCTACTTCTAGAAAGTTACAAATAGTTTCCGATAAAGGATTAACAATGTGGCTCATTGTTCACTTAACCTTGAAGAACAAAAAATTGGCGAATGGTACTATTTGGATGCTTTACATATATGTTTCTTAGGTTATATAGAAGCAATATATACAAAGATTTCAACCGTTTACATGTTCCATTCATTGTTCTACTTGTCGAAATTTACAAATAATTTCCGATAAAGGATTAACCATTGGGGCTCATTGTTCACTTAAACTTGAAGAACAAAAAATTGGCGAATTGTACTGTTTGGATGCTTTGCATATATGTTTCTTAGACTATATAGAAGCTATATATACAAAGATTTCAACCGTCTACCTGTTCCATTCATTGATCTACTTGTCGAAAGTTACAAATAATTTCCGATAAAGGATTAACAATGGGTCTCATTGTTCACTTAAACTTGAAGAACAAAAAATTGGCGAATTGTACTGTTTGGATGCTTTGCATAAATGTTTCTTAGACTATATAGAAGTAATATATACAAAGATTTCAACCGTCTACCTGTTCCATTCATTGTTCTACATGTCGAAAGTTACAAATAATTTCCGTTTCATGATTATCAATGGGGCTCGTTGTTCACTTAAACTTGAAGAACAAAAAATTGGCGAATGGTACTGTTTGGATGCTTTGCATATATGTTTCTTAGACTATATAGAAGCAATATATACATTGATATCAACCGTCTACCTGTTCCATTCATTGTTCTACTTGTCGAAAGTTACAAATAATTTCCGTTAAGGGATTAACAATGGGGATCGTAGTTTACTTAAACTTGAAGAACAAGAAATTGGCGAATTGTACTGTTTGGATGCTTTGCATATATGTTTCTTAGAATATATAGAAGCAACATATTCATTGATTTCAACCGTCTACCTGTTCCATTCATTGTTCTACTTGCCGCAAGTTAGAAATAATTTCCGTTAAAGTATTAACAATGGGGCTCGTAGTTCACTTAAACTTGAAGAACAAATAATTGGCGAATTGTACTGTTTGGATGATTTGCATATATGTTTCTTAGACTTTATAGAAGCAATATATACAAAGATTTCAACCGTCTACCTGTTCCATTCATTGTTCTACTTGTCGAATGTTACAAATAATTTCCGTTAAGGGATTAACAATGGGGATCGTAGTTTACTTAAACTTGAAGAACAAGAAATTGGCGAATTGTACTGTTTGGATGCTTTGCATGTATGTTTCTTAGACTATATGGAAGCAATGCATACAAAGATTTCAACTGTCTACGTGTTCCAATCATTGTTCTACTTGTAGAAAGTTACAATTAATTTCCGTTAAAGGATTAACAATGGGGCTCGTAGTTCACTTAAACTTGAAGAACAAAAAATTGGCGAATTGTACTGTTTGGATGCTTTGCATATATGTTTCGTAGACTATATAGAAGCAATATATACAATGATTTCAACCGTCTACATGATCCATTCATTGTTCTACTTGTCGAAAGTTACAAATAATTTCCTTTAAAGGATTAACAATGGGGCTCGTTGTTCACTTAAACTTGAAGAACAATAAATTGGCGAGTTGTACTGTTTGGATGCTTTGCATATTTGTTTCTTAGACTATATAGAAGCAATATATACAAAGATTTCAACCGTCTACCTGTTCCATTCATTGTTCTACTTGTCGAAAATTACAAATAATTTCCGATAAAGGATTAACCATTGGGGCTCATTGTTCACTTAAACTTGAAGAACAAAAAATTGGCGAATTGTACTGTTTGGATGCTTTGCATATATGTTTCTTAGACTATATAGAAGCAATATATACGAAGATTTCAACCGTCTACCTGTTCCATTCATTGATCTACTTGTCGAAAGTTACAAATAATTTCCGATAAAGGATTAACAATGGGTCTCATTGTTCACTTAAACTTGAAGAACAAAAAATTGGCGAATGGTACTGTTTGGATGCTTTGCATATATGTTTCTTAGAATATATAGAAGCAACATATTCATTGATTTCAACCGTCTACCTGTTCCATTCATTGTTCTACTTGCCGCAAGTTAGAAATAATTTCCGTTAAAGTATTAACAATGGGGCTCGTAGTTCACTTAAACTTGAAGAACAAATAATTGGCGAATTGTACTGTTTGGATGATTTGCATATATGTTTCTTAGACTTTATAGAAGCAATATATACAAAGATTTCAACCGTCTACCTGTTCCATTCATTGTTCTACTTGTCGAATGTTACAAATAATTTCCGTTAAGGGATTAACAATGGGGATCGTAGTTTACTTAAACTTGAAGAACAAGAAATTGGCGAATTGTACTGTTTGGATGCTTTGCATGTATGTTTCTTAGACTATATGGAAGCAATGCATACAAAGATTTCAACTGTCTACGTGTTCCAATCATTGTTCTACTTGTAGAAAGTTACAATTAATTTCCGTTAAAGGATTAACAATGGGGCTCGTAGTTCACTTAAACTTGAAGAACAAAAAATTGGCGAATTGTACTGTTTGGATGCTTTGCATATATGTTTCGTAGACTATATAGAAGCAATATATACAATGATTTCAACCGTCTACATGATCCATTCATAGTTCTACTTGTCGAAAGTTACAAATAATTTCCTTTAAAGGATTAACAATGGGGCTCGTTGTTCACTTAAACTTGAAGAACAATAAATTGGCGGATTGTACTGTTTGGATGCTTTGCATATTTGTTTCTTAGACTATATAGAAGCAATATATACAAAGATTTCAACCGTCTACCTGTTCCATTCATTGTTCTACTTGTCGAAAATTACAAATAATTTCCGATAAAGGATTAACCATTGGGGCTCATTGTTCACTTAAACTTGAAGAACAAAAAATTGGCGAATTGTACTGTTTGGATGCTTTGCATATATGTTTCTTAGACTATATAGAAGCAATATATACGAAGATTTCAACCGTCTACCTGTTCCATTCATTGATCTACTTGTCGAAAGTTACAAATAATTTCCGATAAAGGATTAACAATGGGTCTCATTGTTCACTTAAACTTGAAGAACAAAAAATTGGCGAATGGTACTGTTTGGATGCTTTGCATATATGTTTCTTAGACTATATGGAAGCAATATATAATAATATTTCAACCGTCTACTTGTTCCAATCATTGTTCTACTTGTCGAAATTTACAAATAATTTCCTTTAAAGGATTAACAATGGGGCTCGTTGTTCACTTAAACTTGAAGAACAATAAATTGGCGAATTGTACTGTGTGGATGCTATGCATATATGTTTCTTAGACTATATAGAAGCAATATATATAATGATTTCAACCGTCTACCTGTTCCATTCATTGTTCTACATGTCGAAAGTTACAAATAATTTCCGTTTCATGATTATCAATGGGGCTCGTTGTTCACTTAAACTTGAAGAACAAAAAATTGGCGAATGGTACTGTTTGTATGCTTTGCATATATGTTTCTTAGTCTATATAGAAGCAATATATACAAAGATTTCAACCGTCTACGTGTTCCAATTATTGATCTACTTGTAGAAAGTTACAAATAGTTTCCGATAAAGGATTAACAATGGGGCTCGTAGTTCACTTAAACTTGCAGATCAAATAATTGGCGAATTGTACTGTTTGGATGCTTTGCATATATGTTTCTTATACTATATAGAAGCAATATATACAATGATTTCAACCGTCTACCTGTTCCATTCATTGTTCTACTTGTCGAATGTTACAAATAATTTCCGTTAAGGGATTAACAAAGGGGATCGTAGTTTACTTAAACTTGAAGAACAAAAAATTGGCGATTTGTACTGTTTGGATGCTTTGCATATATGTTTCTTATACTATATAGAAGCAATATATACAATGATTTCAACCGTCTACCTGTTCCATTCATTGTTCTACTTGTCGAATGTTACAAATAATTTCCGTTAAGGGATTAACAAAGGGGATCGTAGTTTACTTAAACTTGAAGAACAAAAAATTGGCGAATTGTACTGTTTGGATGCTTTGCATATATGTTTCTTAGACTATATAGAAGCAATATATATAATGATTTCAACCGTCTACCAGTTCCATTCATTGTTCTACTTGTCGAAAGTTACAAATAATTTCCGTTAAGGGATTAACAATGGGGATCGTAGTTTACTTAAACTTGAAGAACAAAAAATTGGCGAATTGTACTGTTTGGATGCTTTGCATATATGTCTCTTAGACTATATAGAAGCAATATATACATTGATTTCAACCGGCTACCTGTTCCATTCATTGTTCTACTTGTCGCAAGTTACAAATAATTTCCGTTAAAGTATTAACAATGGGGCTCGTTGTTCACTTAAACTTGAAGATCCAAAAATTGGCGATTGTTACTGTTTAGATGCTTTGCATATATGTTTCTTAGATTATATAGAAGCAATATATACAAATATTTCAACCGTCTACCTGTTCCATTCATTGTTCTACTTGTCGAAAGTTACAAATAATTTCCTTTAAAGGATTAACAATGGGGCTCATTGTTCACTTAAACTTGAAGAACAAAAAATTGGCGAATTGTACTGTTTGGATGCTTTGCATATATGTTTCGTAGGCTATATAGAAGCAATATATATAATGATTTCAACCGTCTACCTGTTCCATTCATTGTTCTACTTGTCGAAAGTTACAAATAATTTCCTTTAAGGGATTAACAATGGGGATCGTAGTTTACTTAAACTTGAAGAACAAAAAATTGGCGAATTGTACTGTTTGGATGCTTTGCATATATGTTTCTTAGACTATACAGAAGCAATATATACAAAGATTTCAACCGTCTACCTGTTCCATTCATTGTTCTACTTGTCGAATGTTACAAATAATTTCCGTTAAGGGATTAACAAAGGGGATCGTAGTTTACTTAAACTTGAAGAACAAAAAATTGGCGAATTGTACTGTTTGGATGCTTTGCATATATGTTTCTTAGACTATATAGAAGCAATATATACAAAGATTTCAACCGTCTACCTGTTCCATTCATTGTTCTACTTGTCGAAAGTTACAAATAATTTCCTTTAAAGGATTAACAATGGGGCTCATTGTTCACTTAAACTAGAAGAACAAAAAAGTGGCGAATGGTACTGTTTGGATGCTTTGCATATATGTTTCTTAGACTATATAGAAGCAATATATACAAAGATTTCAACCGTCTACCAGTTCCATTCATTGTTCTACTTGTCGAAAGTTACAAATAATTTCCGATAAAGGATTAACAATGGGTCTCATGGTTCACTTAAACTTGAAGAACAAAAAATTGGCGAATTGTACTGTTTGGATGCTTTGCATATATGTTTCTTAGACTATTTAGAAGCAATATATAGAATGTTTTCACCCGTCTACCTGCACTATTCATTGTTCTACTTGTAGAAAGCTACAAATAAATTCCATTTCATGATTATCAATGGGGCTCGCTGTTCACTTAAACTTGAAGAACAAAAAATTGGCGAATTGTACTGTTTGGATGCTTTGCATATATGTTTCTTAGTCTATATAGAAGCAATATATACAATGATTTCATCCGTCTACCTGTTCCATTCATTGTTCTACTTGTCGAATGTTACAAATAATTTCCGTTAAGGGATTAACAAAGGGGATCGTAGTTTACTTAAACTTGAAGAACAAAAAATTGGCGAATTGTACTGTTTGGATGCTTTGCATATATGTTTCTTAGACTATATAGAAGCAATATATACAAAGATTTCAACCGTCTACCTGTTCCATTCATTGTTCTACTTGTCGAAAGTTACAAATAATTTCCTTTAAAGGATTAACAATGGGGCTCATTGTTCACTTAAACTTGAAGAACAAAAAATTGGCGAATTGTACTGTTTGGATGCTTTGCATATATGATTCGTAGGCTATATAGAAGCAATATATATAATGATTTCAACCGTCTACCTGTTCCATTCATTGTTCTACTTATCGAAAGTTACAAATAATTTCCGTTAAGGGATTAACAATGGGGATCGTAGTTTACTTAAACTTGAAGAACAAAAAATTGGCGAATTGTACTGTTTGGATGCTTTGCATATATGTTTCTTAGACTATATAGAAGCAATATATACAAAGATTTCAACCGTCTACCTGTTCCATTCATTGTTCTACTTGTCGCAAGTTACAAATAATTTCCGTTAAAGATTAACAATAGGGCTCGTAGTTCACTTAAACTTGAAGAACAAAAAATTGGCGAATTGTACTGTTTGGATGCTTTGCATATATGTTTCGTAGGCTATATAGAAGCAATATATACAATGATTTCAACCGTCTACCTTTTCCATACATTGTTCTACTTGTCGAATGTTACAAATAATTTCCGTTAAGGGATTAACAAAGGGGATCGTAGTTTACTTAAACTTGAAGAACAAAAAATTGGCGATTTGTACTGTTTGGATGCTTTGCATATATGTTTCTTATACTATATAGAAGCAATATATACAATGATTTCAACCGTCTACCTGTTCCATTCATTGTTCTACTTGTCGAATGTTACAAATAATTTCCGTTAAGGGATTAACAAAGGGGATCGTAGTTTACTTAAACTTGAAGAACAAAAAATTGGCGAATTGTACTGTTTGGATGCTTTGCATATATGTTTCTTAGACTATATAGAAGCAATATATATATAATGATTTCAACCGTCTACCAGTTCCATTCATTGTTCTACTTGTCGAAAGTTACAAATAATTTCCGTTAAGGGATTAACAATGGGGATCGTAGTTTACTTAAACTTGAAGAACAAAAAATTGGCGAATTGTACTGTTTGGATGCTTTGCATATATGTCTCTTAGACTATATAGAAGCAATATATACATTGATTTCAACCGGCTACCTGTTCCATTCATTGTTCTACTTGTCGCAAGTTACAAATAATTTCCGTTAAAGTATTAACAATGGGGCTCGTAGTTCACTTAAACTTGCAGATCAAATAATTGGCGAATTGTACTGTTTGGATGCTTTGCATATATGTTTCTTATACTATATAGAAGCAATATATACAATGATTTCAACCGTCTACCTGTTCCATTCATTGTTCTACTTGTCGAATGTTACAAATAATTTCCGTTAAGGGATTAACAAAGTGGATCGTAGTTTACTTAAACTTGAAGAACAAAAAATTGGCGATTTGTACTGTTTGGATGCTTTGCATATATGTTTCTTATACTATATAGAAGCAATATATACAATGATTTCAACCGTCTACCTGTTCCATTCATTGTTCTACTTGTCGAATGTTACAAATAATTTCCGTTAAGGGATTAACAAAGGGGATCGTAGTTTACTTATACTTGAAGAACAAAAAATTGGCGAATTGTACTGTTTGGATGCTTTGCATATATGTTTCTTAGACTATATAGAAGCAATATATATAATGATTTCAACCGTCTACCAGTTCCATTCATTGTTCTACTTGTCGAAAGTTACAAATAATTTCCGTTAAGGGATTAACAATGGGGATCGTAGTTTACTTAAACTTGAAGAACAAAAAATTGGCGAATTGTACTGTTTGGATGCTTTGCATATATGTCTCTTAGACTATATAGAAGCAATATATACATTGATTTCAACCGGCTACCTGTTCCATTCATTGTTCTACTTGTCGCAAGTTACAAATAATTTCCGTTAAAGTATTAACAATGGGGCTCGTAGTTCACTTAAACTTGCAGATCAAATAATTGGCGAATTGTACTGTTTGGACGCTTTGCATATATGTTTCTTAGACTATTTAGAAGCAATATATACAATGATTTCAACAGTCTACCTGTTCCATTCATTGTTCTACTAGTCGGAATTTACAAATAGTTTCCTTTAAAGGATTAACAATGGGGCTCGTAGTTCACTTAAACTTGAAGAACAAAAAATTGGCGAATGGTACTGTTTGGATGCTTTGCATATATGTTTCTTAGATTATATAGAAGCAATATATACAAAGATTTCAACCGTCTACCTGTTCCATTCATTGTTCTACTTGTCGAAAATTACAAATAATTTCCGATAAAGGATTAACAATGGGGCTCATTGTTCACTTAAATTTGAAGAGCAAAAAATTGGCGAATTGTACTGTTTGGACGCTTTGCATATATGTTTCTTAGACTATATGGAAGCAATATATACAAAGATTTCAACCGTCTACGTGTTCCAATCATTGTTCTACTTGTAAAAAGTTACAATTAATTTCCGTTAAAGGATTAACAATGGGGCTCGTAGTTCACTTAAACTTGAAGAACAAAAAATTGGCGAATTGTACTGTTTGGATGCTTTGCATAGATGTTTCTTAGACTATGTAGAAGCAATATATAGAAGGATTTCACCCGTCTACCTGTACTATTCATTGTTCTACTTGTAGAAAGTTACAAATAATTTCCATTTCATGATTATCAATGGGGCTCGCTGTTCACTTAAACTTGAAGATCCAAAAATTGGCGATTGTTACTGTTTAGATGCTTTGCATATATGTTTCTTAGATTATATAGAAGCAATATATACAAATATTTCAACCGTCTACCTGTTCCAATCATTGTTCTACTTGTCGAAATTTACAAATAATTTCCTTTAAAGGATTAACAATGGGGCCCGTTGTTCACTTAAACTTGAAGAACAAAAAAGTGGCGAATGGTACTGTTTGGATGCTTTGCATATATGTTTCTCAGACTATATAGAAGCAATATATACATTGATTTCAACCGTCTATCTGTTCCATTCATTGTTCTACTTGTCGCAAGTTACAAATAATTTCCGTTAAAGTATTAACAATGGGGCTCGTAGTTCACTTAAACTTGAAGAACAAATAATTGGCGAATTGTACTGTTTGGATGATTTGCATATATGTTTCTTAGACTTTATAGAAGCAATATATACAAAGATTTCAACCGTCTACCTGTTCCATTCATTGTTCTACTTGTCGAAAGTTACAAATAATTTCCGTTAAGGGATTAACAATGGTGATCGTAGTTTACTTAAACTTGAGGAATAAGAAATTGGCGAATTGTACTGTTTGGATGCTTTGCATATATGTTTCTTAGACTATATAGAAGCAATATATACATTGATTTCAACCGGCTACCTGTTCCATTCATTGTTCTACTTGTCGCAAGTTACAAATAATTTCCGTTAAAGTATTAACAATGGGGCTCGTAGTTCACTTAAACTTGCAGATCAAATAATTGGCGAATTGTACTGTTTGGACGCTTTGCATATATGTTTCTTAGACTATTTAGAAGCAATATATACAATGATTTCAACAGTCTACCTGTTCCATTCATTGTTCTACTAGTCGAAATTTACAAATAGTTTCCTTTAAAGGATTAACAATGGGGCTCGTAGTTCACTTAAACTTGAAGAACAAAAAATTGGCGAATGGTACTGTTTGGATGCTTTGCATAGATGTTTCTTAAACTATGTAGAAGCAATTTATAGAAAGATTTCACCCGTCTACCTGTACTATTCATTGTTCTACTTGTAGAAAGTTACAAATAATTTCCATTTCATGATTATCAATGGGGCTCGCTGTTCACTTAAACTTGAAGATCCAAAAATTGGCGATTGTTACTGTTTAGATGCTTTGCATATATGTTTCTTAGATTATATAGAAGCAATATATACAAATATTTCAACCGTCTACCTGTTCCATTCATTGTTCTACTTGTCGAAAATTACAAATAATTTCCGATAAAGGATTAACCATTGGGGCTCATTGTTCACTTAAACTTGAAGAACAAAAAATTGGCGAATTGTACTGTTTGGATGCTTTGCATATATGTTTCGTAGGCTATATAGAAGCAATATATATAATGATTTCAACCGTCTACCTGTTCCATTCATTGTTCTACTTATCGAAAGTTACAAATAATTTCCGTTAAGGGATTAACAATGGGGCTCGTAGTTCACTTAAACTTGAAGAACAAAAAATTGGCGAATGGTACTGTTTGGATGCTTTGCATATATGTTTCTTAGACTATATAGAAGCAATATATACAAAGATTTCAACCGTCTACCTGTTCCATTCATTGTTCTACTTGTCGAAAGTTACAAATAATTTCCGATAACGGATTAACCATTGGGGCTCATTGTTCACTTAAACTTGAAGAACAAGAAATTGGCGAATTGTACTGTTTGGATGCTTTGCATATATGTTTCTTATACTATATAGAAGCAATATATACAAAGATTTCAACCGTCTACCTGTTCCATTCACTGTTCTACTTGTCGAAAGTTACAAATAATTTCTGTTAAGGGATTAACAATGGGGATCGTAGTTTACTTAGACTTGAAGAACAAAAAATTGGCGAATTGTACTGTTTGGATGCTTTGCATAAATGCTTCTTAGACTATATAGAAGCAATATATACAATGATTTCAACAGTCTACCTGTTCCATTCATTGTTCTACTTGTCGAAAGTTACAAATAATTTCCTTTAAAGGATTAACAATGGGGCTCATTGTTCACTTAAACTTGAAGAACAAAAAATTGGCGAATTGTACTGTTTGGATGCTTTGCATATATGTTTCTTATACTATATAGAAGCAATATATACAATGATTTCAACAGTCTACCTGTTCCATTCATTGTTCTACTTGTCGAAATTTACAAATAATTTCCTTTAAAGGATTAACAATGGGGATCGTAGTTTACTTAGACTTGAAGAACAAAAAATTGGCGAATGGTACTGTTTGGATGCTTTGCATATATGTTTCTTATACTATATAGAAGCAATATATACAATGATTTCAACAGTCTACCTGTTCCATTCATTGTTCTACTTGTCGAAAGTTACAAATAATTTCCGATAACGGATTAACCATTGGGGCTCATTGTTCACTTAAACTTGAAGAACAAAAAATTGGCGAATTGTACTGTTTGTATGCTTTGCATAAATGCTTCTTAGACTATATAGAAGCAATATATACAAAGATTTCAACCGTCTACCTGTTCCATTCACTGTTCTACTTGTCGAAAGTTACAAATAATTTCCGATAAAGGATTAACAATGGGGCTCGTAGTTCACTTAAACTTGAAGATCAAAAAATTGGCGAATTGTACTGTTTGGATGCTTTGCATAAATGTTTCTTAGACTATATAGAAGCAATATATACAATGATTTCAACAGTCTACCTGTTCCATTCATTGTTCTACTTGTCGAAAGTTACAAATAATTTCCGATAACGGATTAACCATTGGGGCTCATTGTTCACTTAAACTTGAAGAACAAAAAATTGGCGAATTGTACTGTTTGGATGCTTTGCATATATGTTTCTTATACTATATAGAAGCAATATATACAAAGATTTCAACCGTCTACCTGTTCCATTCATTGTTCTACTTGTCGAAAGTTACAAATAATTTCCGATAAAGGATTAACAATGGGGCTCATTGTTCACTTAAACTTGAAGAACAAAAAATTGGCGAATTGTACTGTTTGGATGCTTTGCATAAATGTATCTTAGACTATATAGAAGTAATATATACAAAGATTTCAACCGTCTACCTGTTCCATTCATTGTTCTACTTGTCGAAAGTTACAAATAATTTCCTTTAAAGGATTAACAATGGGGCTCATTGTTCACTTCAATTTGAAGAGCAAAAAATTGGCGAATTGTACTGTTTGCACGCTTTGTATATATGTTTCTTGGACTATATAGAAGCAATATATACAAAGATTTCAACCGTCTACCTGTTCCATTCATTGTTCTACTTGTCGAAAGTTACAATTAATTTCCGTTAAAGGATTAACAATGGGGCTCGTAGTTCACTTAAACTTGAAGTACAAAAAATTGACGAATTGTACTGATTGGATGCTTTGCATATATGTTTCGTAGACTATATAGAAGCAATATATACAAATATTTCAACCGTCTACCTGTTCCATTCATTGTTCGACTTGTCGAAAATTACAAATAATTTCCGATAAAGGATTAACCATTGGGGCTCATTGTTCACTTAAACTTGAAGACCATAAAATTGGCGAATGGTACTGTTTGGATGCTTTGCATATTTGTTTCTTAGACTATATGGAAGCAATATATACAAAGATTTCAACCGTCTACCTGTTCCATTCATGGTTCTACTTGTCGGAAGTTACAAATAATTTCCGTTAAAGTATTATCAATGGGGCTCGTAGTTCACTTAAACATGAAGATGAAATAATTGGCGAATTGTACTGTTTGGATGCTTTGCATATATGTTTCTTAGACTATATGGAAGCAATATATACAAAGATTTCAACCTTCTACGTGTTCCAATCATTGTTCTACTAGTAAAAAGTTACAATTAATTTCCGTTAAAGGATTAACAATGGGGCTCGTAGTTCACTTAAACTTGAAGAACAAAAAATTGGCGAATTGTACTGTTTGGATGCTTTGCATAGATGTTTCTTAGACTATGTAGAAGCAATATATAGAAAGATTTCACCCGTCTACCTGTACTATTCATTGTTCTACTTGTAGAAAGTTACAAATAATTTCCGATAAAGGATTAACAATGGGGCTCATTGTTCACTTAAATTTGAAGAGCAAAAAATTGGCGAATTGTACTGTTTGGACGCTTTGCATATATGTTTCTTAGACTATATGGAAGCAATATATACAAAGATTTCAACCGTCTACGTGTTCCAATCATTGTTCTACTTGTAAAAAGTTACAATTAATTTCCGTTAAAGGATTAACAATGGGGCTCGTAGTTCACTTAAACTTGAAGAACAAAAAATTGGCGAATTGTACTGTTTGGATGCTTTGCATAGATGTTTCTTAGACTATGTAGAAGCAATATATAGAAAGATTTCACCCGTCTACCTGTACTATTCATTGTTCTACTTGTAGAAAGTTACAAATAATTTCCGTTTCATGATTATCAATGGGGCTCGTTGTTCACTTAAACTTGAAGAACAAAAAATTGGCGAATTGTACTGTTTGGATGCTTTGCATATATGTTTCTTAGACTATATAGAAGCAATATATACAAAGATTTCAACCGTCTACCTATTCCATTCATTGTTCTACTTGCCGAAATTTACAAATAATTTCCTTTAAAGGATTAACCATTGGGGCTCATTGTTCACTAAACTTGAAGAACAAAAAATTGTCGAATTGTACTGTTTGGATGCTTTGCATATATGTTTCTTAGACTATATAGAAGCAATATATACAAAGATTTCAACCGTCTACATGTCCCAATCATTGTTCTACTTGTAGAAAGTTACAATTAATTTCCGTTAAAGGATTAACAATGGGGCTCATTGTTCACTTAAACTTGAAGAACACAAAATTGGCAAATGGTACTGTGTGGATGCTTTGCATATATGTTTCTTAGACTATATGGAAGCAATATATACAAAGATTTCAACCGTCCACGTGTTCCAAACATTGTTCTACTTGTCGAAACTTACAAATAATTTCCGATAAAGGATTAACCATTGGGGCTCATTGTTCACTTAAACTTGAAGAACAAAAAATTGGCGAATTGTACTGTTTGGATGCTTTGCATAAATGTTTCTTAGACTATATGGAAGCAATATATACAAAGATTTCAACCGTCTACCTGTTCCAATCATTGTTCTACTTGTCGAAATTTACAAATAATTTCCTTTAAAGGATTAACAATGGGGCTCATTGTTCAGTTAACCTTTAAGAACAAAAAATTGGCGAATGGTTCTGTTTGGATGCTTTGCATATATGTTTCTTAGATTATATAGAAGCAATATATACAAAGATTTCAACCGTCTACATGTCCCAATCATTGTTCTACTTGTAGAAAGTTACAATTAATTTCCGTTAAAGGATTAACAATGGGGCTCATTGTTCACTTAAACTTGAAGAACACAAAATTGGCAAATGGTACTGTGTGGATGCTTTGCATATATGTTTCTTAGACTATATGGAAGCAATATATACAAAGATTTCAACCGTCCACGTGTTCCAAACATTGTTCTACTTGTCGAAACTTACAAATAATTTCCGATAAAGGATTAACCATTGGGGCTCATTGTTCACTTAAACTTGAAGAACAAAAAATTGGCGAATTGTACTGTTTGGATGCTTTGCATATATGTTTCTTAGACTATATAGAAGCAATATATACAAAGATTTCAACCGTCTACCTGTTCCATTCATTGATCTACTTGTCGAAAGTTACAAATAATTTCCGATAAAGGATTAACAATGGGTCCCATTGTTCACTTAAACTTGAAGAACACAAAATTGGCAAATGATACTGTGTGGATGCTTTGCATATATGTTTCTTAGACTATATGGAAGCAATATATACAAAGATTTCAACCGTCTACGTGTTCCAATCATTGTTCTACTTGTAGAAAGTTACAATTAATTTCCGTTAAAGGATTAACAATGGGGCTCGTAGTTCACTTAAACTTGAAGAACAAAAAATTGGCGAATTGTACTGTTTGGATGCTTTGAATATATGTTTCTTAGACTATATGGAAGCAATATATACAAAGATTTCAACCGTCCACGTGTTCCAAACATTGTTCTACTTGTCGAAAGTTACAAATAATTTCCGATAAAGGATTAACCATTGGGGCTCATTGTTCACTTAAACTTGAAGAACAAAAAATTGGCGAATTGTACTGTTTGGATGCTTTGCATATATGTTTCTTAGACTATATAGAAGCAATATATACAAAGATTTCAACCGTCTACCTGTTCCATTCATTGATCTACTTGTCGAAAGTTACAAATAATTTCCGATAAAGGATTAACAATGGGTCCCATTGTTCACTTAAACTTGAAGAACACAAAATTGGCAAATGGTACTGTGTGGATGCTTTGCATATATGTTTCTTAGACTATATGGAAGCAATATATACAAAGATTTCACCCGTCTACCTGTACTATTCATTGTTCTACTTGTAGAAAGTTACAAATAATTTCCATTTCATGATTATCAATGGGGCTCGCTGTTCACTTAAACTTGAAGAACAAAAAATTGGCGAATTGTACTGTTTGGATGCTTTGCATAAATGCTTCTTAGACTATATAGAAGCAATATATACAATGATTTCAACAGTCTACCTGTTCCATTCATTGTTCTACTTGTCGAAATTTACAAATAATTTCCTTTAAAGGATTAACAATGGGACTCGTAGTTCACATAAACTTGAAGAACAAAAAATTGGCGAATGGTACTGTTTGGATGCTTTGCATATATGTTTCTTATACTATATAGAAGCAATATATACAATGATTTCAACAGTCTACCTGTTCCATTCATTGTTCTACTTGTCGAAAGTTACAAATAATTCCGATAACGGATTAACCATTGGGGCTCATTGTTCACTTAAACTTGAAGAACAAAAAATTGGCGAATTGTACTGTTTGGATGCTATGCATATATGTTTCTTATACTATATAGAAGCAATATATACAAAGATTTCAACCGTCTACGTGTTCCAATCATTGTTCTACTTGTCGAAATTTACACATAATTTCCTTTAAAGGATTAACAATGGGGCTCGTTGTTAACTTAAACTTGAAGAACAATAAATTGGCGAATTGTACTGTTTGGATGCTTTGCATATATGTTTCTTAGACTATATAGAAGCAATATATACAATGAATTCAACCGTCTACAAGATCCATTCATTGTTCTACTTGTCGAAATTTACAAATAATTTCCTTTAAAGGATTAACAGTGGGGCTCGTAGTTCACTTAAACTTGAACAACAAAAAATTGACGAATTGTACTGTTTGGATGATTTGCATATATGTTTCTTAGACTATTTAGAAGCAATATATAGAAAGATTTCACCCGTCTACCTGTACTATTCATTGTTCTACTTGTAGAAAGTTACAAATAATTTCCATTTCATGATTATCAATGGGGCTCGCTGTTCACTTAAACTTGAAGTTCAAAAAATTGGCGATTGTTACTGTTTAGATGCTTTGCATATATGTTTCTTAGATTATATAGAAGCAATATATACAAAGATTTCAACCGTCTACCTGTTCCATTAATTGTTCTACTTGTCTAAAATTACAAATAATTTCCGATAAAGGATTAACCATTGGGGCTCATTGTTCACTTAAACTTGTAGAACAAAAAATTGGCGAATGGTACTGTTTGGATGCTTTGCGTACATGTTTCTTAGACTATATGGAAGCAATATGTACAAAGATTTCAACCGTCTACGTGTTCCAATCATTGTTCTACTTGTCGAAATTTACAAATAATTTCCTTTAAAGGATTAACAATGGGGCTCGTTGTTCACTTAAACTTGAAGAACAATAAATTGGCGAATTGTACTGTTTGGATACTTTGCATATATGTTTCTTAGACTATATAGAAGCAATATATACATTGATTTCAACCGTCTACCTGTTCCATTCATTGTTCTACTTGTCGCAAGTTACAAATAATTTCCTTTAAAGGATTAACAATGGGGCTCGTTGTTCACTTAAACTTGAAGAACAATAAATTGGCGAATTGTACTGTTTGGATGCTTTGCATATATGTTTCTTAGACTATATACAAGCAATATATACATTGATTTCAACCGTCTACCTGTTCCATTCATTGTTCTACTTGTCGCAAGTTACAAATAATTTCCGTTAAAGTATTAACAATGGGGCTCGTAGTTCACTTAAACTTGAAGATCAAATAATTGGCGGATTGTACTGTTTGGATGATATGCAGATATGTTTCTTAGACTATATAGAAGCAATATATACAATGATTTCAACCGTCTACCTTTTCCATTCATTGTTCTACTTGTCGAAAGTCACAAATAATTTCCGATAAAGGATTAACCATTGGGGCTCGTTGTTCACTTAAACTTGAAGAACAAGAAATTGGCGAACTGTACTGTTTGGATGCTTTGCGTACATGTTTCTTAGACTATATAGAAGCAATATATACAAAGATTTCAACCGTCTTCCTTTTCCATTCATTGTTCTACTTGTCGAAAGTTACAAATAATTTCCGATAAAGGATTAACAATGCGGCTCATTGTTCACTTAAACTTGAAGAACAAAAAATTGGCGAATGATACTGTTTGGATGCTTTGCATATATGTTTCTTCGACTATATGGAAGCAATATATACAAAGATTTCAACCGTCTACGTGTTCCAATCATTGTTCTACTCGTAGAAAGTTCAATTAATTTCCGTTAAAGGATTAACAATGGGGCTCGTAGTTCACTTAAACTTGAAGAACAAAAAATTGGCGAATTGTACTGTTTGGATGCTTTGCATATATGTTTCGTAGACTATATAGAAGCAATATATACATTGATTTCAACCGTCTACCTGTTCCATTCATTGTTCTACTTGTCGGAAGTTACAAATAATTTCCGTTAAAGTATTAACAATGGGGCTCGTAGTTCACTTAAACTTGAAGATCAAAAAATTGGCGAATTGTACTGTTTGGATGCTTTGCATATATGTTTCGTAGACTATATAGAAGCAATATATACATTGATTTCAACCGTCTACCTGTTCCATTCATTGTTCTACTTGTCGGAAGTTACAAATAATTTCCGTTAAAGTATTAACAATGGGGCTCGTAGTTCACTTAAACTTGAAGATCAAAAAATTGGCGATTGTTACTGGTTAGATGCTTTGCATATATGTTTCTTAGATTATATAGAAGCAATATATACAAAGATTTCAACCGTCTACCTGTTCCATTCATTGTTCTACTTATCGAAATTTACAAATAATTTCCTGTAAAGGATTAACAATGGGGCTCGTAGTTCACTTAAACTTGAAGAACAAATATTGGCGAATTGTGCTGTTTGGATGCTTTGCGTACATGTTTCTTAGACTATATGGAAACAATATATACAAAGATTTCAACCGTCTACGTGTTCCAATCATTGTTCTACTTGTCGAAATTTACAAATAATTTCCTTTAAAGGATTAACCATTGGGGCTCATTGTTCACTTAAACTTGTAGAACAAAAAATTGGCGAATTGTACTGTTTGGATGCTTTGCATATATGTTTCTTAGACTATATAGAAGCAATATATACAAAGATTTCAACCGTCTACCTGTTCCATTCATTGTTCTACTTGTCGAAAGTTACAAATAATTTCCTTTAAAGGATTAACAATGGGGCTCGTTGTTCACTTAAACTTGAAGAACAATAAATTGGCGAATTGTACTGTTTGGATGCTTTGGATATATGTTTCTTAGACTATATAGAAGCAATATATACATTGATTTCAACCGTCTACCTGTTCCATTCATTGTTCTACTTGTCGCAAGTTACAAATAATTTCCTTTAAAGGATTAACAATGGGGCTCGTTGTTCACTTAAACTTGAAGAACAAAAAATTGGCGAATTGTACTGTTTGGATGCTTTGCATATATGTTTCTTAGACTATATAGAAGCAATATATACAAAGATTTCAACCGTCTACGTGTTCCAATCAATGTTCTACTTGTAGAAAGTTACAATTAATTTCCGTTAAAGGATTAAAAATGGGGCTCGTAGTTCACTTAAACTTGAAGAACAAAAAATTGGCGAATTGTACTGTTTGGATGCTTTGCATATATGTTTCTTAGACTATATGGAAGCAATATATACAAAGATTTCAACCGTCTACGTGTTCCAATCAATGTTCTACTTGTAGAAAGTTACAATTAATTTCCGTTAAAGGATTAACAATGGGGCTCGTAGTTCACTTAAACTTGAAGAACAAAAAATTGGCGTATTGTACTGTTTGGATGCTTTGCATATATGTTTCGTAGACTATATAGAAGCAATATATACATTGATTTCAACCGTCTACCTGTTCCATTCATTGTTCTACTTGTCGGAAGTTACAAATAATTTCCGTTAAAGTATTAACAATGGGGCTCGTAGTTCACTTAAACATGAAGATGAAATAATTGGCGAATTGTACTGTTTGGATGCTTTGCATATATGTTTCTTAGATTATATAGAAGCAATATATACAAAGATTTCAACCGTCTACCTGTTCCATTCATTGTTCTACTTGTCGAAAATTACAAATAATTTCCGATAAAGGATTAACCATTGGGGCTCATTGTTCACTAAACTTGAAGAACAAAAAGTTGGCGAATTGTACTGTTTGGATGCTTTGCATATATGTTTCTTAGACTATATAGAAGCAATATATACAAAGATTTCAACCGTCTACGTGTTCCAATCAATGTTCTACTTGTAGAAAGTTACAATTAATTTCCGTTAAAGGATTAACAATGGGGCTCGTAGTTCACTTAAACTTGAAGAACAAAAAATTGTCGAATTGTACTGTTTGGATGCTTTGCATATATGTTTCTTAGACTATATGGAAGCAATATATACAAAGATTTCAACCGTCTACCTGTTCCATTCATTGTTCTACTTGTCGAAAGTTACAAATAATTTCCTTTAAAGGATTAACAATGGGGCTCGTTGTTCACTTAAACTTGAAGATCAAAAAATTGGCGATTGTTACTGGTTAGATGCTTTGCATATATGTTTCTTAGATTATATAGAAGCAATATATACAAAGATTTCAACCGTCTACGTGTTCCAATCATTGTTCTACTTGTCGAAATTTACAAATAATTTCCTTTAAAGGATTAACCATTGGGGCTCATTGTTCACTTAAACTTGTAGAACAAAAAATTGGCGAATTGTACTGTTTGGATGCTTTGCATATATGTTTCTTAGACTATATAGAAGCAATATATACAAAGATTTCAACCGTCTACCTGTTCCATTCATTGTTCTACTTGTCGAAAGTTACAAATAATTTCCTTTAAAGGATTAACAATGGGGCTCGTTGTTCACTTAAACTTGAAGAACAATAAATTGGCGAATTGTACTGTTTGGATGCTTTGGATATATGTTTCTTAGACTATATAGAAGCAATATATACATTGATTTCAACCGTCTACCTGTTCCATTCATTGTTCTACTTGGCGCAAGTTACAAATAATTTCCTTTAAAGGATTAACAATGGGGCTCGTTGTTCACTTAAACTTGAAGAACAAAAAATTGGCGAATTGTACTGTTTGGATGCTTTGCATATATGTTTCTTAGACTATATAGAAGCAATATATACAAAGATTTCAACCGTCTACGTGTTCCAATCAATGTTCTACTTGTAGAAAGTTACAATTAATTTCCGTTAAAGGATTAAAAATGGGGCTCGTAGTTCACTTAAACTTGAAGAACAAAAAATTGGCGAATTGTACTGTTTGGATGCTTTGCATATATGTTTCTTAGACTATATGGAAGCAATATATACAAAGATTTCAACCGTCTACGTGTTCCAATCAATGTTCTACTTGTAGAAAGTTACAATTAATTTCCGTTAAAGGATTAACAATGGGGCTCGTAGTTCACTTAAACTTGAAGAACAAAAAATTGGCGTATTGTACTGTTTGGATGCTTTGCATATATGTTTCGTAGACTATATAGAAGCAATATATACATTGATTTCAACCGTCTACCTGTTCCATTCATTGTTCTACTTGTCGGAAGTTACAAATAATTTCCGTTAAAGTATTAACAATGGGGCTCGTAGTTCACTTAAACATGAAGATGAAATAATTGGCGAATTGTACTGTTTGGATGCTTTGCATATATGTTTCTTAGATTATATAGAAGCAATATATACAAAGATTTCAACCGTCTACCTGTTCCATTCATTGTTCTACTTGTCGAAAATTACAAATAATTTCCGATAAAGGATTAACCATTGGGGCTCATTGTTCACTAAACTTGAAGAACAAAAAGTTGGCGAATTGTACTGTTTGGATGCTTTGCATATATGTTTCTTAGACTATATAGAAGCAATATATACAAAGATTTCAACCGTCTACGTGTTCCAATCAATGTTCTACTTGTAGAAAGTTACAATTAATTTCCGTTAAAGGATTAACAATGGGGCTCGTAGTTCACTTAAACTTGAAGAACAAAAAATTGTCGAATTGTACTGTTTGGATGCTTTGCATATATGTTTCTTAGACTATATGGAAGCAATATATACAAAGATTTCAACCGTCTACCTGTTCCATTCATTGTTCTACTTGTCGAAAGTTACAAATAATTTCCTTTAAAGGATTAACAATGGGGCTCGTTGTTCACTTAAACATGAAGATGAAATAATTGGCGAATTGTACTGTTTGGATGCTTTGCATATATGTTTCTTAGATTATATAGAAGCAATATATACAAAGATTTCAACCGTCTACCTGTTCCATTCATTGTTCTACTTGTCGAAAATTACAAATAATTTCCGATAAAGGATTAACCATTGGGGCTCATTGTTCACTAAACTTGAAGAACAAAAAGTTGGCGAATTGTACTGTTTGGATGCTTTGCATATATGTTTCTTAGACTATATAGAAGCAATATATACAAAGATTTCAACCGTCTACGTGTTCCAATCAATGTTCTACTTGTAGAAAGTTACAATTAATTTCCGTTAAAGGATTAACAATGGGGCTCGTAGTTCACTTAAACTTGAAGAACAAAAAATTGTCGAATTGTACTGTTTGGATGCTTTGCATATATGTTTCTTAGACTATATGGAAGCAATATATACAAAGATTTCAACCGTCTACATGTTCCAATCAATGTTCTACTTGTAGAAAGTTACAATTAATTTCCGTTAAAGGATTAACAATGGGGCTCGTAGTTCACTTAAACTTGAAGAACAAAAAATTGGCGTATTGTACTGTTTGGATGCTTTGCATATATGTTTCGTAGAATATATAGAAGCAATATATACATTGATTTCAACCGTCTACCTGTTCCATTCATTGTTCTACTTGTCGGAAGTTACAAATAATTTCCGTTAAAGTATTAACAATGGGGCTCGTAGTTCACTTAAACATGAAGATGAAATAATTGGCGAATTGTACTGTTTGGATGCTTTGCATATATGTTTCTTAGATTATATAGAAGCAATATATACAAAGATTTCAACCGTCTACCTGTTCCATTCATTGTTCTACTTGTCGAAAATTACAAATAATTTCCGATAAAGGATTAACCATTGGGGCTCATTGTTCACTAAACTTGAAGAACAAAAAATTGTCGAATTGTACTGTTTGGATGCTTTGCGTACATGTTTCTTAGACTATATGGAAACAATATATACAAAGATTTCAACCGTCTACGTGTTCCAATCACTGTTCTACTTGTCGAAAGTTACAAATAATTTCTGTTAAGGGATTAACAATGGGGATCGTAGTTTACTTAGACTTGAAGAACAAAAAATTGGCGAATTGTACTGTTTGGATGCTTTGCATAAATGCTTCTTAGACTATATAGAAGCAATATATACAATGATTTCAACAGTCTACCTGTTCCATTCATTGTTCTACTTGTCGAAAGTTACAAATAATTTCCTTTAAAGGATTAACAATGGGGCTCATTGTTCACTTAAACTTGAAGAACAAAAAATTGGCGAATTGTACTGTTTGGATGCTTTGCATATATGTTTCTTATACTATATAGAAGCAATATATACAATGATTTCAACAGTCTACCTGTTCCATTCATTGTTCTACTTGTCGAAATTTACAAATAATTTCCTTTAAAGGATTAACAATGGGGATCGTAGTTTACTTAGACTTGAAGAACAAAAAATTGGCGAATGGTACTGTTTGGATGCTTTGCATATATGTTTCTTATACTATATAGAAGCAATATATACAATGATTTCAACAGTCTACCTGTTCCATTCATTGTTCTACTTGTCGAAAGTTACAAATAATTTCCGATAACGGATTAACCATTGGGGCTCATTGTTCACTTAAACTTGAAGAACAAAAAATTGGCGAATTGTACTGTTTGTATGCTTTGCATAAATGCTTCTTAGACTATATAGAAGCAATATATACAAAGATTTCAACCGTCTACCTGTTCCATTCACTGTTCTACTTGTCGAAAGTTACAAATAATTTCCGATAAAGGATTAACAATGGGGCTCGTAGTTCACTTAAACTTGAAGATCAAAAAATTGGCGAATTGTACTGTTTGGATGCTTTGCATAAATGTTTCTTAGACTATATAGAAGCAATATATACAATGATTTCAACAGTCTACCTGTTCCATTCATTGTTCTACTTGTCGAAAGTTACAAATAATTTCCGATAACGGATTAACCATTGGGGCTCATTGTTCACTTAAACTTGAAGAACAAAAAATTGGCGAATTGTACTGTTTGGATGCTTTGCATATATGTTTCTTATACTATATAGAAGCAATATATACAAAGATTTCAACCGTCTACCTGTTCCATTCATTGTTCTACTTGTCGAAAGTTACAAATAATTTCCGATAAAGGATTAACAATGGGGCTCATTGTTCACTTAAACTTGAAGAACAAAAAATTGGCGAATTGTACTGTTTGGATGCTTTGCATAAATGTTTCTTAGACTATATAGAAGTAATATATACAAAGATTTCAACCGTCTACCTGTTCCATTCATTGTTCTACTTGTCGAAAGTTACAAATAATTTCCTTTAAAGGATTAACAATGGGGCTCATTGTTCACTTCAATTTGAAGAGCAAAAAATTGGCGAATTGTACTGTTTGCACGCTTTGTATATATGTTT
The DNA here is from genome assembly GCA_963989415.1 of Cerceris ruficornis. Classification (NCBI taxonomy): domain Eukaryota; kingdom Metazoa; phylum Arthropoda; class Insecta; order Hymenoptera; family Crabronidae; genus Cerceris; species Cerceris ruficornis. The sequence goes on from CAXDIW010000087.1 coordinate 671,078, forward strand.
CTTGGACTATATAGAAGCAATATATACAAAGATTTCAACCGTCTACCTGTTCCATTCATTGTTCTACTTGTCGAAAGTTACAATTAATTTCCGTTAAAGGATTAACAATGGGGCTCGTAGTTCACTTAAACTTGAAGTACAAAAAATTGACGAATTGTACTGATTGGATGCTTTGCATATATGTTTCGTAGACTATATAGAAGCAATATATACAAATATTTCAACCGTCTACCTGTTCCATTCATTGTTCGACTTGTCGAAAATTACAAATAATTTCCGATAAAGGATTAACCATTGGGGCTCATTGTTCACTTAAACTTGAAGACCATAAAATTGGCGAATGGTACTGTTTGGATGCTTTGCATATTTGTTTCTTAGACTATATGGAAGCAATATATACAAAGATTTCAACCGTCTACCTGTTCCATTCATGGTTCTACTTGTCGGAAGTTACAAATAATTTCCGTTAAAGTATTATCAATGGGGCTCGTAGTTCACTTAAACATGAAGATGAAATAATTAGCGAATTGTACTGTTTGGATGCTTTGCATATATGTTTCTTAGACTATATGGAAGCAATATATACAAAGATTTCAACCTTCTACGTGTTCCAATCATTGTTCTACTAGTAAAAAGTTACAATTAATTTCCGTTAAAGGATTAACAATGGGGCTCGTAGTTCACTTAAACTTGAAGAACAAAAAATTGGCGAATTGTACTGTTTGGATGCTTTGCATAGATGTTTCTTAGACTATGTAGAAGCAATATATAGAAAGATTTCACCCGTCTACATGTACTATTCATTGTTCTACTTGTAGAAAGTTACAAATAATTTCCGATAAAGGATTAACAATGGGGCTCATTGTTCACTTAAATTTGAAGAGCAAAAAATTGGCGAATTGTACTGTTTGGACGCTTTGCATATATGTTTCTTAGACTATATGGAAGCAATATATACAAAGATTTCAACCGTCTACGTGTTCCAATCATTGTTCTACTTGTAAAAAGTTACAATTAATTTCCGTTAAAGGATTAACAATGGGGCTCGTAGTTCACTTAAACTTGAAGAACAAAAAATTGGCGAATTGTACTGTTTGGATGCTTTGCATAGATGTTTCTTAGACTATGTAGAAGCAATATATAGAAAGATTTCACCCGTCTACCTGTACTATTCATTGTTCTACTTGTAGAAAGTTACAAATAATTTCCGTTTCATGATTATCAATGGGGCTCGTTGTTCACTTAAACTTGAAGAACAAAAAATTGGCGAATGGTACTGTTTGGATGCTTTGCATATATGTTTCTTAGATTATATAGAAGCAATATATACAAAGATTTCAACCGTCTACCTATTCCATTCATTGTTCTACTTGCCGAAATTTACAAATAATTTCCTTTAAAGGATTAACCATTGGGGCTCATTGTTCACTAAACTTGAAGAACAAAAAATTGTCGAATTGTACTGTTTGGATGCTTTGCATATATGTTTCTTAGACTATATAGAAGCAATATATACAAAGATTTCAACCGTCTACATGTCCCAATCATTGTTCTACTTGTAGAAAGTTACAATTAATTTCCGTTAAAGGATTAACAATGGGGCTCATTGTTCACTTAAACTTGAAGAACACAAAATTGGCAAATGGTACTGTGTGGATGCTTTGCATATATGTTTCTTAGACTATATGGAAGCAATATATACAAAGATTTCAACCGTCCACGTGTTCCAAACATTGTTCTACTTGTCGAAACTTACAAATAATTTCCGATAAAGGATTAACCATTGGGGCTCATTGTTCACTTAAACTTGAAGAACAAAAAATTGGCGAATTGTACTGTTTGGATGCTTTGCATAAATGTTTCTTAGACTATATGGAAGCAATATATACAAAGATTTCAACCGTCTACCTGTTCCAATCATTGTTCTACTTGTCGAAATTTACAAATAATTTCCTTTAAAGGATTAACAATGGGGCTCATTGTTCAGTTAACCTTTAAGAACAAAAAATTGGCGAATGGTTCTGTTTGGATGCTTTGCATATATGTTTCTTAGATTATATAGAAGCAATATATACAAAGATTTCAACCGTCTACATGTCCCAATCATTGTTCTACTTGTAGAAAGTTACAATTAATTTCCGTTAAAGGATTAACAATGGGGCTCATTGTTCACTTAAACTTGAAGAACACAAAATTGGCAAATGGTACTGTGTGGATGCTTTGCATATATGTTTCTTAGACTATATGGAAGCAATATATACAAAGATTTCAACCGTCCACGTGTTCCAAACATTGTTCTACTTGTCGAAACTTACAAATAATTTCCGATAAAGGATTAACCATTGGGGCTCATTGTTCACTTAAACTTGAAGAACAAAAAATTGGCGAATTGTACTGTTTGGATGCTTTGCATATATGTTTCTTAGACTATATAGAAGCAATATATACAAAGATTTCAACCGTCTACCTGTTCCATTCATTGATCTACTTGTCGAAAGTTACAAATAATTTCCGATAAAGGATTAACAATGGGTCCCATTGTTCACTTAAACTTGAAGAACACAAAATTGGCAAATGATACTGTGTGGATGCTTTGCATATATGTTTCTTAGACTATATGGAAGCAATATATACAAAGATTTCAACCGTCTACGTGTTCCAATCATTGTTCTACTTGTAGAAAGTTACAATTAATTTCCGTTAAAGGATTAACAATGGGGCTCGTAGTTCACTTAAACTTGAAGAACAAAAAATTGGCGAATTGTACTGTTTGGATGCTTTGAATATATGTTTCTTAGACTATATGGAAGCAATATATACAAAGATTTCAACCGTCCACGTGTTCCAAACATTGTTCTACTTGTCGAAAGTTACAAATAATTTCCGATAAAGGATTAACCATTGGGGCTCATTGTTCACTTAAACTTGAAGAACAAAAAATTGGCGAATTGTACTGTTTGGATGCTTTGCATATATGTTTCTTAGACTATATAGAAGCAATATATACAAAGATTTCAACCGTCTACCTGTTCCATTCATTGATCTACTTGTCGAAAGTTACAAATAATTTCCGATAAAGGATTAACAATGGGTCCCATTGTTCACTTAAACTTGAAGAACACAAAATTGGCAAATGGTACTGTGTGGATGCTTTGCATATATGTTTCTTAGACTATATGGAAGCAATATATACAAAGATTTCAACCGTCTACGTGTTCCAATCATTGTTCTACTTGTAGAAAGTTACAATTAATTTCCGTTAAAGGATTAACAATGGGGCTCGTAGTTCACTTAAACTTGAAGAACAAAAAATTGGCGAATTGTACTGTTTGGATGCTTTGCATAGATGTTTCTTAGACTATTTAGAAGCAATATATAGAAAGATTTCACCCGTCTACCTGTACTATTCATTGTTCTACTTGTAGAAAGTTACAAATAATTTCCATTTCATGATTATCAATGGGGCTCGCTGTTCACTTAAACTTGAAGAACAAAAAATTGGCGAATTGTACTGTTTGGATGCTTTGCATAAATGCTTCTTAGACTATATAGAAGCAATATATACAATGATTTCAACAGTCTACCTGTTCCATTCATTGTTCTACTTGTCGAAATTTACAAATAATTTCCTTTAAAGGATTAACAATGGGACTCGTAGTTCACATAAACTTGAAGAACAAAAAATTGGCGAATGGTACTGTTTGGATGCTTTGCATATATGTTTCTTATACTATATAGAAGCAATATATACAATGATTTCAACAGTCTACCTGTTCCATTCATTGTTCTACTTGTCGAAAGTTACAAATAATTCCGATAACGGATTAACCATTGGGGCTCATTGTTCACTTAAACTTGAAGAACAAAAAATTGGCGAATTGTACTGTTTGGATGCTTTGCATATATGTTTCTTATACTATATAGAAGCAATATATACAAAGATTTCAACCGTCTACGTGTTCCAATCATTGTTCTACTTGTCGAAATTTACACATAATTTCCTTTAAAGGATTAACAATGGGGCTCGTTGTTAACTTAAACTTGAAGAACAATAAATTGGCGAATAGTACTGTTTGGATGCTTTGCATATATGTTTCTTAGACTATATAGAAGCAATATATACAATGAATTCAACCGTCTACAAGATCCATTCATTGTTCTACTTGTCGAAATTTACAAATAATTTCCTTTAAAGGATTAACAGTGGGGCTCGTAGTTCACTTAAACTTGAACAACAAAAAATTGACGAATTGTACTGTTTGGATGATTTGCATATATGTTTCTTAGACTATTTAGAAGCAATATATAGAAAGATTTCACCCGTCTACCTGTACTATTCATTGTTCTACTTGTAGAAAGTTACAAATAATTTCCATTTCATGATTATCAATGGGGCTCGCTGTTCACTTAAACTTGAAGTTCAAAAAATTGGCGATTGTTACTGTTTAGATGCTTTGCATATATGTTTCTTAGATTATATAGAAGCAATATATACAAAGATTTCAACCGTCTACCTGTTCCATTAATTGTTCTACTTGTCTAAAATTACAAATAATTTCCGATAAAGGATTAACCATTGGGGCTCATTGTTCACTTAAACTTGTAGAACAAAAAATTGGCGAATGGTACTGTTTGGATGCTTTGCGTACATGTTTCTTAGACTATATGGAAGCAATATGTACAAAGATTTCAACCGTCTACGTGTTCCAATCATTGTTCTACTTGTCGAAATTTACAAATAATTTCCTTTAAAGGATTAACAATGGGGCTCGTTGTTCACTTAAACTTGAAGAACAATAAATTGGCGAATTGTACTGTTTGGATACTTTGCATATATGTTTCTTAGACTATATAGAAGCAATATATACATTGATTTCAACCGTCTACCTGTTCCATTCATTGTTCTACTTGTCGCAAGTTACAAATAATTTCCTTTAAAGGATTAACAATGGGGCTCGTTGTTCACTTAAACTTGAAGAACAATAAATTGGCGAATTGTACTGTTTGGATGCTTTGCATATATGTTTCTTAGACTATATACAAGCAATATATACATTGATTTCAACCGTCTACCTGTTCCATTCATTGTTCTACTTGTCGCAAGTTACAAATAATTTCCGTTAAAGTATTAACAATGGGGCTCGTAGTTCACTTAAACTTGAAGATCAAATAATTGGCGGATTGTACTGTTTGGATGATATGCAGATATGTTTCTTAGACTATATAGAAGCAATATATACAATGATTTCAACCGTCTACCTTTTCCATTCATTGTTCTACTTGTCGAAAGTCACAAATAATTTCCGATAAAGGATTAACCATTGGGGCTCGTTGTTCACTTAAACTTGAAGAACAAGAAATTGGCGAACTGTACTGTTTGGATGCTTTGCGTACATGTTTCTTAGACTATATAGAAGCAATATATACAAAGATTTCAACCGTCTTCCTTTTCCATTCATTGTTCTACTTGTCGAAAGTTACAAATAATTTCCGATAAAGGATTAACAATGCGGCTCATTGTTCACTTAAACTTGAAGAACAAAAAATTGGCGAATGATACTGTTTGGATGCTTTGCATATATGTTTCTTCGACTATATGGAAGCAATATATACAAAGATTTCAACCGTCTACGTGTTCCAATCATTGTTCTACTCGTAGAAAGTTCAATTAATTTCCGTTAAAGGATTAACAATGGGGCTCGTAGTTCACTTAAACTTGAAGAACAAAAAATTGGCGAATTGTACTGTTTGGATGCTTTGCATATATGTTTCTTAGACTATATAGAAGCAATATATACAAAGATTTCAACCGTCTACGTGTTCCAATCATTGTTCTACTCGTAGAAAGTTCAATTAATTTCCGTTAAAGGATTAACAATGGGGCTCGTAGTTCACTTAAACTTGAAGAACAAAAAATTGGCGAATTGTACTGTTTGGATGCTTTGCATATATGTTTCGTAGACTATATAGAAGCAATATATACATTGATTTCAACCGTCTACCTGTTCCATTCATTGTTCTACTTGTCGGAAGTTACAAATAATTTCCGTTAAAGTATTAACAATGGGGCTCGTAGTTCACTTAAACTTGAAGATCAAAAAATTGGCGAATTGTACTGTTTGGATGCTTTGCATATATGTTTCGTAGACTATATAGAAGCAATATATACATTGATTTCAACCGTCTACCTGTTCCATTCATTGTTCTACTTGTCGGAAGTTACAAATAATTTCCGTTAAAGTATTAACAATGGGGCTCGTAGTTCACTTAAACTTGAAGATCAAAAAATTGGCGATTGTTACTGGTTAGATGCTTTGCATATATGTTTCTTAGATTATATAGAAGCAATATATACAAAGATTTCAACCGTCTACCTGTTCCATTCATTGTTCTACTTATCGAAATTTACAAATAATTTCCTGTAAAGGATTAACAATGGGGCTCGTAGTTCACTTAAACTTGAAGAACAAATATTGGCGAATTGTGCTGTTTGGATGCTTTGCGTACATGTTTCTTAGACTATATGGAAACAATATATACAAAGATTTCAACCGTCTACGTGTTCCAATCATTGTTCTACTTGTCGAAATTTACAAATAATTTCCTTTAAAGGATTAACCATTGGGGCTCATTGTTCACTTAAACTTGTAGAACAAAAAATTGGCGAATTGTACTGTTTGGATGCTTTGCATATATGTTTCTTAGACTATATAGAAGCAATATATACAAAGATTTCAACCGTCTACCTGTTCCATTCATTGTTCTACTTGTCGAAAGTTACAAATAATTTCCTTTAAAGGATTAACAATGGGGCTCGTTGTTCACTTAAACTTGAAGAACAATAAATTGGCGAATTGTACTGTTTGGATGCTTTGGATATATGTTTCTTAGACTATATAGAAGCAATATATACATTGATTTCAACCGTCTACCTGTTCCATTCATTGTTCTACTTGTCGCAAGTTACAAATAATTTCCTTTAAAGGATTAACAATGGGGCTCGTTGTTCACTTAAACTTGAAGAACAAAAAATTGGCGAATTGTACTGTTTGGATGCTTTGCATATATGTTTCTTAGACTATATAGAAGCAATATATACAAAGATTTCAACCGTCTACGTGTTCCAATCAATGTTCTACTTGTAGAAAGTTACAATTAATTTCCGTTAAAGGATTAAAAATGGGGCTCGTAGTTCACTTAAACTTGAAGAACAAAAAATTGGCGAATTGTACTGTTTGGATGCTTTGCATATATGTTTCTTAGACTATATGGAAGCAATATATACAAAGATTTCAACCGTCTACCTGTTCCATTCATTGTTCTACTTATCGAAATTTACAAATAATTTCCTGTAAAGGATTAACAATGGGGCTCGTAGTTCACTTAAACTTGAAGAACAAATATTGGCGAATTGTGCTGTTTGGATGCTTTGCGTACATGTTTCTTAGACTATATGGAAACAATATATACAAAGATTTCAACCGTCTACGTGTTCCAATCATTGTTCTACTTGTCGAAATTTACAAATAATTTCCTTTAAAGGATTAACCATTGGGGCTCATTGTTCACTTAAACTTGTAGAACAAAAAATTGGCGAATTGTACTGTTTGGATGCTTTGCATATATGTTTCTTAGACTATATAGAAGCAATATATACAAAGATTTCAACCGTCTACCTGTTCCATTCATTGTTCTACTTGTCGAAAGTTACAAATAATTTCCTTTAAAGGATTAACAATGGGGCTCGTTGTTCACTTAAACTTGAAGAACAATAAATTGGCGAATTGTACTGTTTGGATGCTTTGGATATATGTTTCTTAGACTATATAGAAGCAATATATACATTGATTTCAACCGTCTACCTGTTCCATTCATTGTTCTACTTGTCGCAAGTTACAAATAATTTCCTTTAAAGGATTAACAATGGGGCTCGTTGTTCACTTAAACTTGAAGAACAAAAAATTGGCGAATTGTACTGTTTGGATGCTTTGCATATATGTTTCTTAGACTATATAGAAGCAATATATACAAAGATTTCAACCGTCTACGTGTTCCAATCAATGTTCTACTTGTAGAAAGTTACAATTAATTTCCGTTAAAGGATTAAAAATGGGGCTCGTAGTTCACTTAAACTTGAAGAACAAAAAATTGGCGAATTGTACTGTTTGGATGCTTTGCATATATGTTTCTTAGACTATATGGAAGCAATATATACAAAGATTTCAACCGTCTACGTGTTCCAATCAATGTTCTACTTGTAGAAAGTTACAATTAATTTCCGTTAAAGGATTAACAATGGGGCTCGTAGTTCACTTAAACTTGAAGAACAAAAAATTGGCGTATTGTACTGTTTGGATGCTTTGCATATATGTTTCGTAGACTATATAGAAGCAATATATACATTGATTTCAACCGTCTACCTGTTCCATTCATTGTTCTACTTGTCGGAAGTTACAAATAATTTCCGTTAAAGTATTAACAATGGGGCTCGTAGTTCACTTAAACATGAAGATGAAATAATTGGCGAATTGTACTGTTTGGATGCTTTGCATATATGTTTCTTAGATTATATAGAAGCAATATATACAAAGATTTCAACCGTCTACCTGTTCCATTCATTGTTCTACTTGTCGAAAATTACAAATAATTTCCGATAAAGGATTAACCATTGGGGCTCATTGTTCACTAAACTTGAAGAACAAAAAGTTGGCGAATTGTACTGTTTGGATGCTTTGCATATATGTTTCTTAGACTATATAGAAGCAATATATACAAAGATTTCAACCGTCTACGTGTTCCAATCAATGTTCTACTTGTAGAAAGTTACAATTAATTTCCGTTAAAGGATTAACAATGGGGCTCGTAGTTCACTTAAACTTGAAGAACAAAAAATTGTCGAATTGTACTGTTTGGATGCTTTGCATATATGTTTCTTAGACTATATGGAAGCAATATATACAAAGATTTCAACCGTCTACATGTTCCAATCAATGTTCTACTTGTAGAAAGTTACAATTAATTTCCGTTAAAGGATTAACAATGGGGCTCGTAGTTCACTTAAACTTGAAGAACAAAAAATTGGCGTATTGTACTGTTTGGATGCTTTGCATATATGTTTCGTAGACTATATAGAAGCAATATATACATTGATTTCAACCGTCTACCTGTTCCATTCATTGTTCTACTTGTCGGAAGTTACAAATAATTTCCGTTAAAGTATTAACAATGGGGCTCGTAGTTCACTTAAACATGAAGATGAAATAATTGGCGAATTGTACTGTTTGGATGCTTTGCATATATGTTTCTTAGATTATATAGAAGCAATATATACAAAGATTTCAACCGTCTACCTGTTCCATTCATTGTTCTACTTGTCGAAAATTACAAATAATTTCCGATAAAGGATTAACCATTGGGGCTCATTGTTCACTAAACTTGAAGAACAAAAAATTGTCGAATTGTACTGTTTGGATGCTTTGCATATATGTTTCTTAGACTATATGGAAGCAATATATACAAAGATTTCAACCGTCTACGTGTTCCAATCAATGTTCTACTTGTAGAAAGTTACAATTAATTTCCGTTAAAGGATTAACAATGGGGCTCGTAGTTCACTTAAACTTGAAGAACAAAAAATTGGCGAATTGCACTGTTTGGATGCTTTGCATATATGTTTCGTAGACTATATAGAAGCAATATATACAATGATTTCAACCGTCTACCTGTTCCATTCATTGTTCTACTTGTCGAAAGTTACAAATAATTTCCGTTAAAGTATTAACAATGGGGCTCGTAGTTCACTTAAACTTGAAGAACAAAAAATTGGCGAATTGTACTGTTTGGATGCTTTGCATATATGTTTCTTAGACTATATAGAAGCAATATATACAATGATTTCAACCGTCTACCTGTTCCATTCATTGTTCTACTTGTCAAAATTTACAAATAATTTCCTTTAAAGGATTAACAATGGGGCTCGTAGTTCACTTAAACTTGAAGAACAAAAAATTGGCGAATTGTACTGTTTGGATGCATTGCATATATGTTTCTTAGACTATATAGAAGCAATCTATACAAAGATTTCAACAGTCTAACTGTTCTATTCATTGTTCTACTTGTAGAAAGTTACAAATAATTTCCATTGCATGATTAACAATGGGGCTCGTAGTTCACTTAAACTTGAAGAACAAAAAATTGGCGAATTGTACTGTTTGGATGATTTGCATATATGTTTCTTAGACTATATAGAAGCAATATATACAATGATTTCAACCGTCTACCTGTTCCATTCATTGTTCTACTTGTAGAAATGTACAATTAATTTCCGTTAAAGGATTAACATTGGGGCTCATTGTACACTTAAACTTGAAGAACAAAAAATTGGCGAATTGTACTGTTTGGATGCTTTGCATATATGTTTCTTAGACTATATAGAAGCAATATATACAATGATTTCAACCGTCTACCTGTTCCATTCATTGTTCTACTTGTCAAAATTTACAAATAATTTCCTTTAAAGGATTAACAATGGGGCTCGTAGTTCACTTAAACTTGAAGAACAAAAAATTGGCGAATTGTACTGTTTGGATGATTTGCATATATGTTTCTTAGACTATATAGAAGCAATATATACAATGATTTCAACCGTCTACCTGTTCCATTCATTGTTCTACTTGTAGAAATGTACAATTAATTTCCGATAAAGGATTAACCATTGGGGCTCATTGTTCACTTAAACTTGAAGATCAAAAAATTGGCGATTGTTACTGGTTAGATGCTTTGCATATATGTTTCTTAGATTATATAGAAGCAATATATACAAAGATTTCAACCGTCTACCTGTTCCATTCATTGTTCTACTTGTCGAAAATTACAAATAATTTCCGATAAAGGATTAACCATTGGGGCTCATTGTTCACTAAACTTGAAGAACAAATAATTGTCGAATTGTACTGTTTGGATGCTTTGCATATATGTTTCTTAGACTATATAGAAGCAATATATACAATGATTTCAACAGTCTACCTGTTCCATTCATTGTTCTACTTATCGAAATTTACAAATAATTTCCTGTAAACGATTAACAATGGGGCTCGTAGTTCACTTAAACTTGAAGAACAAATATTGGCGAATTGTGCTGTTTGGATGCTTTGCGTACATGTTTCTTAGACTATATGGAAACAATATATACAAAGATTTCAACCGTCTACGTGTTCCAATCATTGTTCTACTTGTCGAAATTTACAAATAATTTCCTTTAAAGGATTAACCATTGGGGCTCATTGTTCACTTAAACTTGTAGAACAAAAAATTGGCGAATTGTACTGTTTGGATGCTTTGCATATATGTTTCTTAGACTATATAGAAGCAATATATACAAAGATTTCAACCGTCTACCTGTTCCATTCATTGTTCTACTTGTCGAAAGTTACAAATAATTTCCTTTAAAGGATTAACAATGGGGCTCGTTGTTCACTTAAACTTGAAGAACAATAAATTGGCGAATTGTACTGTTTGGATGCTTTGGATATATGTTTCTTAGACTATATAGAAGCAATATATACAAAGATTTCAACCGTCTACCTGTTCCATTCATTGTTCTACTTGTCGAAATTTACAATTAATTTCCGTTAAAGGATTAACAATGGGGCTCGTAGTTCACTTAAACTTGAAGTACAAAAAATTGGCGAATTGTACTGTTTGGATGCTTTGCATATATGTTTCGTAGACTATATAGAAGCAATATATACAATTTTTTCAACCGTCTACATGATCCATTCATTGTTCTACTTGTCGAAATTTACAAATAATTTCCTTTAAAGGATTAACAATGGGGCTCGTAGTTCACTTAAACTTGAAGAACAAAAAATTGGCGAATTGTACTGTTTGGATGCTTTGCATAGATGTTTCTTAGACTATTTAGAAGCAATATATAGAAAGATTTCACCCGTCTACCTGTACTATTCATTGTTCTACTTGTAGAAAGTTACAAATAATTTCCATTTCATGATTATCAATGGGGCTCGCTGTTCACTTAAACTTGAAGATCAAAAAATTGGCGATTGTTACTGTTTAGATGCTTTGCATGTATGTTTCTTAGATTATATAGAAGCAATATATACAAATATTTCAACCGTCTAACTGTTGCATTCATTGTTCTACTTGTCGAAAATTACAAATAATTTCCGATAAAGGATAAACCATTGGGGCTCATTGTTCACTTAAACTTGAAGAACAAAAAATTGGCGAATGGTACTGTTTGGATGCTTTGCGTACATGTTTCTTAGACTATATAGAAGCAATATATACAAAGATTTCAACCGTCTACCTGTTCCATTCATTGTTCTACTTGTCGAAAGTTACAAATAATTTCCGATAACGGATTATCCATTGGGGCTCATTGTTCACTTAAACTTGAAGAACAAAAAATTGGCTAATTGTACTGTTTGGATGCTTTGCATATATGTTTCTTAGACTGTATAGAAGCAATATATACAATGATTTCAACGGTCTACCTGTTCCATTCATTGTTCTTCTTGTCGAAAGTTACAAATAATTTCCTTTAAAGGATTAACAATAGGGCTCATTGTTCACTTAAACTTGAAGAACAAAAAATTGTCGAATTGTACTGTTTGGATGCTTTGCATATATGTTTCTTAGACTATATAGAAGCAATATATACAATGATTTCAACCGTCTACCAGTTCCATTCATTGTTCTACTTGTCGAAAGTTACAAATAATTTCCGATAAAGGATTAACAATGGGTCTCGTAGTTCACTTAAACTTGAAGAACAAAAAATTGGCGGACGGTACTGTTTGGATGCTTTGCATATATGTTTCTTAGACTATATAGAAGCAATATATGCAAAGATTTCAACCGTCTACCTGTTCCATTCATTGTTCTACTTGTCGAAAGTTACAAATAATTACGGATAAATGAGTAACCATTGGGGCTCATTGTTCACTTAAACTTGAAGAACAAAAAATAGGCGAATTGTACTATTTGGATGCTTTGCATATATGTTTCTTAGACTATATAGAAGCAATATATACAAAGAATTCAACCGTCCACCTGTTCCATTCATTGTTCTACATGTCGAAAGTTACAAATAATTTCCGATAAAGGATTAACAATGGGGCTCATTGTTCACTTAAACTTGAAGGACAAAAAATTGGAGAATGGTACTGTTTGGATTCTTTGCATATATGTTTCTTAGACTATATACAAGCAATATATACATTGATTTCAACCGTCTACCTGTTCCATTCATTGTTCTACTTGTCGAAAGTTACAAATAATTACGGATAAATGAGTAACCATTGGGGCTCATTGTTCACTTAAACTTGAAGAACAAAAAATTGGCTAATTGTACTGTTTGGATGCTTTGCATATATGTTTCTTAGACTGTATAGAAGCAATATATACAATGATTTCAGCAGTCTACCTGCTCCATTCATTGTTCTTCTTGTCGAAAGTTACAAATAATTTCCTTTAAAGGATTAACAATAGGGCTCATTGTTCACTTCAACTTGAAGAACAAAAAATTGTCGAATTGTACTGTTTGGATCCTTGCATATATGTTTCTTAGACTATATAGAAGCAATATATACATTGATTTCAACCGTCTACCTGTTCCATTCATTGTTCTACTTGTCGAAAGTTACAAATAATTACGGATAAATGATTAACCATTGGGGCTCATTGTTCACTTAAACTTGAAGAACAAAAAATTGGCGAATGGTACTGTTTGGTTGCTTTGCATATATGTTTCTTAGACTATTTAGAAGCAATATATAGAAAGATTTCACCCGTCTACCTGTACTATTCATTGTTCTACTTGTAGAAAGTTACAAATAATTTCCATTTCATGATTATCAATGGGGCTCGCTGTTCACTTAAACTTGAAGATCAAAAAATTGGCGATTGTTACTGTTTAGATGCTTTGCATATATGTTTCTTAGATTATATAGAAGCAATATATACAAATATTTCAACCGTCTAACTGTTCCATTCATTGTTCTACTTGTCGAAAATTACAAATAATTTCCGATAAAGGATTAACCATTGGGGCTCATTGTTCACTTAAACTTGAAGAACAAAAAATTGGCGAATGGTACTCTTTGGATGCTTTGCGTACATGTTTCTTAGACTATATAGAAGCAATATATACAAAGATTTCAACCGTCTACCTGTTCCATTCATTGTTCTACTTGTCGAAAGTTACAAATAATTTCCGATAACGGATTATCCATTGGGGCTCATTGTTCACTTAAACTTGAAGAACAAAAAATTGGCTAATTGTACTGTTTGGATGCTTTGCATATATGTTTCTTAGACTGTATAGAAGCAATATATACAATGATTTCAACGGTCTACCTGTTCCATTCATTGTTCTTCTTGTCGAAAGTTACAAATAATTTCCTTTAAAGGATTAACAATAGGGCTCATTGTTCACTTAAACTTGAAGAACAAAAAATTGTCGAATTGTACTGTTTGGATGCTTTGCATATATGTTTCTTAGACTATATAGAAGCAATATATACAATGATTTCAACCGTCTACCAGTTCCATTCATTGTTCTACTTGTCGAAAGTTACAAATAATTTCCGATAAAGGATTAACAATGGGGCTCGTAGTTCACTTAAACTTGAAGAACAAAAAATTGGCTAATTGTACTGTTTGGATGCTTTGCATATATGTTTCTTAGACTGTATAGAAGCAATATATACAATGATTTCAACGGTCTACCTGTTCCATTCATTGTTCTTCTTGTCGAAAGTTACAAATAATTTCCTTTAAAGGATTAACAATAGGGCTCATTGTTCACTTAAACTTGAAGAACAAAAAATTGTCGAATTGTACTGTTTGGATGCTTTGCATATATGTTTCTTAGACTATATAGAAGCAATATATACAATGATTTCAACCGTCTACCAGTTCCATTCATTGTTCTACTTGTCGAAAGTTACAAATAATTTCCGATAAAGGATTAACAATGGGGCTCGTAGTTCACTTAAACTTGAAGAACAAAAAATTGGCGAATTGTACTGTGTGGATGCTTTGCATATGTGTTTCTTAGACTATTTAGAAGCACTATATGGAAAGATTTCACCCGTCTACCTGTACTATTCATTGTTCTACTTGTAGAAAGTTACAAATAATTTCCATTTCATGATTATCAATGGGGCTCGCTGTACACTTAAAACTTGAAGATCAAAAAATTGGCGATTGTTACTGTTTAGATGCTTTGCATATAGGTTTCTTAGACTATATACAAGCAACATATACAAAGATTTCAACCGTCTACCTGTTCTATTCATTGTTCTACTTGTAGAAAGTTACAAATAATTTCCGTTTCATGATTATCAATGGGGCTCGTTGTTCACTTAAACTTGAAGAACAAAAAATTGGCGAATGGTACTGTTTGGATGCTTTGCATATATGTTTCTTAGATTATATAGAAGCAATATATACAAAGATTTCAACCGTCTACCTGTTCCATTCATTGTTCTGCTTGTCGAAAATTACAAATAATTTCCATTTCATGATTATCAATGGGGCTCGCTGTTCACTTAAACTTGAAGAACAAAAAATTGGCGATTGTTACTGTTTAGATGCTTTGCATATAGGTTTCGTAGACTATATAGAAGCAACATATACAAAGATTTCAACCGTCTACCTGATCCATTCATTGTTCTACTTGTCGAAAGTTACAAATAATTACGGATAAATGAGTAACCATTGGGGCTCATTGTTCACTTAAACTTGAAGAACAAAAAATTGGCTAATTGTACTGTTTGGATGCTTTGCATATATGTTTCTTAGACTGTATAGAAGCAATATATACAATGATTTCAGCAGTCTACCTGCTCCATTCATTGTTCTTCTTGTCGAAAGTTACAAATAATTTCCTTTAAAGGATTAACAATAGGGCTCATTGTTCACTTCAACTTGAAGAACAAAAAATTGTCGAATTGTACTGTTTGGATCCTTGCATATATGTTTCTTAGACTATATAGAAGCAATATATACATTGATTTCAACCGTCTACCTGTTCCATTCATTGTTCTACTTGTCGAAAGTTACAAATAATTACGGATAAATGATTAACCATTGGGGCTCATTGTTCACTTAAACTTGAAGAACAAAAAATTGGCGAATGGTACTGTTTGGTTGCTTTGCATATATGTTTCTTAGACTATTTAGAAGCAATATATAGAAAGATTTCACCCGTCTACCTGTACTATTCATTGTTCTACTTGTAGAAAGTTACAAATAATTTCCATTTCATGATTATCAATGGGGCTCGCTGTTCACTTAAACTTGAAGATCAAAAAATTGGCGATTGTTACTGTTTAGATGCTTTGCATATATGTTTCTTAGATTATATAGAAGCAATATATACAAATATTTCAACCGTCTAACTGTTCCATTCATTGTTCTACTTGTCGAAAATTACAAATAATTTCCGATAAAGGATTAACCATTGGGGCTCATTGTTCACTTAAACTTGAAGAACAAAAAATTGGCGAATGGAACTCTTTGGATGCTTTGCGTACATGTTTCTTAGACTATATAGAAGCAATATATACAAAGATTTCAACCGTCTACCTGTTCCATTCATTGTTCTACTTGTCGAAAGTTACAAATAATTTCCGATAACGGATTATCCATTGGGGCTCATTGTTCACTTAAACTTGAAGAACAAAAAATTGGCTAATTGTACTGTTTGGATGCTTTGCATATATGTTTCTTAGACTGTATAGAAGCAATATATACAATGATTTCAACGGTCTACCTGTTCCATTCATTGTTCTTCTTGTCGAAAGTTACAAATAATTTCCTTTAAAGGATTAACAATAGGGCTCATTGTTCACTTAAACTTGAAGAACAAAAAATTGTCGAATTGTACTGTTTGGATGCTTTGCATATATGTTTCTTAGACTATATAGAAGCAATATATACAATGATTTCAACCGTCTACCAGTTCCATTCATTGTTCTACTTGTCGAAAGTTACAAATAATTTCCGATAAAGGATTAACAATGGGGCTCGTAGTTCACTTAAACTTGAAGAACAAAAAATTGGCGAATTGTACTGTGTGGATGCTTTGCATATGTGTTTCTTAGACTATTTAGAAGCACTATATGGAAAGATTTCACCCGTCTACCTGTACTATTCATTGTTCTACTTGTAGAAAGTTACAAATAATTTCCATTTCATGATTATCAATGGGGCTCGCTGTACACTTAAAACTTGAAGATCAAAAAATTGGCGATTGTTACTGTTTAGATGCTTTGCATATAGGTTTCTTAGACTATATACAAGCAACATATACAAAGATTTCAACCGTCTACCTGTTCTATTCATTGTTCTACTTGTAGAAAGTTACAAATAATTTCCGTTTCATGATTATCAATGGGGCTCGTTGTTCACTTAAACTTGAAGAACAAAAAATTGGCGAATGGTACTGTTTGGATGCTTTGCATATATGTTTCTTAGATTATATAGAAGCAATATATACAAAGATTTCAACCGTCTACCTGTTCCATTCATTGTTCTGCTTGTCGAAAATTACAAATAATTTCCATTTCATGATTATCAATGGGGCTCGCTGTTCACTTAAACTTGAAGAACAAAAAATTGGCGATTGTTACTGTTTAGATGCTTTGCATATAGGTTTCGTAGACTATATAGAAGCAACATATACAAAGATTTCAACCGTCTACCTGATCCATTCATTGTTCTACTTGTCGAAATTTACAAATAATTTCCTTTAAAGGATTAACAATGGGGCTCGTTGTTCACTTAAACTTGAAGAACAAAAAATTGGCGAATGGTACTGTTTGGATGCTTTGCATATATGTTTCTTAGACTATATAGAAGCAATATATACATTGATTTCAACCGTCTACCTGTTCCATTCAGTGTTCTACTTGTCGAAAATTACAAATAATTTCCGATAAACGATTAACCATTGGGGCTCATTGTTCACTTAAACTTGAAAAACAAAAGATTGGCGAATTGTACTGTTTGGATGCTTTGCATATATGTTTCTTAGACTATATAGAAGCAATATATACAAAGAATTCAACCGTCTACCTGTTCCATTCATTTTGTTACTTGTCGAAATTTACAAATAATATCCTTTAAAGGATTAACAATGGGGCTCGTCGTTCACTTAAACTTGAAGAACAAAAAATTGGCGAATGGTACTGTTTGGATGCTTTGCGTACATGTTTCTTAGACTATATGGAAGCAATATATACAAAGATTTCAACCGTCTACGTGTTCCAATCATTGTTCTACTTGTCGAAATTTACAAATAATTTCCTTTAAAGGATTAACAATGGGGCTCGTTGTTCACTTAAACTTGAAGAACAAAAAATTGGCGAATTGTACTGTTTGGATGCTTTGCATATATGTTTCGTAGGCTATATAGAAGCAATATATACATTGATTTCAACCGTCTACCTGTTCCATTCATTGTTCTACATGTCGCAAGTTACAAATAATTTCCGTTAAAGTATTAACAATGGGGCTCGTAGTTCACTTAAACTTGAAGATCAAATAATTGGCGAATTGTACTGTTTGGATGATTTGCATATATGTTTCTTATACTATATAGAAGCAATATATACAAAGATTACAACCGTCTACCTGTTCTATTCATTGTTCTACTTGTAGAAAGTTACAAATAATTTCCGTTTCATGATTATCAATGGGGCTCGTTGTTCACTTAAACTTGAAGAACAAAAAATTGGCGACTGTTACTGTTTAGATGCTTTGCATATATGTTTCTTAGATTATATAGAAGCAATATATACATTGATTTCAACCGTCTACCTGTTCCATTCATTGTTCTACTTGTCGAAAGTTACAAATAATTTCCGTTAAGGGATTAACAATGGGGATCGTAGTTTACTTAAACTTGAAGAACAAGAAATTGGCGAATGGTACTGTTTGGATGCTTTGCGTGCATGTTTCTTAGACTATATGGAAGCAATATATACAAAGATATCAACCGTCTACGTGTTCCAATCATTGTTCTACTTGTCGAAATTTACAAATAATCTCCTTTAAAGGATTAACAATGAGACTCGTAGTTCACTTAAACTTGAAGAACGAAAAATTGGCGAATTGTACTGTTTGGATGCTTTGCATATATGTTTCGTAGGCTATTTAGAAGCAATATATACAATGATTTCAACCGTCTACCTGATCCATTCATTGTTTTACTTGTCGAAATTTACAAATAATTTCCTTTAAAGGATTAACAATGGGGCTTGTTGTTCACTTAAACTTGAAGAACAAAAAATTGGCGAATGTCACTGTTTGGATGCTTTGCATATATGTTTCTTAGACTATATAGAAGCAATATATACATTGATTTCAACCGGCTACCTGTTCCATTCATTGTTCTACTTGTCGAAAGGTACAAATAATTTCCGATAAAGGATTAACAATGGGTCTCATTGTTCACTTAAACTTGAAGAACAAAAAATTGGCGAATGGTACTGTTTGGATGCTTTGCGTACATGTTTCTTAGACTATATGGAAGCAATATATACAAAGATTTCAACCGTCTACGTGTTCCAATCATTGTTCTACTTGTCGAAATTTACAAATAAGTTCCTTTAAAGGATTAACAATGGGGCTCGTTGTTCACTTAAACTTGAAGATCAAAAAATTGGCGATTGTTACTGGTTAGATGCTTTGCATATATGTTTCTTAGATTATATAGAAGCAATATATACAAAGATTTCAACCGTCTACCTGTTCCATTCATTGTTCTACTTGTCGAAAATTACAAATAATTTCCGATAAAGGATTAACCATTGGGGCTCATTGTTCACTAAACTTGAAGAACAAATAATTGTCGAATTGTACTGTTTGGATGCTTTGCATATATGTTTCTTAGACTATATAGAAGCAATATATACAATGATTTCAACAGTCTACCTGTTCCATTCATTGCTCTACTTATCGAAATTTACAAATAATTTCCTGTAAAGGATTAACAATGGGGCTCGTAGTTCACTTAAACTTGAAGAACAAATATTGGCGTATTGTGCTGTTTGGATGCTTTGCGTACATGTTTCTTAGACTATATGGAAACAATATATACAAAGATTTCAACCGTCTACGTGTTCCAATCATTGTTCTACTTGTCGAAATTTACAAATAATTTCCTTTAAAGGATTAACCATTGGGGCTCATTGTTCACTTAAACTTGTAGAACAAAAAATTGGCGAATTGTACTGTTTGGATGCTTTGCATATATGTTTCTTAGACTATATAGAAGCAATATATACAAAGATTTCAACCGTCTACCTGTTCCATTCATTGTTCTACTTGTCGAAAGTTACAAATAATTTCCTTTAAAGGATTAACAATGGGGCTCGTTGTTCACTTAAACTTGAAGAACAATAAATTGGCGAATTGTACTGTTTGGATGCTTTGGATATATGTTTCTTAGACTATATAGAAGCAATATATACAAAGATTTCAACCGTCTACCTGTTCCATTCATTGTTCTACTTGTCGAAATTTACAATTAATTTCCGTTAAAGGATTAACAATGGGGCTCGTAGTTCACTTAAACTTGAAGTACAAAAAATTGGCGAATTGTACTGTTTGGATGCTTTGCATATATGTTTCGTAGACTATATAGAAGCAATATATACAATTTTTTCAACCGTCTACATGATCCATTCATTGTTCTACTTGTCGAAATTTACAAATAATTTCCTTTAAAGGATTAACAATGGGGCTCGTAGTTCACATAAACTTGAAGAACAAAAAATTGGCGAATTGTACTGTTTGGATGCTTTGCATAGATGTTTCTTAGACTATTTAGAAGCAATATATAGAAAGATTTCACCCGTCTACCTGTACTATTCATTGTTCTACTTGTAGAAAGTTACAAATAATTTCCATTTCATGATTATCAATGGGGCTCGCTGTTCACTTAAACTTGAAGATAAAAAAATTGGCGATTGTTACTGTTTAGATGCTTTGCATGTATGTTTCTTAGATTATATAGAAGCAATATATACAAATATTTCAACCGTCTAACTGTTGCATTCTTTGTTCTACTTGTCGAAAATTACAAATAATTTCCGATAAAGGATAAACCATTGGGGCTCATTGTTCACTTAAACTTGAAGAACAAAAAATTGGCGAATGGTACTGTTTGGATGCTTTGCGTACATGTTTCTTAGACTATATAGAAGCAATATATACAAAGATTTCAACCGTCTACCTGTTCCATTCATTGTTCTACTTGTCGAAAGTTACAAATAATTTCCGATAACGGATTATCCATTGGGGCTCATTGTTCACTTAAACTTGAAGAACAAAAAATTGGCTAATTGTACTGTTTGGATGCTTTGCATATATGTTTCTTAGACTGTATAGAAGCAATATATACAATGATTTCAGCAGTCTACCTGCTCCATTCATTGTTCTTCTTGTCGAAAGTTACAAATAATTTCCTTTAAAGGATTAACAATAGGGCTCATTGTTCACTTCAACTTGAAGAACAAAAAATTGTCGAATTGTACTGTTTGGATCCTTGCATATATGTTTCTTAGACTATATAGAAGCAATATATACATTGATTTCAACCGTCTACCTGTTCCATTCATTGTTCTACTTGTCGAAAGTTACAAATAATTACGGATAAATGATTAACCATTGGGGCTCAATGTTCACTTAAACTTGAAGAACAAAAAATTGGCGAATGGTACTGTTTGGTTGCTTTGCATATATGTTTCTTAGACTATTTAGAAGCAATATATAGAAAGATTTCACCCGTCTACCTGTACTATTCATTGTTCTACTTGTAGAAAGTTACAAATAATTTCCATTTCATGATTATCAATGGGGCTCGCTGT
Source organism: Cerceris ruficornis (assembly GCA_963989415.1). Classification (NCBI taxonomy): domain Eukaryota; kingdom Metazoa; phylum Arthropoda; class Insecta; order Hymenoptera; family Crabronidae; genus Cerceris; species Cerceris ruficornis. Next base: position 692,980 of record CAXDIW010000087.1, read on the forward strand.
TCACTTAAACTTGAAGATCAAAAAATTGGCGATTGTTACTGTTTAGATGCTTTGCATGTATGTTTCTTAGATTATATAGAAGCAATATATACAAATATTTCAACCGTCTAACTGTTGCATTCTTTGTTCTACTTGTCGAAAATTACAAATAATTTCCGATAACGGATTATCCATTGGGGCTCATTGTTCACTTAAACTTGAAGAACAAAAAATTGGCTAATTGTACTGTTTGGATGCTTTGCATATATGTTTCTTAGACTGTATAGAAGCAATATATACAATGATTTCAACAGTCTATCTGTTCCATTCATTGTTCTTCTTGTCGAAAGTTACAAATAATTTCCTTTAAAGGATTAACAATAGGGCTCATTGTTCACTTAAACTTGAAGAACAAAAAATTGTCGAATTGTACTGTTTGGATGCTTTGCATATATGTTTCTTAGACTATATAGAAGCAATATATACAATGATTTCAACCGTCTACCAGTTCCATTCATTGTTCTACTTGTCGAAAGTTACAAATAATTTCCGATAAAGGATTAACAATGGGGCTCATTGTTCACTTAAACTTGAAGAACAAAAAATTGGCGAATGGTGCTGTTTGGATGCTTTGCATATATGTTTCTTAGACTATATAGAAGCAATATATACATTGATTTCAACCGTCTACCTGTTCCATTCATTGTTCTACTTGTCGGAAGTTACAAATAATTTCCGTTAAAGTATTAACAATGGGGCTCGTAGTTCTCTTAAACATGAAGATGAAATAATTGGCGAATGGTACTGTTTGGATGCTTTGCATATATGTTTCTTAGACTATATAGAAGCAATATATGCAAAGATTTCAACCGTCTACCTGTTCCATTCATTGTTCTACTTGTCGAAAGTTACAAATAATTACGGATAAATGAGTAACCATTGGGGCTCATTGTTCACTTAAACTTGAAGAACAAAAAATAGGCGAATTGTACTATTTGGATGCTTTGCATATATGTTTCTTAGACTATATAGAAGCAATATATACAAAGAATTCAACCGTCCACCTGTTCCATTCATTGTTCTACTTGTCGAAAGTTACAAATAATTTCCGATAAAGGATTAACAATGGGACTCATTGTTCACTTAAACTTGAAGGACAAAAAATTGGAGAATGGTACTGTTTGGATTCTTTGCATATATGTTTCTTAGACTATATGGAAGCAATATATACAAAGATTTCAACCGTCTACCTGTTCCATTCAATGTTCTACTTGTCGAAATTTACAAATAATTTCCTTTAAAGGATTAACAATGGGGCTCGTAGTTCACTTAAACTTGAAGAACAAAAAATTGGCGGACGGTACTGTTTGGATGCTTTGCATATATGTTTCTTAGACTATATGGAAGCAATGTATACAAAGACTTCAACCGTCTACCTGATCCATTCATTGTTCTACTTGTCGAAATTTACAAATAATTTCCTTTAAAGGATTAACAATGGGGCTCGTAGTTCACTTAAACTTGAAGAACAAAAAATTGGCGAATGGTACTGTTTAGATGCTTTGCATATATGTTTCTTAGACTATATAGAAGCAATATATACAAAGATTTCAACCGTCTACCAGTTCCATTCATTGTTCTACTTGTCGAAAGTTACAAATAATTTCCGATAACGGATTAACCATTGGGGCTCATTGTTCACTTAAACTTGAAGAACAAAAAATTGGCGAATTGTACTGTTTGGATGCTTTGCATATATGTTTCTTATACTATATAGAAGCAATATATACAAAGATTTCAACCGTCTACCTGATCCATTCATTGTTCTACTTGTCGAAATTTACAAATAATTTCCTTTAAAGGATTAACAATGGGGCTCGTAGTTCACTTAAACTTGAAGAACAAAAAATTGGCGCATGGTACTGTTTGGATGCTTTGCATATATGTTTCTTAGACTATATAGAAGCAATATATACATTGATTTCAACCGTCTAACTGTTCCACTTATTGTTCTACTTGTCGCAAGTTACAAATAATTTCCGATAACGGATTAACCATTGGGGCTCATTGTTCACTTAAACTTGAAGATAAAAAAATTGGCGAATGTTACTGTTTAGATGCTTTGCATATAAGTTTCTTAGACTATATAGAAGCAATATATACAAAGATTTCAACCGTCTACCTGTTCCATTCACTGTTCTACTTGTCGAAATTTACAAATAATTTCCTTTAAAGGATTAACAATGGGGCTCGTTGTTCTCTTAAACTTGAAGAACAAAAAATTGGCGAATGGTACTGTTTGGATGCTTTGCATATATGTTTCTTAGACTATATGGAAGCAATATATACAAAGATTTCAACCGTCTGCGTGTTCCAATCATTGTTCTACTTGTAGAAAGTTACAATTAATTTCCGTTAAAGGATTAACAATGGGGCTCGTAGTTCACTTAAACTTGAAGAACAAAAAATTGGCGAATTGTACTGTTTGGATGCTTTGCATATTTGTTTCGCAGACTATATAGAAGCAATATATACAATGATTTCAACCGTCTACATGATCCATTCATTGTTCTACTTGTCGAAATTTACAAATAATTTCCTTTAAAGGATTAACAATGGGGCTCATTGTTCACTTAAACTTGAAGAACAAAAAATTGGCGAATGGTACTGTTTGGATGCTTTGCCTGCATGTTTCTTAGACTATATGGAAGCAATATATACAAAGATATCAACCGTCTACGTGTTCCAATCATTGTTCTACTTGTCGAAATTTACAAATAATCTCCTTTAAAGGATTAACAATGAGACTCGTAGTTCACTTAAACTTGAAGAACGAAAAATTGGCGAATTGTACTGTTTGGATGCTTTGCATATATGTTTCGTAGGCTATATAGAAGCAATATATACAATGATTTCAACCGTCTACCTGATCCATTCATTGTTTTACTTGTCGAAATTTACAAATAATTTCCTTTAAAGGATTAACAATGGGGCTCGTAGTTCACTTAAACTTGAAGAACAAAAAATTGGCGAATTGTACTGTGTGGATGCTTCGCATATGTGTTTCTTAGACTATTTAGAAGCACTATATGGAAAGATTTCACCCGTCTACCTGTACTATTCATTGTTCTACTTGTAGAAAGTTACAAATAATTTCCATTTCATGATTATCAATGGGGCTCGCTGTACACTTAAAACTTGAAGATCAAAAAATTGGCGATTGTTACTGTTTAGATGCTTTGCATATAGGTTTCTTAGACTATATACAAGCAACATATACAAAGATTTCAACCGTCTACCTGTTCTATTCATTGTTCTACTTGTAGAAAGTTACAAATAATTTCCGTTTCATGATTATCAATGGGGCTCGTTGTTCACTTAAACTTGAAGAACAAAAAATTGGCGAATGGTACTGTTTGGATGCTTTGCGTACATGTTTCTTAGACTATATAGAAGCAATATATACAAAGATTTCAACCGTCTACCTGTTCCATTCATTGTTCTACTTGTCGAAAGTTACAAATAATTTCCGATAACGGATTATCCATTGGGGCTCATTGTTCACTTAAACTTGAAGAACAAAAAATTGGCTAATTGTACTGTTTGGATGCTTTGCATATATGTTTCTTAGACTGTATAGAAGCAATATATACAATGATTTCAGCAGTCTACCTGCTCCATTCACTGTTCTTCTTGTCGAAAGTTACAAATAATTTCCTTTAAAGGATTAACAATAGGGCTCATTGTTCACTTCAACTTGAAGAACAAAAAATTGTCGAATTGTACTGTTTGGATCCTTGCATATATGTTTCTTAGACTATATAGAAGCAATATATACATTGATTTCAACCGTCTACCTGTTCCATTCATTGTTCTACTTGTCGAAAGTTACAAATAATTACGGATAAATGATTAACCATTGGGGCTCATTGTTCACTTAAACTTGAAGAACAAAAAATTGGCGAATGGTACTGTTTGGTTGCTTTGCATATATGTTTCTTAGACTATTTAGAAGCAATATATAGAAAGATTTCACCCGTCTACCTGTACTATTCATTGTTCTACTTGTAGAAAGTTACAAGTAATTTCCATTTCATGATTATCAATGGGGCTCGCTGTTCACTTAAACTTGAAGATCAAAAAATTGGCGATTGTTACTGTTTAGATGCTTTGCATATATGTTTCTTAGATTATATAGAAGCAATATATACAAATATTTCAACCGTCTAACTGTTCCATTCATTGTTCTACTTGTCGAAAATTACAAATAATTTCCGATAAAGGATTAACCATTGGGGCTCATTGTTCACTTAAACTTGAAGAACAAAAAATTGGCGAATGGTACTCTTTGGATGCTTTGCGTACATGTTTCTTAGACTATATAGAAGCAATATATACAAAGATTTCAACCGTCTACCTGTTCCATTCATTGTTCTACTTGTCGAAAGTTACAAATAATTTCCGATAACGGATTAACCATTGGGGCTCATTGTTCACTTAAACTTGAAGAACAAAAAATTGGCGAATTGTACTGTTTGGATGCTTTGCATATATGTTTCTTATACTATATAGAAGCAATATATACAAAGATTTCAACCGTCTACCTGTTCCATTCATTGTTCTACTTGTCGAAAGTTACAAATAATTTCCGTTAAAGTATTAACAATGGGGCTCGTAGTTCACTTAAACTTGATGATCAAATAATTGGCGAATTGTACTGTTTGGGTGATTTGCATATATGTTTCTTATACTATATAGAAGCAATATATACAAAGATTTCAACCGTCTACCTGATCCATTCATTGTTCTACTTGTCGAAATTTACAAATAATTTCCTTTAAAGGATTAACAATGGGGCTCGTAGTTCACTTAAACTTGAAGAACAAAAAATTGGCGAATTGTACTGTTTGGATGCTTTGCATATTTGTTTCGCAGACTATATAGAAGCAATATATACAATGATTTCAACCGTCTACATGATCCATTCATTGTTCTACTTGTCGAAATTTACAAATAATTTCCTTTAAAGGATTAACAATGGGGCTCATTGTTCACTTAAACTTGAAGAACAAAAAATTGGCGAATGGTACTGTTTGGATGCTTTGCGTGCATGTTTCTTAGACTATATGGAAGCAATATATACAAAGATATCAACCGTCTACGTGTTCCAATCATTGTTCTACTTGTCGAAATTTACAAATAATTTCCTTTAAAGGATTAACAATGGGGCTCGTTGTTCACTTAAACCTGAAGAACAAAAAATTGGCGAATGGTACTGTTTGGATGCTTTGCATATATGTTTCTTAGACTATATAGAAGCAATATATACAAAGATTTCAACCGTCTATCTGTTCCATTCATTGTTCTACTTGTCGAAATTTACAAATAATTTCCGTTAAGGCATTAACAATGGGGATCGTAGTTTACTTAAACTTGAAGAACAAGAAATTGGCGAATTGTACTGTTTGGATGCTTTGCATATAGGTTTCTTAGACTATATAGAATCAACACATACAATGATATCAACCGTGTACATGATCCATTCATGGTTCTACTTGTCGAAATTTACAAATAATTTCCTTTAAAGGATTAACAATGGGGCTCGTAGTTCACTTAAACTTGAAGAACAAAAAAGTGGCGAATTGTACTGTTTGGATGCTTTGCATATATGTTTCTTAGACTATTTAGAAGCAATATATAGAAAGATTTCACCCGTCTACCTGTACTATTCATTGTTCTACTTGTAGAAAGTTACAAATAATTTCCATTTCATGATTATCATTGGGGCTCGCTGTTCACTTAAACTTGAAGATCAAAAAATTGGCGATTGTTACTGTTTAGATGCTTTGCATATAGGTTTCTTAGACTATATAGAAGCAACATATACAAAGATTTCAACCGTCTACCTGTTCTATTCATTGTTCTACTTGTAGAAAGTTACAAATAATTTCCGTTTCATGATTATCAATGGGGCTCGTTGTTCACTTAAACTTGAAGAACAAAAAATTGGCGAATGGTACTGTTTGGATGCTTTGCATATATGTTTCTTAGACTATATGGAAGCAATATATACAAAGATTTCAACCGTCTACCTGTTCCATTCATTGTTCTACTTGTCGGAAATTACAAATAATTTCCGATAAAGGATTAAGCATTGGGGCTCATTATTCAATTAAACTTGAAGAACAAAAAATTGGCGAATGGTACTGTTTGGATGCTTTGCGTACATGTTTCTTAGACTATATGGAAGCAATATATACAAGGTTTCAACCGTCTACGTGTTCCAATCATTGTTCTACTTGTCGAAAATTACAAATAATTTCCTTTAAAGGATTAACAATGGGGCTCGTTGTTCACTTAAACCTGAAGAACAAAAAATTGGCGAATGGTACTGTTTGGATGCTTTGCATATATGTTTCTTATACTATATAGAAGCAATATATACAAAGATTTCAACCGTCTACCTGTTCCATTCACTGTTCTACTTGTCGAAAGTTACAAATAATTTCCGTTAAGGGATTAACAATGGGGATCGTAGTTTACTTAAACTTGAAGAACAAAAAATTGGCGTATTGTACTGTTTGGATGCTTTGCATATATGTTTCTTAGACTATATAGAAGCAATATATACAATGATTTCAACAGTCTACCTGTTCCATTCATTGTTCTACTTATCGAAATTTACAAATAATTTCCTGTAAAGGATTAACAATGGGGCTCGTAATTCACTTAAACTTGATGATCAAATAATTGGCGAATTGTACTGTTTGGATGATTTGCATTTATGTTTCTTATACTATATAGAAGCAATATATACAAAGATTTCACCCGTCTACCTGTACTATTCATTGTTCTACTTGTAGAAAGTTACAAATAATTTCCATTTCATGATTATCAATGGGCCTCGTTGTTCACTTAAACTTGAAGATCAAAAAATTGGCGAATGGTACTGTTTGGATGCTTTGCATATATGTTTCTTAGACTATATAGAAGCAATATATACAATGATTTCAACCGTCTACCTGTTCCATTCATTGTTCTACTTGAGAAAATTACAAATAATTTCCTTTAAAGGATTAACAATGGGGCTCATTGTTCACTTAAACTTGAAGAACAAAAAATTGGCTAATTGTACTGTTTGGATGCTTTGCATATATGTTTCTTAGACTGTATAGAAGCAATATATACAATGATTTCAGCAGTCTACCTGCTCCATTCATTGTTCTTCTTGTCGAAAGTTACAAATAATTTCCTTTAAAGGATTAACAATAGGGCTCATTGTTCACTTCAACTTGAAGAACAAAAAATTGTCGAATTGTACTGTTTGGATCCTTGCATATATGTTTCTTAGACTATATAGAAGCAATATATACATTGATTTCAACCGTCTACCTGTTCCATTCATTGTTCTACTTGTCGAAAGTTACAAATAATTACGGATAAATGATTAACCATTGGGGCTCATTGTTCACTTAAACTTGAAGAACAAAAAATTGGCGAATGGTACTGTTTGGTTGCTTTGCATATATGTTTCTTAGACTATTTAGAAGCAATATATAGAAAGATTTCACCCGTCTACCTGTACTATTCATTGTTCTACTTGTAGAAAGTTACAAATAATTTCCATTTCATGATTATCAATGGGGCTCGCTGTTCACTTAAACTTGAAGATCAAAAAATTGGCGATTGTTACTGTTTAGATGCTTTGCATATATGTTTCTTAGATTATATAGAAGCAATATATACAAATATTTCAACCGTCTAACTGTTCCATTCATTGTTCTACTTGTCGAAAATTACAAATAATTTCCGATAAAGGATTAACCATTGGGGCTCATTGTTCACTTAAACTTGAAGAACAAAAAATTGGCGAATGGTACTCTTTGGATGCTTTGCGTACATGTTTCTTAGACTATATAGAAGCAATATATACAAAGATTTCAACCGTCTACCTGTTCCATTCATTGTTCTACTTGTCGAAAGTTACAAATAATTTCCGATAACGGATTATCCATTGGGGCTCATTGTTCACTTAAACTTGAAGAACAAAAAATTGGCTAATTGTACTGTTTGGATGCTTTGCATATATGTTTCTTAGACTGTATAGAAGCAATATATACAATGATTTCAACGGTCTACCTGTTCCATTCATTGTTCTTCTTGTCGAAAGTTACAAATAATTTCCTTTAAAGGATTAACAATAGGGCTCATTGTTCACTTAAACTTGAAGAACAAAAAATTGTCGAATTGTACTGTTTGGATGCTTTGCATATATGTTTCTTAGACTATATAGAAGCAATATATACAATGATTTCAACCGTCTACCAGTTCCATTCATTGTTCTACTTGTCGAAAGTTACAAATAATTTCCGATAAAGGATTAACAATGGGGCTCGTAGTTCACTTAAACTTGAAGAACAAAAAATTGGCGAATTGTACTGTGTGGATGCTTTGCATATGTGTTTCTTAGACTATTTAGAAGCACTATATGGAAAGATTTCACCCGTCTACCTGTACTATTCATTGTTCTACTTGTAGAAAGTTACAAATAATTTCCATTTCATGATTATCAATGGGGCTCGCTGTACACTTAAAACTTGAAGATCAAAAAATTGGCGATTGTTACTGTTTAGATGCTTTGCATATAGGTTTCTTAGACTATATACAAGCAACATATACAAAGATTTCAACCGTCTACCTGTTCTATTCATTGTTCTACTTGTAGAAAGTTACAAATAATTTCCGTTTCATGATTATCAATGGGGCTCGTTGTTCACTTAAACTTGAAGAACAAAAAATTGGCGAATGGTACTGTTTGGATGCTTTGCATATATGTTTCTTAGATTATATAGAAGCAATATATACAAAGATTTCAACCGTCTACCTGTTCCATTCATTGTTCTGCTTGTCGAAAATTACAAATAATTTCCATTTCATGATTATCAATGGGGCTCGCTGTTCACTTAAACTTGAAGAACAAAAAATTGGCGATTGTTACTGTTTAGATGCTTTGCATATAGGTTTCGTAGACTATATAGAAGCAACATATACAAAGATTTCAACCGTCTACCTGATCCATTCATTGTTCTACTTGTCGAAATTTACAAATAATTTCCTTTAAAGGATTAACAATGGGGCTCGTTGTTCACTTAAACTTGAAGAACAAAAAATTGGCGAATGGTACTGTTTGGATGCTTTGCATATATGTTTCTTAGACTATATAGAAGCAATATATACATTGATTTCAACCGCCTACCTGTTCCATTCAGTGTTCTACTTGTCGAAAATTACAAATAATTTCCGATAAACGATTAACCATTGGGGCTCATTGTTCACTTAAACTTGAAAAACAAAAGATTGGCGAATTGTACTGTTTGGATGCTTTGCATATATGTTTCTTAGACTATATAGAAGCAATATATACAAAGAATTCAACCGTCTACCTGTTCCATTCATTTTGTTACTTGTCGAAATTTACAAATAATATCCTTTAAAGGATTAACAATGGGGCTCGTCGTTCACTTAAACTTGAAGAACAAAAAATTGGCGAATGGTACTGTTTGGATGCTTTGCATATTTGTTTCGCAGACTATATAGAAGCAATATATACAATGATTTCAACCGTCTACATGATCCATTCATTGTTCTACTTGTCGAAATTTACAAATAATTTCCTTTAAAGGATTAACAATGGGGCTCATTGTTCACTTAAACTTGAAGAACAAAAAATTGGCGAATGGTACTGTTTGGATGCTTTGCGTGCATGTTTCTTAGACTATATGGAAGCAATATATACAAAGATATCAACCGTCTACGTGTTCCAATCATTGTTCTACTTGTCGAAATTTACAAATAATTTCCTTTAAAGGATTAACAATGGGGCTCGTTGTTCACTTAAACCTGAAGAACAAAAAATTGGCGAATGGTACTGTTTGGATGCTTTGCATATATGTTTCTTAGACTATATAGAAGCAATATATACAAAGATTTCAACCGTCTATCTGTTCCATTCATTGTTCTACTTGTCGAAATTTACAAATAATTTCCGTTAAGGCATTAACAATGGGGATCGTAGTTTACTTAAACTTGAAGAACAAGAAATTGGCGAATTGTACTGTTTGGATGCTTTGCATATAGGTTTCTTAGACTATATAGAATCAACACATACAATGATATCAACCGTGTACATGATCCATTCATGGTTCTACTTGTCGAAATTTACAAATAATTTCCTTTAAAGGATTAACAATGGGGCTCGTAGTTCACTTAAACTTGAAGAACAAAAAATTGGCGAATTGTACTGTTTGGATGCTTTGCATATATGTTTCTTAGACTATTTAGAAGCAATATATAGAAAGATTTCACCCGTCTACCTGTACTATTCATTGTTCTACTTGTAGAAAGTTACAAATAATTTCCATTTCATGATTATCATTGGGGCTCGCTGTTCACTTAAACTTGAAGATCAAAAAATTGGCGATTGTTACTGTTTAGATGCTTTGCATATAGGTTTCTTAGACTATATAGAAGCAACATATACAAAGATTTCAACCGTCTACCTGTTCTATTCATTGTTCTACTTGTAGAAAGTTACAAATAATTTCCGTTTCATGATTATCAATGGGGCTCGTTGTTCACTTAAACTTGAAGAACAAAAAATTGGCGAATGGTACTGTTTGGATGCTTTGCATATATGTTTCTTAGACTATATGGAAGCAATATATACAAAGATTTCAACCGTCTACCTGTTCCATTCATTGTTCTACTTGCCGGAAATTACAAATAATTTCCGATAAAGGATTAAGCATTGGGGCTCATTATTCAATTAAACTTGAAGAACAAAAAATTGGCGAATGGTACTGTTTGGATGCTTTGCGTACATGTTTCTTAGACTATATGGAAGCAATATATACAAGGTTTCAACCGTCTACGTGTTCCAATCATTGTTCTACTTGTCGAAAATTACAAATAATTTCCTTTAAAGGATTAACAATGGGGCTCGTTGTTCACTTAAACCTGAAGAACAAAAAATTGGCGAATGGTACTGTTTGGATGCTTTGCATATATGTTTCTTATACTATATAGAAGCAATATATACAAAGATTTCAACCGTCTACCTGTTCCATTCACTGTTCTACTTGTCGAAAGTTACAAATAATTTCCGTTAAGGGATTAACAATGGGGATCGTAGTTTACTTAAACTTGAAGAACAAAAAATTGGCGTATTGTACTGTTTGGATGCTTTGCATATATGTTTCTTAGACTATATAGAAGCAATATATACAATGATTTCAACAGTCTACCTGTTCCATTCATTGTTCTACTTATCGAAATTTACAAATAATTTCCTGTAAAGGATTAACAATGGGGCTCGTAATTCACTTAAACTTGATGATCAAATAATTGGCGAATTGTACTGTTTGGATGATTTGCATTTATGTTTCTTATACTATATAGAAGCAATATATACAAAGATTTCACCCGTCTACCTGTACTATTCATTGTTCTACTTGTAGAAAGTTACAAATAATTTCCATTTCATGATTATCAATGGGCCTCGTTGTTCACTTAAACTTGAAGATCAAAAAATTGGCGAATGGTACTGTTTGGATGCTTTGCATATATGTTTCTTAGACTATATAGAAGCAATATATACAATGATTTCAACCGTCTACCTGTTCCATTCATTGTTCTACTTGAGAAAATTACAAATAATTTCCTTTAAAGGATTAACAATGGGGCTCGTTGTTCACTTAAACTTGAAGAACAATAAATTGGCGAATTGTACTGTTTTGATGCTTTGCATATATGTTTCTTAGACTATATGGAAGCAATATATACATTGATTTCAACCGTCTACCTATTCCATTCATTGTTCTACTTGTCGAAATTTACAAATAATTTCCTTTAAAGGATTAACAATGGGGCTCGTTGTACACTTAAACTTGAATAACAAAAAAGTGGCGAATTGTACTGTTTGGATGCTTTGCATATATGTTTCTTAGACTATATGGAAGCAATATATACAAAGATTTCATCCGTCTACGTGTTCCAATCATTGTTCTACTTGTCGAAATTTACAAATAATTTCCGTTAAAGTATTAAAAATGGGGCTCGTAGTTCACTTAAACTTGAAGATCAAAAAATTGGCGAATTGTACAGTTTGGATGCTTTGCATATAGGTTTCTTAGACTATACAGAAGCAACATATACAAAGATTTCAACCGTCTACCTGTTCTATTCATTGTTCTTCTTGTCGAAAGTTAGAAATAATTTCCGTTTCATGATTATCAATGGGCCTCGTTGTTCACTTAAACTTGAAGAACATGAAATTGGCGACTGGTACTGTTTGGATGCTTTGCATATATGTTTCTTAGACTATATGGAAGCAATATATACAAAGATTTCATCCGTCTACGTGTTCCAATCATTGTTCTACTTGTCGAAATTTACAAATAATTTCCTTTAAAGGATTAACAATGGGGCTCGTTGTTCACTTAAACTTGAAGAACAAAAAATTGGCGAATTGTACTGTTTGGATGCTTTGCATATATGTTTCTTAGACTTTTTAGTAGCAATATATAGAAAGATTTCACCCGTCTACCTGTACTATTCATTGTTCTACTTGTAGAAAGTTACAAACAATTTCCATTTCATGATTATCAATGGGGCTCGTTGTTCACTTAAACTTGAAGAACAATAAATTGGCGAATGGTACTGTTTGGATGCTTTGCATATATGTTTCTTAGATTATATAGAAGCAATATATACAAAGATTTCAACCGTCTATCTGTTCCATTCATTGTTCTACTTGTCGAAATTTACAAATAATTTCCGTTAAGGGATTAACAATGGGGATCGTAGTTTACTTAAACTTGAAGAACAAGAAATTGGCGAATTGTACTGTTTGGATGCTTTGCATATAGGTTTCTTAGACTATATAGAAGCAACACATACAATGATATCAACCGTGTACATGATCCATTCATGGTTCTACTTGTCGAAATTTACAAATAATTTCCTTTAAAGTATTAACAATGGGGCTCGTAGTTCTCTTAAACTTGAAGAACAAAAAATTGGCGAATTGTACTGTTTGGATGCTTTTCATATATGTTTCTTAGACTATTTAGAAGCAATATATAGAAAGATTTCACCCGTCTACCTGTACTATTCATTGTTCTACTTGTAGAAAGTTACAAATAATTTCCATTTCATGATTATCAATGGGGCTCGCTGTTCACATAAACTTGAAGATCAAAAAATTGGCGATTGTTACTGTTTAGATGCTTTGCATATAGGTTTCTTAGACTATATAGAAGCAACATATACAAAGATTTCAACCGTCTACCTGTTCTATTCATTGTTCTACTTGTAGAAAGTTACAAATAATTTCCGTTTCATGATTATCAATGGGGATCGTTGTTCACTTAAACTTGAAGAACAAAAAATTGGCGAATGGTACTGTTTGGATGCTTTGCATATATGTTTCTTAGACTATATAGAAGCAATATATAGAAAGACTTCACCCGTCTACCTGTACTATTCATTGTTCTACTTGTAGAAAGTTACAAATAATTTCCATTTCATGATTATCAATGGAGCTCGCTGTTCACTTAAACTTGACGAAAAATAAATTCGCGAATTGTACTGTTTGGATGCTTTGCATATATGTTTCATAGACTATATGGAAGCAATATATACAAAGATTTCAACAGACTACCTGTTCTATTCATTGTTCTACTTGTAGAAACTTATAAATAATTTCCTTTAAAGGATTAACAATGGGGCTCGTTGTTCTCTTAAACTTGAAGAACAAGAAATTGGCGAATTGTACTGTATGGATGCTTTGCATATATGTTTCTTAGACTATATAGAAGCAATATATACAAAGATTTCAACCGTCTACCTGTTCCATTCATTGTTCTACTTGTCGAAAATTACAATAATTTCCGATAAAGGATTAACCATTGGGGCTCATTGTTCACTTAATCTTGAAGAACAAAAAATTGGCGAATGGCACTGTTTGGATGCTGTCCGTACAAGTTTCTTAGACTATATGGAAGCAATATATGCAAATATTTCAACCGTCTACGTGTTCCAATCATTGTTCTACTTGTAGAAAGTTACAAATAATTTCCCTTTCATGATTATCAATGGGGCTCGTTGTACACTTAAATTTGAAGAACAATAAATTCGCGAAAGGTACTGTTTGGATGCTTTGCATATATGTTTCTTAGACTATATAGAAGCAATATATACAAAGATTTCAACCGTCTACCTGTTCCATTCATTGTTCTACTTGTCGAAATTTACAAATAATTTCCTTTAAAGGATTAACGATGGGGCTCGTAGTTCACTTAAACTTGAAGAACAATAAATTGGCGAATTGTACTGTTTGGATGCTTTGCATATATGTTTCTTAGACTATGTAGAAGCAATATATACAATGATTTCAACCGTCTACCTGTTCCATTCACTGTTCTACTTGTCGAAATTTACAAATAATTTCCTTTAAAGGATTAACAATGGGGCTCGTAGTTCTCTTAAACTTGAAGAACAAAAAATTGGCGAATTGTACTGTTTGGATGCTTTGCATATATGTTTCTTAGACTATATAGAAGCAATATATACAAAGATTTCAACCGTCTACCTGTTCCATTCATTGTTCTACTTGTCGAAATTTACAAATAATTTCCTTTAAAGGATTAACGATGGGGCTCGTAGTTCACTTAAACTTGAAGAACAATAAATTGGCGAATTGTACTGTTTGGATGCTTTTCATATATGTTTCTTAGACTATTTAGAAGCAATATATAGAAAGATTTCACCCGTCTACCTGTACTATTCATTGTTCTACTTGTAGAAAGTTACAAATAATTTCCATTTCATGATTATCAATGGGGCTCGCTGTTCACTTAAACTTGAAGAACAAAAAATTGGCGAATTGTACTGATTGGATGCTTTGCATATATGTTTCTTAGACTATATAGAAGCATTATATAGAAAGACTTCACCCGTCTACCTGTACTATTCATTGTTCTACTTGTAGAAAGTTACAAATAATTTCCATTTCATGATTATCAATGGAGCTCGCTGTTCATTTAAACTTGAAGAACAAAAAATTGGCGATTGTTACTGTTTAGATGCTTTGCATATAGGTTTGTTAGACTATATAGAAGCAACATATACAAAGATTTCAAGAGTCTACCTGTTCTATTCATTGTTCTACTTGTAGAAAGTTACAAATAATTTCCGTTTCATGATTATCAATGGGGCTCGTAGTTCACTTAAACTTGAAGAACAAAAAATTGGCGAATTGTACTGATTGGATGCTTTGCATATATGTTTCTTAGACTATATAGAAGCAATATATACAATGATTTCAACCGTCTACCTGTTCCATTCATTGTTCTACTTGTCGAAAGTTACAAATAATTTCCGTTATAGTATTAACAATGGGGCTCGTAGTTCACTTAAACTTGAAGAACAAAAAATTGGCGAATTGTACTGTTTGGATGCTTTGCATATATGTTTCTTAGACTATATAGAAGCAATATATACAAAGATTTCAACAGTCTAACTGTTCTATTCATTGTTCTACTTGTAGAAAGTTACAAATAATTTCCATTGCATGATTAACAATGGGGCTCGTAGTTCACTTAAACTTGAAGAACAAAAAATTGGCGAATTGTACTGTTTGGATGATTTGCATATATGTTTCTTAGACTATATAGAAGCAATATATACACTGATTTCAACCGTCTACCTGTTCCATTCATTGTTCTACTTGTAGAAATGTACAATTAATTTCCGTTAAAGGATTAACATTGGGGCTCATTGTTCACTTAAACTTGAAGAACAAAAAATTGGCGAATTGTACTGTTTGGATGCTTTGCATATATGTTTCTTAGACTATATAGAAGCAATATATACAATGATTTCAACCGTCTACCTGTTCCATTCATTGTTCTACTTGTCGAAAGTTACAAATAATTTCCGTTAAAGTATTAACAATGGGGCTCGCAGTTCACTTAAACTTGAAGAACAAAAAATTGGCGAATTGTACTGTTTGGATGCTTTGCGTATATGTTTCTTAGACTATACAGGGTGGGGCAATAACTATTAGCACCTCAGATATCTTCGAAACTATAAGTTTCACAGAAATATTTGCTGAAATAAAATTGCAGAGTACGAAGGGGCCCATCCGGTGGCGATAATAGTTTTTTTTCATGTGGAGGTACTTCGGACATTTGAAGGTCACCTCCATTTTTTTAAATGGATCGGTATATTATTACTTCCGTATCATGATAGAGGATATTAAAACGAGTTCAACGACCTATTACACAAGGTCATTGCCGTAACTGATTTCATTTGCTGTTTTCCCGAGATCGGTCGGGCTGCAAAGGTCCCATCGTAACGGCGACGGGCCGACGTGTCGCCAAGCTCAAGCGCCTCTTGTCGAAATTGTAAGTTACGTGGCGACGCGTTATCGCGTTTTCGATGCGACGTGCTCGTTGTACGTCGCTGCCACATCCTGCAAACTTATTAAAGAGTCCTTCAAGCAGTGTTTAGTCTCAGTGAAGTAAACGGTAAGTATTACGCCTTCTTCTACTGCTTACAATACGTATGTTTCATTTACTACCAAAACCTAAGTATTATCGCCTTTCTCTACTTTCTATGACCGTGAATGACCTTGTATAATAGGTCGTTGAACTCGTTTTAATATCCTCTATCATGATACGGAAGCAAAAATATACCGGTATATTTAAAAAAGGGAGGTGACCTTCAAATGTCCGAAGTACCTCCACCTGAAAACAAACTATTATCGCCACCGGATGGGCCCCTTCGTACTCTGCAATTTTATTTCAGCAAATATTTCTGTGAAACTTATAGTTTCGAAGATATCTGAGGTGCTAATAGTTATTGCCCCACCCTGTATAGTCTAAGAAACATATACGCAAAGCATCCAAACAGTACAATTCGCCAATTTTTTGTTCTTCAAGTTTAAGTGAACTGCGAGCCCCATTGTTAATACTTTAACGGAAATTATTTGTAACTTTCGACAAGTAGAACAATGAATGGAACAGGTAGGCGGTTGAAATCATTATATATATTGCTTCTGTATAGTCTAAGAAACATATATGCAAAGCATCCAAACAGTACCATACGCCAATTTTTTGTTCTTCAAGTTTAAGTCAACAACGAGCCCCATTGATAATCATGAAACGGAAATTATTTCTAACTTTCTACAAGTAGAACAATGAACAGAACAGGTAGACGGTTGAAATCTTTGTATATGTTGCTTCTATATAGTCTAAGAAACCTATATGCAAAGCATCTAAACAGTAACAATCGCCAATTTTTTGATCTTCAAGTTTAAGTGAACAGCGAGCCCCATTGATAATCATGAAATGGAAATTATTTGTAACGTTCTACAAGTGGAACAATGAATAGTACAGGTAGACGGTTGAATTCTTTGTATATATTGCTTCTAAATAGTCTAAGAAACATATATGCAAAGCATCCAAACAGTACCATTCGCCAATTTTTTGTTCTTCAAGTTTAAGTCAACAACGAGCCCCATTGATAATCATGAAACGGAAATTATTTGTAACTTTCTACAAGTAGAACAATGAACAGAACAGGTAGACGGTTGAAATCTTTGTATATGTTGCTTCTATATAGTCTAAGAAACCTATATGCAAAGCATCTAAACAGTAACAATCGCCAATTTTTTGATCTTCAAGTTTAAGTGAACAGCGAGCCCCATTGATAATCATGAAATGGAAATTATTTGTAACTTTCTACAAGTAGAACAATGAATAGTACAGGTAGACGGGTGAAATCTTTCTATATATTGCATCTAAATAGTCTAAGAAACATATATGCAAAGCATCCAAACAGTACCATTCGCCAATTTTTTGTTCTTCAAGTTTAAGTGAACTACGATCCCATTGTTAATCATTTAAAGGAAATTATTTGTAAATTTCGACAAGTAGAACAATGAATAGAACAGGTAGACGGTTGAAATCTCTGTATATGTTGCTTCTATATAGTCTAAGAAACTTATATGCAAAGCATCTAAACTGTAACATTCGCCAATTTTTTTATCTTCAAGTTTAAGTGAACAATGAGCCCCAATGATTAATCCGTTATCGGAAATTATTTGTAACTTGCGACAAGTAGAACAATGAGTGGAACAGGTAGACGGTTGAAATCAATGTATATGTTGCTTCTATATAGTCTAAGAAACATATATGCAAAGCATCCTAACAGTACCATTCGCCAATTTTTTGTTCTTCAAGTTTAAGTGAACAATGAGCCCCATTGTTAATCCTTTATCGTAAATTATTTGTAACTTTCGACAAGTAGAACAATGAATGGAACAGGTAGACGGTTGAAATCTTTGTATATATTGCTTCTATATAGTCTAAGAAACATATATGCAAAGCATCCAAACAGTACAATTCGCCAATTTATTGTTGTTCAAGTTTAAGTGAACAACGAGCCCCATTGTTAATCCTTTAAAGGAAATTATTTGTAAATTTCGACAAGTAGATCAATGATTGGAACAAGTAAGACGGTTGAAATCTTTGTATATATTGCTTCCATATAGTCTAAGAAACATGTACGCAAAGCATCCAAACAGTACCGTTCGCCAATTTTTTGTTCTTCAGGTTTAAGTGAACAATGAGCCCCATTGTTAATCCTTTATCGGAAATTATTTGTAACTTTCTACAGGTAGAACAATGAATAGTACAGGTAGACGGGTGAAATCTTTCTATATATTGCATCTAAATAGTCTAAGAAACATATATGCAAAGCATCCAAACAGTACCATTCGCCAATTTTTTGTTCTTCAAGTTTAAGTGAACTACGAGCCCCGTTGTTAATCCTTTTAAGGAAATTATTTGTAAATTTCGACAAGTAGAACAATGAATGGAACAGGTAGACTGTTGAAATCATTGTATATATTGCTTCTATATAGTCTAAGAAACATATATGCAAATCATCCAAACAGTACAATTCGCCAATTTTTTGTTCTTCAAGTTTTAGTAAACTACGATCCCCATTGTTAATCCCTTAACGGAAATTATTTGTAACTTTCGACAAGTAGAACAATGAATGCAACAGGTAGACGGTTGAAATCATTGTATATATTGCTTCTATATAGTCTAAGAAACATATATGCAAAGCATCCAAACAGTACAATTCGCCAATTTATTGTTGTTCAAGTTTAAGTGAACAACGAGCCCCATTGTTAATCCTTTAAAGGAAATTATTTGTAAATTTCGACAAGTAGATCAATGATTGGAACAAGTAAGACGGTTGAAATCTTTGTATATATTGCTTCCATATAGTCTAAGAAACATGTACGCAAAGCATCCAAACAGTACCGTTCGCCAATTTTTTGTTCTTCAGGTTTAAGTGAACAATGAGCCCCATTGTTAATCCTTTATTGGAAATTATTTGTAACTTTCTACAGGTAGAACAATGAATAGTACAGGTAGACGGGTGAAATCTTTCTATATATTGCATCTAAATAGTCTAAGAAACATATATGCAAAGCATCCAAACAGTACCATTCGCCAATTTTTTGTTCTTCAAGTTTAAGTGAACTACGAGCCCCGTTGTTAATCCTTTAAAGGAAATTATTTGTAACTTTCGACAAGTAGAACAATGAATGCAACAGGTAGACGGTTGAAATCATTGTATATATTGCTTCTATATAATCTAAGAAACATATATGCAAAGCATCCAAACAGTAAAATTCGCCAATTATTTCATCTTCATGTTTAAGTGAACTACGAGCCCCATTGTTAATCCTTTAAAGGAAATTATTTGTAAATTTCGACAAGTAGAACAATGAATGGATCATGTAGACGGTTGAAATCATTGTATATATTGCTTCTATATAGTCTAAGAAACATATATGCGAAGCATCCAAACAGTACAATTCGCCAATTTCTTGTTCTTCAAGTTTAAGTGAACTACGAGCCCCATTGTTAATACTTTAACGGAAATTATTTGTAACTTGCGACAAGTAGAACAATGAATGGAACAGGTAGACTGTTGAAATCATTGTATATATATTGCTTCTATATAGTCTAAGAAACATATATGCAAAGCGTCCAAAAAGTACAATTCGCCAATTATTTGATCTTCAAGTTTAAGTGAACTACGAGCCCCATTGTTAATACTTTAACGGAAATTATTTGTAACTTGCGACAAGTAGAACAATGAATGGAACAGGTAGCCGGTTGAAATCAATGTATATATTGCTTCTATATAGTCTAAGAAACATATATGCAAAGCATCCAAACAGTACAATTCGCCAATTTTTTGTTTTTCAAGTTTAAGTGAACAATGTGCCCCAATGGTTAATCCTTTATCGGAAATTATTTGTAACTTTCGACAAGTAGAACAATGAATGGAACAGGTAGACGGTTGAATTCTTTTTATATATTGCTTCTATATAGTCTAAGAAACATATATGCAAAGCATCCAAAAATACAATTCGCCAATTTATTGTTCTTCAAGTTTAAGTGAACAACGAGCCCCATTGTTAATCCTTTAAAGGAAATTATTTGTAAATTTCGACAAGTAGAACAATGAATGGAACAGGTAGCCGGTTGAAATCTTTGTATATATTGCTTCTATGTAGTCTAAGAAACATATATGCAAAGCATCCAAACAGTACAATTCGCCAATTTTTTATTCTTCAAGTTTAAGTGAACAATTAGCCCAAATGGTTAATCCGTTATCGGAAATTATTTGTAACTTTCGACAAGTAGAACAATGAATGGAAAAGGTAGACGGTTGAAATCTTTGTATATATTGCTTCTATATAGTCTAAGAAACATATATGCAAAGCATCCAAACAGTACAATTCGCCAATTTTTTGTTCTTCAAGTTTAAGTAAACAATGAGCCCCAATGGTTAATCCGTTATCGGAAATTATTTGTAACATTCGACAAGTAGAACAATGAATGGAACAGGTAGACGGTTGAAATCTTTGTATATATTGCTTCTATATAGTATAAGAAACATATATGCAAAGCATCCAAACAGTACCATTCGCCAATTTTTTGTTCTTCAAGTTTAAGTGAACTACGAGCCCCATTGTTAATCCTTTATAGGAAATTATTTGTAAATTTCGACAAGTAGAACAATGAATGGAACAGGTAGACGGTTGAAATCAATGTATATATTGCTTCTATAAAGTCTAAGAAACATATAAGCAAAGCATCCAAACAGTACCATTCGCCAATTTTTTGTTTTTCAAGTTTAAGTGAACAATGTGCCCCAATGGTTAATCCTTTATCGGAAATTATTTGTAACTTTCGACAAGTAGAACAATGAATGGAACAGGTAGACGGTTGAATTCTTTTTATATATTGCTTCTATATAGTCTAAGAAACATATATGCAAAGCATCCAAAAAGTACAATTCGCCAATTTATTGTTCTTCAAGTTTAAGTGAACAACGAGCCCCATTGTTAATCCTTTAAAGGAAATTATTTGTAAATTTCGACAAGTAGAACAATGAATGGAACAGGTAGCCGGTTGAAATCTTTGTATATATTGCTTCTATGTAGTCTAAGAAACATATATGCAAAGCATCCAAACAGTACAATTCGCCAATTTTTTATTCTTCAAGTTTAAGTGAACAATTAGCCCAAATGGTTAATCCGTTATCGGAAATTATTTGTAACTTTCGACAAGTAGAACAATGAATGGAAAAGGTAGACGGTTGAAATCTTTGTATATATTGCTTCTATATAGTCTAAGAAACATATATGCAAAGCATCCAAACAGTACAATTCGCCAATTTTTTGTTCTTCAAGTTTAAGTAAACAATGAGCCCCAATGGTTAATCCGTTATCGGAAATTATTTGTAACATTCGACAAGTAGAACAATGAATGGAACAGGTAGACGGTTGAAATCTTTGTATATATTGCTTCTATATAGTATAAGAAACATATATGCAAAGCATCCAAACAGTACCATTCGCCAATTTTTTGTTCTTCAAGTTTAAGTGAACTACGAGACCCGTTGTTAATCCTTTAAAGGAAATTATTTGTAAATTTCGACAAGTAGAACAATGAATGGAACAGGTAGACTGTTGAAATCATTGTATATATTGCTTCTATATAGTCTAAGAAACATATATGCAAATCATCCAAACAGTACAATTCGCCAATTTTTTGTTCTTCAAGTTTTAGTAAACTACGTTCCCCATTGTTAATCCCTTAACGGAAATTTTTTGTAACTTTCGACAAGTAGAACAATGAATGCAACAGGTAGACGGTTGAAATCATTGTATATATTGCTTCTATATAATCTAAGAAACATATATGCAAAGCATCCAAACAGTAAAATTCGCCAATTATTTCATCTTCATGTTTAAGTGAACTACGAGCCCCATTGTTAATCCTTTAAAGGAAATTATTTGTAAATTTCGACAAGTAGAACAATGAATGGATCATGTAGACGGTTGAAATCATTGTATATATTGCTTCTATATAGTCTAAGAAACATATATGCGAAGCATCCAAACAGTACAATTCGCCAATTTCTTGTTCTTCAAGTTTAAGTGAACTACGAGCCCCATTGTTAATACTTTAACGGAAATTATTTGTAACTTGCGACAAGTAGAACAATGAATGGAACAGGTAGACTGTTGAAATCATTGTATATATATTGCTTCTATATAGTCTAAGAAACATATATGCAAAGCGTCCAAAAAGTACAATTCGCCAATTATTTGATCTTCAAGTTTAAGTGAACTACGAGCCCCATTGTTAATACTTTAACGGAAATTATTTGTAACTTGCGACAAGTAGAACAATGAATGGAACAGGTAGCCGGTTGAAATCAATGTATATATTGCTTCTATATAGTCTAAGAAACATATATGCAAAGCATCCAAACAGTACCATTCGGCAATTTTTTGTTCTTCAAGTTTAAGTGAACTACGAGCCCCATTGTTAATCCTTTATAGGAAATTATTTGTAAATTTCGACAAGTAGAACAATGAATGGAACAGGTAGACGGTTGAAATCAATGTATATATTGCTTCTATAAAGTCTAAGAAACATATAAGCAAAGCATCCAAACAGTACCATTCGCCAATTTTTTGTTTTTCAAGTTTAAGTGAACAATGTGCCCCAATGGTTAATCCTTTATCGGAAATTATTTGTAACTTTCGACAAGTAGAACAATGAATGGAACAGGTAGACGGTTGAATTCTTTTTATATATTGCTTCTATATAGTCTAAGAAACATATATCCAAAGCATCCAAAAAGTACAATTCGCCAATTTATTGTTCTTCAAGTTTAAGTGAACAACGAGCCCCATTGTTAATCCTTTAAAGGAAATTATTTGTAAATTTCGACAAGTAGAACAATGAATGGAACAGGTAGCCGGTTGAAATCTTTGTATATATTGCTTCTATGTAGTCTAAGAAACATATATGCAAAGCATCCAAACAGTACAATTCGCCAATTTTTTATTCTTCAAGTTTAAGTGAACAATTAGCCCAAATGGTTAATCCGTTATCGGAAATTATTTGCAACTTTCGACAAGTAGAACAATGAATGGAAAAGGTAGACGGTTGAAATCTTTGTATATATTGCTTCTATATAGTCTGAGAAACATATATGCAAAGCATCCAAACAGTACAATTCGCCAATTTTTTGTTCTTCAAGTTTAAGTAAACTACGATCCCCATTGTTAATCCTTTAAAGGAAATTATTTGTAAATTTCGACAAGTAGAACAATGAATGGAACAGGTAGACGGTTGAAATCTTTGTATATATTGCTTCTATATAGTCTAAGAAACTTATATGCAAAGCATCTAAACAGTAACATTCGCCAATTTTTTGTTCTTCAAGTTTAAGTGAATAATGAGCCCCATTGTTAATCCTATATCGGAAATTATTTGTAACTTTCGACAAGTAGAACAATGAATAGAACAGGTAGACGGTTGAAATCTTTGTATATGTTGCTTCTATATAGTCTAAGAAACTTATATGAAAGCATCCAAACAGTAACATTCGCCAATTTTTTTATCTTCAAGTTTAAGTGAACAATGAGCCCCAATGGTTAATCCGTTTTCGGAAATTATTTGTAACTTTCGACAAGTAGAACAATGAATGGAACAGGTAGACGGTTGTAATCTTTGTATATATTGCTTCTATATAGTCTAAGAAACATATATGCAAAGCATCCAAACAGTACAATTCGCCAATTTATTGTTGTTCAAGTTTAAGTGAACAACGAGCCCCATTGTTAATCCTTTAAACGAAATTATTTGTAAATTTCGACAAGTAGAACAATGATTGTAACACGTAGACGGTTGAAATCTTTGTATATATTGCTTCCATATAGTCTAAGAAACATGTACGCAAAGCATCCAAACAGTACCGTTCGCCAATTTTTTGTTCTTCAGGTTTAAGTGAACAATGAGCCCCATTGTTAATCCTTTATCGGAAATTATTTGTAACTTTCGACCAGTAGAACAATGAATGGAACAGGTAGACGGTTGAAATCTTTGTATATATTGCTTCTATATAGTTTAAGAAACATATATGCAAAGTATCCAAACAGTACAATTCGCCAATTTTTTTATCTTCAAGTTTAAGTGAACAATGAGCCCCATTGTTAATCCTTTATCGGAAATTATTTGTAACTTTCGACCAGTAGAACAATGAATGGAACAGGTAGACGGTTGAAATCTTTGTATATATTGCTTCTATATAGTTTAAGAAACATATATGCAAAGTATCCAAACAGTACAATTCGCCAATTTTTTTATCTTCAAGTTTAAGTGAACAATGAGCCCCAATGGTTAATCCGTTATCGGAAATTATTTGTAACTTTCGACAAGTAGAACAATGAATGGAACAGGTAGACGGTTGAAATCTTTGTATATATTGCTTCTATATAGTCTAAGAAACATATATGCAAAGCATCCAAACAGCACCATTCGCCAATTTTTTGTTCTTCAAGTTTAAGTGAACAATGAGCCCCATTGTTAATCCTTTATCGCAAATTATTTGTAACTTTCGACAAGTAGAACAATGAATGGAACTGGTAGACGGTTGAAATCATTGTATATATTGCTCCTATATAGTCTAAGAGACCTATATGCAAAGCATCTAAACAGTAACATTCGCCAATTTTTTGATCTTCAAGTTTAAGTGAACATTGAGCCCCATTGTTAATCCTTTATCGGAAATTGTTTGTAACTTTCGACAAGTAGAACAATGAATGGAACAGGTAGACGGTTGAAATCTTTGTATATATTGCTTCTATATAGTCTAAGAAACATATATGCAAAGCATCCAAACAGTACCATTCGCCAATTATTTCATCTTCATGTTTAAGTGAACTACGAGCCCCATTGTTAATACTTTAACGGAAATTATTTGTAAATTTCGACAAGTAGAACAATGAATGGAACAGGTAGACGGTTGAAATCTTTGTATATATTGCTTCTATATAGTCTAAGAAACTTATATGCAAAGCATCTAAACAGTAACATTCGCCAATTTTTTGTTCTTCAAGTTTAAGTGAATAATGAGCCCCATTGTTAATCCTATATCGGAAATTATTTGTAACTTTCGACAAGTAGAACAATGAATAGAACAGGTAGACGGTTGAAATCTTTGTATATGTTGCTTCTATATAGTCTAAGAAACTTATATGAAAGCATCCAAACAGTAACATTCGCCAATTTTTTTATCTTCAAGTTTAAGTGAACAATGAGCCCCAATGGTTAATCCGTTTTCGGAAATTATTTGTAACTTTCGACAAGTAGAACAATGAATGGAACAGGTAGACGGTTGTAATCTTTGTATATATTGCTTCTATATAGTCTAAGAAACATATATGCAAAGCATCCAAACAGTACAATTCGCCAATTTATTGTTGTTCAAGTTTAAGTGAACAACGAGCCCCATTGTTAATCCTTTAAACGAAATTATTTGTAAATTTCGACAAGTAGAACAATGATTGTAACACGTAGACGGTTGAAATCTTTGTATATATTGCTTCCATATAGTCTAAGAAACATGTACGCAAAGCATCCAAACAGTACCGTTCGCCAATTTTTTGTTCTTCAGGTTTAAGTGAACAATGAGCCCCAATGGTTAATCCGTTATCGGAAATTATTTGTAACTTTCGACAAGTAGAACAATGAATGGAACAGGTAGACGGTTGAAATCTTTGTATATATTGCTTCTATATAGTCTAAGAAACATATATGCAAAGCATCCAAACAGCACCATTCGCCAATTTTTTGTTCTTCAAGTTTAAGTGAACAATGAGCCCCATTGTTAATCCTTTATCGCAAATTATTTGTAACTTTCGACAAGTAGAACAATGAATGGAACTGGTAGACGGTTGAAATCATTGTATATATTGCTCCTATATAGTCTAAGAGACCTATATGCAAAGCATCTAAACAGTAACATTCGCCAATTTTTTGATCTTCAAGTTTAAGTGAACATTGAGCCCCATTGTTAATCCTTTATCGGAAATTGTTTGTAACTTTCGACAAGTAGAACAATGAATGGAACAGGTAGACGGTTCAAATCTTTGTATATATTGCTTCTATATAGTCTAAGAAACATATATGCAAAGCATCCAAACAGTACCATTCGCCAATTTTTTGTTCTTCAAGTTTAAGTGAACTACGAGCCCCATTGATAATCATGAGATGGAAATTATTTGTAACTTTCTACAAGTAGAACATTGAATAGAACAGGTAGACGGTTGAAATCTTTGTATATATTGCTTCTATATAGTTTAAGAAACATATATGCAAAGTATCCAAACAGTACAATTCGCCAATTTTTTTATCTTCAAGTTTAAGTGAACAATGAGCCCCAATGGTTAATCCGTTATCGGAAATTATTTGTAACTTTCGACAAGTAGAACAATGAATGGAACAGGTAGACGGTTGAAATCTTTGTATATATTGCTTCTATATAGTCTAAGAAACATATATGCAAAGCATCCAAACAGTACCATTCGCCAATTATTTCATCTTCATGTTTAAGTGAACTACGAGCCCCATTGTTAATACTTTAACGGAAATTATTTGTAAATTTCGACGAGTAGAACAATGAATGGAACAGGTAGACGGTTGAAATCTTTGTATATATTGCTTCTATATAGTCTAAGAAACTTATATGCAAAGCATCTAAACAGTAACATTCGCCAATTTTTTGTTCTTCAAGTTTAAGTGAATAATGAGCCCCATTGTTAATCCTATATCGGAAATTATTTGTAACTTTCGACAAGTAGAACAATGAATAGAACAGGTAGACGGTTGAAATCTTTGTATATGTTGCTTCTATATAGTCTAAGAAACTTATATGAAAGCATCCAAACAGTAACATTCGCCAATTTTTTTATCTTCAAGTTTAAGTGAACAATGAGCCCCAATGGTTAATCCGTTTTCGGAAATTATTTGTAACTTTCGACAAGTAGAACAATGAATGGAACAGGTAGACGGTTGTAATCTTTGTATATATTGCTTCTATATAGTCTAAGAAACATATATGCAAAGCATCCAAACAGTACAATTCGCCAATTTATTGTTGTTCAAGTTTAAGTGAACAACGAGCCCCATTGTTAATCCTTTAAACGAAATTATTTGTAAATTTCGACAAGTAGAACAATGATTGTAACACGTAGACGGTTGAAATCTTTGTATATATTGCTTCTATATAGTTTAAGAAACATATATGCAAAGTATCCAAACAGTACAATTCGCCAATTTTTTTATCTTCAAGTTTAAGTGAACAATGAGCCCCAATGGTTAATCCGTTATCGGAAATTATTTGTAACTTTCGACAAGTAGAACAATGAATGGAACAGGTAGACGGTTGAAATCTTTGTATATATTGCTTCTATATAGTCTAAGAAACATATATGCAAAGCATCCAAACAGCACCATTCGCCAATTTTTTGTTCTTCAAGTTTAAGTGAACAATGAGCCCCATTGTTAATCCTTTATCGCAAATTATTTGTAACTTTCGACAAGTAGAACAATGAATGGAACTGGTAGACGGTTGAAATCATTGTATATATTGCTCCTATATAGTCTAAGAGACCTATATGCAAAGCATCTAAACAGTAACATTCGCCAATTTTTTGATCTTCAAGTTTAAGTGAACATTGAGCCCCATTGTTAATCCTTTATCGGAAATTGTTTGTAACTTTCGACAAGTAGAACAATGAATGGAACAGGTAGACGGTTGAAATCTTTGTATATATTGCTTCTATATAGTCTAAGAAACATATATGCAAAGCATCCAAACAGTAACATTCGCCAATTTTTTGTTCTTCAAGTTTTAGTAAACTACGATCCCCATTGTTAATCCCTTAACGGAAATTATTTGTAACTTTCGACAAGTAGAACAATGAATGCAACAGGTAGACGGTTGAAATCATTGTATATATTGCTTCTATATAGTCTAAGAAACATATATGCAAAGCATCCAAACAGTACAACTCGCCAATTTTTTGTCCTTCAAGTTTAAATGAACAATGAGCCCCATTGTTAATCCTTTATCGGAAATTATTTGTAAATTTCGACAAGTAGAACAATGAATGGAACAGGTAGACGGTTGAAATCTTTGTATATATTGCTTCTATATAGTCTAAGAAACATATATGCAAAGCATCCAAACAGTACAATTCGCCAATTTTTTATTCTTCAAGTTTAAGTGAACAATTAGCCCAAATGGTTAATCCGTTATCGGAAATTATTTGTAACTTTCGACAAGTAGAACAATGAATGGAAAAGGTAGACGGTTGAAATCTTTGTATATATTGCTTCTATATAGTCTAAGAAACATATATGCAAAGCATCCAAACAGTACAATTCGCCAATTTTTTGTTCTTCAAGTTTAAGTAAACAATGAGCCCCAATGGTTAATCCGTTATCGGAAATTATTTGTAACATTCGACAAGTAGAACAATGAATGGAACAGGTAGACGGTTGAAATCTTTGTATATATTGCTTCTATATAGTATAAGAAACATATATGCAAAGCATCCAAACAGTACCATTCGCCAATTTTTTGTTCTTCAAGTTTAAGTGAACTACGAGCCCCGTTGTTAATCCTTTAAAGGAAATTATTTGTAAATTTCGACAAGTAGAACAATGAATGGAACAGGTAGACTGTTGAAATCATTGTATATATTGCTTCTATATAGTCTAAGAAACATATATGCAAATCATCCAAACAGTACAATTCGCCAATTTTTTGTTCTTCAAGTTTTAGTAAACTACGTTCCCCATTGTTAATACTTTAACGGAAATTATTTGTAACTTGCGACAAGTAGAACAATGAATGGAACAGGTAGACTGTTGAAATCATTGTATATATTGCTTCTATATAGTTTAAGAAACATATATGCAAAGCGTCCAAAAAGTACAATTCGCCAATTATTTGATAATCAAGTTTAAGTGAACTACGAGCCCCATTGTTAATACTTTAACGGAAATTATTTGTAACTTGCGACAAGTAGAACAATGAATGGAACAGGTAGCCGGTTGAAATCAATGTATATATTGCTTCTATATAGTCTAAGAAACATATATGCAAAGCATCCAAACAGTACCATTCGGCAATTTTTTGTTCTTCAAGTTTAAGTGAACTACGAGCCCCATTGTTAATCCTTTATAGGAAATTATTTGTAAATTTCGACAAGTAGAACAATGAATGGAACAGGTAGACGGTTGAAATCAATGTATATATTGCTTCTATAAAGTCTAAGAAACATATAAGCAAAGCATCCAAACAGTACCATTCGCCAATTTTTTGTTTTTCAAGTTTAAGTGAACAATGTGCCCCAATGGTTAATCCTTTATCGGAAATTATTTGTAACTTTCGACAAGTAGAACAATGAATGGAACAGGTAGACGGTTGAATTCTTTTTATATATTGCTTCTATATAGTCTAAGAAACATATATGCAAAGCATCCAAAAAGTACAATTCGCCAATTTATTGTTCTTCAAGTTTAAGTGAACAACGAGCCCCATTGTTAATCCTTTAAAGGAAATTATTTGTAAATTTCGACAAGTAGAACAATGAATGGAACAGGTAGCCGGTTGAAATCTTTGTATATATTGCTTCTATGTAGTCTAAGAAACATATATGCAAAGCATCCAAACAGTACAATTCGCCAATTTTTTATTCTTCAAGTTTAAGTGAACAATTAGCCCAAATGGTTAATCCGTTATCGGAAATTATTTGTAACTTTCGACAAGTAGAACAATGAATGGAAAAGGTAGACGGTTGAAATCTTTGTATATATTGCTTCTATATAGTCTGAGAAACATATATGCAAAGCATCCAAACAGTACAATTCGCCAATTTTTTGTTCTTCAAGTTTAAGTAAACTACGATCCCCATTGTTAATCCTTTAAAGGAAATTATTTGTAACTTTCGACAAGTAGAACAGTGAATGGAACAGGTAGACGGGTGAAATCTTTCTATATATTGCATCTAAATAGTCTAAGAAACATATATGCAAAGCATCCAAACAGTACCATTCGCCAATTTTTTGTTCTTCAAGTTTAAGTGAACTACGAGCCCCAATGGTTAATCCGTTATCGGAAATTATTAGTAAATTTCGACAAGTAGAACAATGAATGGAACAGGTAGACGGTTGAAATCTTTGTATATATTGCTTCTATATAGTCTAAGAAACTTATATGCAAAGCATCTAAACAGTAACATTCGCCAATTTTTTGTTCTTCAAGTTTAAGTGAATAATGAGCCCCATTGTTAATCCTATATCGGAAATTATTTGTAACTTTCGACAAGTAGAACAATGAATAGAACAGGTAGACGGTTGAAATCTTTGTATATGTTGCTTCTATATAGTCTAAGAAACTTATATGAAAGCATCCAAACAGTAACATTCGCCAATTTTTTTATTTTCAAGTTTAAGTGAACAATGAGCCCCAATGGTTAATCCGTTTTCGGAAATTATTTGTAACTTTCGACAAGTAGAACAATGAATGGAACAGGTAGACGGTTGTAATCTTTGTATATATTGCTTCTATATAGTCTAAGAAACATATATGCAAAGCATCCAAACAGTACAATTCGCCAATTTATTGTTGTTCAAGTTTAAGTGAACAACGAGCCCCATTGTTAATCCTTTAAACGAAATTATTTGTAAATTTCGACAAGTAGAACAATGATTGTAACACGTAGACGGTTGAAATCTTTGTATATATTGCTTCCATATAGTCTAAGAAACATGTACGCAAAGCATCCAAACAGTACCGTTCGCCAATTTTTTGTTCTTCAGGTTTAAGTGAACAATGAGCCCCATTGTTAATCCTTTATCGGAAATTATTTGTAACTTTCGACCAGTAGAACAATGAATGGAACAGGTAGACGGTTGAAATCTTTGTATATATTGCTTCTATATAGTTTAAGAAACATATATGCAAAGTATCCAAACAGTACAATTCGCCAATTTTTTTATCTTCAAGTTTAAGTGAACAATGAGCCCCAATGGTTAATCCGTTATCGGAAATTATTTGTAACTTTCGACAAGTAGAACAATGAATGGAACAGGTAGACGGTTGAAATCTTTGTATATATTGCTTCTATATAGTCTAAGAAACATATATGCAAAGCATCCAAACAGTACCATTCGCCAATTATTTCATCTTCATGTTTAAGTGAACTACGAGCCCCATTGTTAATACTTTAACGGAAATTATTTGTAAATTTCGACAAGTAGAACAATGAATGGAACAGGTAGACGGTTGAAATCTTTGTATATATTGCTTCTATATAGTCTAAGAAACTTATATGCAAAGCATCTAAACAGTAACATTCGCCAATTTTTTGTTCTTCAAGTTTAAGTGAATAATGAGCCCCATTGTTAATCCTATATCGGAAATTATTTGTAACTTTCGACAAGTAGAACAATGAATGGAACAGGTAGACGGTTGTAATCTTTGTATATATTGCTTCTATATAGTCTAAGAAACATATATGCAAAGCATCCAAACAGTACAATTCGCCAATTTATTGTTGTTCAAGTTTAAGTGAACAACGAGCCCCATTGTTAATCCTTTAAACGAAATTATTTGTAAATTTCGACAAGTAGAACAATGATTGTAACACGTAGACGGTTGAAATCTTTGTATATATTGCTTCCATATAGTCTAAGAAACATGTACGCAAAGCATCCAAACAGTACCGTTCGCCAATTTTTTGTTCTTCAGGTTTAAGTGAACAATGAGCCCCATTGTTAATCCTTTATCGGAAATTATTTGTAACTTTCGACCAGTAGAACAATGAATGGAACAGGTAGACGGTTGAAATCTTTGTATATATTGCTTCTATATAGTTTAAGAAACATATATGCAAAGTATCCAAACAGTACAATTCGCCAATTTTTTTATCTTCAAGTTTAAGTGAACAATGAGCCCCAATGGTTAATCCGTTATCGGAAATTATTTGTAACTTTCGACAAGTAGAACAATGAATGGAACAGGTAGACGGTTGAAATCTTTGTATATATTGCTTCTATATAGTCTAAGAAACATATATGCAAAGCGTCCAAACAGTACCATTCGCCAATTATTTCATCTTCATGTTTAAGTGAACTACGAGCCCCATTGTTAATACTTTAACGGAAATTATTTGTAAATTTCGACAAGTAGAACAATGAATGGAACAGGTAGACGGTTGAAATCTTTGTATATATTGCTTCTATATAGTCTAAGAAACTTATATGCAAAGCATCTAAACAGTAACATTCGCCAATTTTTTGTTCTTCAAGTTTAAGTGAATAATGAGCCCCATTGTTAATCCTATATCGGAAATTATTTGTAACTTTCGACAAGTAGAACAATGAATAGAACAGGTAGACGGTTGAAATCTTTGTATATGTTGCTTCTATATAGTCTAAGAAACTTATATGAAAGCATCCAAACAGTAACATTCGCCAATTTTTTTATCTTCAAGTTTAAGTGAACAATGAGCCCCAATGGTTAATCCGTTTTCGGAAATTATTTGTAACTTTCGACAAGTAGAACAATGAATGGAACAGGTAGACGGTTGTAATCTTTGTATATATTGCTTCTATATAGTCTAAGAAACATATATGCAAAGCATCCAAACAGTACAATTCGCCAATTTATTGTTGTTCAAGTTTAAGTGAACAACGAGCCCCATTGTTAATCCTTTAAACGAAATTATTTGTAAATTTCGACAAGTAGAACAATGATTGTAACACGTAGACGGTTGAAATCTTTGTATATATTGCTTCCATATAGTCTAAGAAACATGTACGCAAAGCATCCAAACAGTACCGTTCGCCAATTTTTTGTTCTTCAGGTTTAAGTGAACAATGAGCCCCATTGTTAATCCTTTATCGGAAATTATTTGTAACTTTCGACCAGTAGAACAATGAATGGAACAGGTAGACGGTTGAAATCTTTGTATATATTGCTTCTATATAGTTTAAGAAACATATATGCAAAGTATCCAAACAGTACAATTCGCCAATTTTTTTATCTTCAAGTTTAAGTGAACAATGAGCCCCAATGGTTAATCCGTTATCGGAAATTATTTGTAACTTTCGACAAGTAGAACAATGAATGGAACAGGTAGACGGTTGAAATCTTTGTATATATTGCTTCTATATAGTCTAAGAAACATATATGCAAAGCATCCAAACAGTACCATTCGCCAATTATTTCATCTTCATGTTTAAGTGAACTACGAGCCCCATTGTTAATACTTTAACGGAAATTATTTGTAACTTCCGACAAGTAGAACAATGAATGGAACAGGTAGACGGTTGAAATCAATGTATATATTGCTTCTATATAGTCTAAGAAACATATATGCAAAGCATCCAAACAGCACCATTCGCCAATTTTTTGTTCTTCAAGTTTAAGTGAACAATGAGCCCCATTGTTAATCCTTTATCGCAAATTATTTGTAACTTTCGACAAGTAGAACAATGAATGGAACTGGTAGACGGTTGAAATCATTGTATATATTGCTCCTATATAGTCTAAGAGACCTATATGCAAAGCATCTAAACAGTAACATTCGCCAATTTTTTGATCTTCAAGTTTAAGTGAACATTGAGCCCCATTGTTAATCCTTTATCGGAAATTGTTTGTAACTTTCGACAAGTAGAACAATGAATGGAACAGGTAGACGGTTGAAATCTTTGTATATATTGCTTCTATATAGTCTAAGAAACATATATGCAAAGCATCCAAACAGTACAATTCGCCAATTATTTCATCTTCATGTTTAAGTGAACTACGAGCCCCATTGTTAATACTTTAACGGAAATTATTTGTAAATTTCGACAAGTAGAACAATGAATGGAACAGGTAGACGGTTGAAATCTTTGTATATATTGCTTCTATATAGTCTAAGAAACTTATATGCAAAGCATCTAAACAGTAACATTCGCCAATTTTTTGTTCTTCAAGTTTAAGTGAATAATGAGCCCCATTGTTAATCCTATATCGGAAATTATTTGTAACTTTCGACAAGTAGAACAATGAATAGAACAGGTAGACGGTTGAAATCTTTGTATATGTTGCTTCTATATAGTCTAAGAAACTTATATGAAAGCATCCAAACAGTAACATTCGCCAATTTTTTTATCTTCAAGTTTAAGTGAACAATGAGCCCCAATGGTTAATCCGTTTTCGGAAATTATTTGTAACTTTCGACAAGTAGAACAATGAATGGAACAGGTAGACGGTTGTAATCTTTGTATATATTGCTTCTATATAGTCTAAGAAACATATATGCAAAGCATCCAAACAGTACAATTCGCCAATTTATTGTTGTTCAAGTTTAAGTGAACAACGAGCCCCATTGTTAATCCTTTAAACGAAATTATTTGTAAATTTCGACAAGTAGAACAATGATTGTAACACGTAGACGGTTGAAATCTTTGTATATATTGCTTCCATATAGTCTAAGAAACATGTACGCAAAGCATCCAAACAGTACCGTTCGCCAATTTTTTGTTCTTCAGGTTTAAGTGAACAATGAGCCCCATTGTTAATCCTTTATCGGAAATTATTTGTAACTTTCGACCAGTAGAACAATGAATGGAACAGGTAGACGGTTGAAATCTTTGTATATATTGCTTCTATATAGTTTAAGAAACATATATGCAAAGTATCCAAACAGTACAATTCGCCAATTTTTTTATCTTCAAGTTTAAGTGAACAATGAGCCCCAATGGTTAATCCGTTATCGGAAATTATTTGTAACTTTCGACAAGTAGAACAATGAATGGAACAGGTAGACGGTTGAAATCTTTGTATATATTGCTTCTATATAGTCTAAGAAACATATATGCAAAGCATCCAAACAGTACCATTCGCCAATTATTTCATCTTCATGTTTAAGTGAACTACGAGCCCCATTGTTAATACTTTAACGGAAATTATTTGTAACTTCCGACAAGTAGAACAATGAATGGAACAGGTAGACGGTTGAAATCAATGTATATATTGCTTCTATATAGTCTAAGAAACATATATGCAAAGCATCCAAACAGCACCATTCGCCAATTTTTTGTTCTTCAAGTTTAAGTGAACAATGAGCCCCATTGTTAATCCTTTATCGCAAATTATTTGTAACTTTCGACAAGTAGAACAATGAATGGAACTGGTAGACGGTTGAAATCATTGTATATATTGCTCCTATATAGTCTAAGAGACCTATATGCAAAGCATCTAAACAGTAACATTCGCCAATTTTTTGATCTTCAAGTTTAAGTGAACATTGAGCCCCATTGTTAATCCTTTATCGGAAATTGTTTGTAACTTTCGACAAGTAGAACAATGAATGGAACAGGTAGACGGTTGAAATCTTTGTATATATTGCTTCTATATAGTCTAAGAAACATATATGCAAAGCATCCAAACAGTACAATTCGCCAATTTTTTTTCTTCAAGTTTAAGTGAACTACGAGCCCCATTGTTAATCCTTTAAAGGAAATTATTTGTAAAATCGACAAGTAGAACATTGAATGGATCAGGTAGACGGTTGAAATCATTGTATATATTGCTTCTATATAGTCTGCGAAACAAATATGCAAAGCATCCAAACAGTACAATTCGCCAATTATTTCATCTTCAAGTTTAAGTGAACTACGAGCCCCATTGTTAATACTTTAACGGAAATTATTTGTAACTTGCGACAAGTAGAACAATGAGTGGAACAGTTAGACGGTTGAAATCAATGTATATATTGCTTCTATATAGTCTAAGAAACATATATGCAAAGCATCCAAACAGTACCATTCGCCAATTTTTTGTTCTTCAAGTTTAAGTGAACAATGAGCCCCATTGTTAATCCTTTAACGGAAATTAATTGTAACTTTCTACAAGTAGAACAATGATTGGAACACGTAGACGGTTGAAATCTTTGTATATATTGCTTCCATATAGTCTAAGAAACATATATGCAAAGCATCCAAACAGTACAATTCGCCAATTTTTTGTCCTTCAAGGTTAAGTGAACAATGAGCCCCATTGTTAATCCTTTATCGGAAATTATTTGTAACTTTCGACAAGTAGAACAATGAATGGAACAGGTAGACGGTTGAAATCTTTGTATATATTGCTTCTATATAGTCTAAGAAACATATATGCAAAGCATCCAAACAGTACAACTCGCCAATTTTTTGTCCTTCAAGTTTAAATGAACAATGAGCCCCATTGTTAATCCTTTATCGGAAATTATTTGTAAATTTCGACAAGTAGAACAATGAATGGAACAGGTAGACGGTTGAAATCTTTGTATATATTGCTTCTATATAGTCTAAGAAACATATATGCAAAGCATCCAAACAGTACAATTCGCCAATTTTTTATTCTTCAAGTTTAAGTGAACAATTAGCCCAAATGGTTAATCCGTTATCGGAAATTATTTGTAACTTTCGACAAGTAGAACAATGAATGGAAAAGGTAGACGGTTGAAATCTTTGTATATATTGCTTCTATATAGTCTAAGAAACATATATGCAAAGCATCCAAACAGTACAATTCGCCAATTTTTTGTTCTTCAAGTTTAAGTAAACAATGAGCCCCAATGGTTAATCCGTTATCGGAAATTATTTGTAACATTCGACAAGTAGAACAATGAATGGAACAGGTAGACGGTTGAAATCTTTGTATATATTGCTTCTATATAGTATAAGAAACATATATGCAAAGCATCCAAACAGTACCATTCGCCAATTTTTTGTTCTTCAAGTTTAAGTGAACTACGAGCCCCGTTGTTAATCCTTTAAAGGAAATTATTTGTAAATTTCGACAAGTAGAACAATGAATGGAACAGGTAGACTGTTGAAATCATTGTATATATTGCTTCTATATAGTCTAAGAAACATATATGCAAATCATCCAAACAGTACAATTCGCCAATTTTTTGTTCTTCAAGTTTTAGTAAACTACGTTCCCCATTGTTAATACTTTAACGGAAATTATTTGTAACTTGCGACAAGTAGAACAATG
This sequence comes from Cerceris ruficornis, assembly GCA_963989415.1. Taxonomy (NCBI): domain Eukaryota; kingdom Metazoa; phylum Arthropoda; class Insecta; order Hymenoptera; family Crabronidae; genus Cerceris; species Cerceris ruficornis. The sequence continues at coordinate 730,522 of CAXDIW010000087.1, forward strand.
AATGGAACAGGTAGACTGTTGAAATCATTGTATATATATTGCTTCTATATAGTCTAAGAAACATATATGCAAAGCGTCCAAAAAGTACAATTCGCCAATTATTTGATAATCAAGTTTAAGTGAACTACGAGCCCCATTGTTAATACTTTAACGGAAATTATTTGTAACTTGCGACAAGTAGAACAATGAATGGAACAGGTAGCCGGTTGAAATCAATGTATATATTGCTTCTATATAGTCTAAGAAACATATATGCAAAGCATCCAAACAGTACCATTCGGCAATTTTTTGTTCTTCAAGTTTAAGTGAACTACGAGCCCCATTGTTAATCCTTTATAGGAAATTATTTGTAAATTTCGACAAGTAGAACAATGAATGGAACAGGTAGACGGTTGAAATCAATGTATATATTGCTTCTATAAAGTCTAAGAAACATATAAGCAAAGCATCCAAACAGTACCATTCGCCAATTTTTTGTTTTTCAAGTTTAAGTGAACAATGTGCCCCAATGGTTAATCCTTTATCGGAAATTATTTGTAACTTTCGACAAGTAGAACAATGAATGGAACAGGTAGACGGTTGAATTCTTTTTATATATTGCTTCTATATAGTCTAAGAAACATATATGCAAAGCATCCAAAAAGTACAATTCGCCAATTTATTGTTCTTCAAGTTTAAGTGAACAACGAGCCCCATTGTTAATCCTTTAAAGGAAATTATTTGTAAATTTCGACAAGTAGAACAATGAATGGAACAGGTAGCCGGTTGAAATCTTTGTATATATTGCTTCTATGTAGTCTAAGAAACATATATGCAAAGCATCCAAACAGTACAATTCGCCAATTTTTTATTCTTCAAGTTTAAGTGAACAATTAGCCCAAATGGTTAATCCGTTATCGGAAATTATTTGTAACTTTCGACAAGTAGAACAATGAATGGAAAAGGTAGACGGTTGAAATCTTTGTATATATTGCTTCTATATAGTCTGAGAAACATATATGCAAAGCGTCCAAACAGTACAATTCGCCAATTTTTTGTTCTTCAAGTTTAAGTAAACTACGATCCCCATTGTTAATCCTTTAAAGGAAATTATTTGTAACTTTCGACAAGTAGAACAGTGAATGGAACAGGTAGACGGGTGAAATCTTTCTATATATTGCATCTAAATAGTCTAAGAAACATATATGCAAAGCATCCAAACAGTACCATTCGCCAATTTTTTGTTCTTCAAGTTTAAGTGAACTACGAGCCCCAATGGTTAATCCGTTATCGGAAATTATTAGTAAATTTCGACAAGTAGAACAATGAATGGAACAGGTAGACGGTTGAAATCTTTGTATATATTGCTTCTATATAGTCTAAGAAACTTATATGCAAAGCATCTAAACAGTAACATTCGCCAATTTTTTGTTCTTCAAGTTTAAGTGAATAATGAGCCCCATTGTTAATCCTATATCGGAAATTATTTGTAACTTTCGACAAGTAGAACAATGAATAGAACAGGTAGACGGTTGAAATCTTTGTATATGTTGCTTCTATATAGTCTAAGAAACTTATATGAAAGCATCCAAACAGTAACATTCGCCAATTTTTTTATCTTCAAGTTTAAGTGAACAATGAGCCCCAATGGTTAATCCGTTATCGGAAATTATTTGTAACTTTCGACAAGTAGAACAATGAATGGAACAGGTAGACGGTTGTAATCTTTGTATATATTGCTTCTATATAGTCTAAGAAACATATATGCAAAGCATCCAAACAGTACAATTCGCCAATTTATTGTTGTTCAAGTTTAAGTGAACAACGAGCCCCATTGTTAATCCTTTAAACGAAATTATTTGTAAATTTCGACAAGTAGAACAATGATTGTAACACGTAGACGGTTGAAATCTTTGTATATATTGCTTCCATATAGTCTAAGAAACATGTACGCAAAGCATCCAAACAGTACCGTTCGCCAATTTTTTGTTCTTCAGGTTTAAGTGAACAATGAGCCCCATTGTTAATCCTTTATCGGAAATTATTTGTAACTTTCGACCAGTAGAACAATGAATGGAACAGGTAGACGGTTGAAATCTTTGTATATATTGCTTCTATATAGTTTAAGAAACATATATGCAAAGTATCCAAACAGTACAATTCGCCAATTTTTTTATCTTCAAGTTTAAGTGAACAATGAGCCCCAATGGTTAATCCGTTATCGGAAATTATTTGTATCTTTCGACAAGTAGAACAATGAATGGAACAGGTGGACGGTTGAAATCTTTGTATATATTGCTTCTATATAGTCTAAGAAACATATATGCAAAGCATCCAAACAGTACCATTCGCCAATTATTTCATCTTCATGTTTAAGTGAACTACGAGCCCCATTGTTAATACTTTAACGGAAATTATTTGTAACTTCCGACAAGTAGAACAATGAATGGAACAGGTAGACGGTTGAAATCAATGTATATATTGCTTCTATATAGTCTAAGAAACATATATGCAAAGCATCCAAACAGCACCATTCGCCAATTTTTTGTTCTTCAAGTTTAAGTGAACAATGAGCCCCATTGTTAACCCTTTATCGCAAATTATTTGTAACTTTCGACAAGTAGAACAATGAATGGAACTGGTAGACGGTTGAAATCATTGTATATATTGCTCCTATATAGTCTAAGAGACCTATATGCAAAGCATCTAAACAGTAACATTCGCCAATTTTTTGATCTTCAAGTTTAAGTGAACATTGAGCCCCATTGTTAATCCTTTATCGGAAATTGTTTGTAACTTTCGACAAGTAGAACAATGAATGGAACAGGTAGACGGTTGAAATCTTTGTATATATTGCTTCTATATAGTCTAAGAAACATATATGCAAAGCATCCAAACAGTACAATTCGCCAATTTTTTTTCTTCAAGTTTAAGTGAACTACGAGCCCCATTGTTAATCCTTTAAAGGAAATTATTTGTAAATTTCGACAAGTAGAACATTGAATGGATCAGATAGACGGTTGAAATCATTGTATATATTGCTTCTATATAGTCTGCGAAACAAATATGCAAAGCATCCAAACAGTACAATTCGCCAATTATTTCATCTTCAAGTTTAAGTGAACTACGAGCCCCATTGTTAATACTTTAACGGAAATTATTTGTAACTTGCGACAAGTAGAACAATGAGTGGAACAGGTAGACGGTTGAAATCAATGTATATATTGCTTCTATATAGTCTAAGAAACATATATGCAAAGCATCCAAACAGTACCATTCGCCAATTTTTTGTTCTTCAAGTTTAAGTGAACAATGAGCCCCATTGTTAATCCTTTAACGGAAATTAATTGTAACTTTCTACAAGTAGAACAATGATTGGAACACGTAGACGGTTGAAATCTTTGTATATATTGCTTCCATATAGTCTAAGAAACATATATGCAAAGCATCCAAACAGTACAATTCGCCAATTTTTTGTCCTTCAAGTTTAAGTGAACAATGAGCCCCATTGTTAATCCTTTATCGGAAATTATTTGTAACTTTCGACAAGTAGAACAATGAATGGAACAGGTAGACGGTTGAAATCTTTGTATATATTGCTTCTATATAGTCTAAGAAACATATATGCAAAGCATCCAAACAGTACAACTCGCCAATTTTTTGTCCTTCAAGTTTAAATGAACAATGAGCCCCATTGTTAATCCTTTATCGGAAATTATTTGTAAATTTCGACAAGTAGAACAATGAATGGAACAGGTAGACGGTTGAAATCTTTGTATATATTGCTTCTATATAGTCTAAGAAACATATATGCAAAGCATCCAAACAGTACAATTCGCCAATTTTTTATTCTTCAAGTTTAAGTGAACAATTAGCCCAAATGGTTAATCCGTTATCGGAAATTATTTGTAACTTTCGACAAGTAGAACAATGAATGGAAAAGGTAGACGGTTGAAATCTTTGTATATATTGCTTCTATATAGTCTAAGAAACATATATGCAAAGCATCCAAACAGGACAATTCGCCAATTTTTTGTTCTTCAAGTTTAAGTAAACAATGAGCCCCAATGGTTAATCCGTTATCGGAAATTATTTGTAACATTCGACAAGTAGAACAATGAATGGAACAGGTAGACGGTTGAAATCTTTGTATATATTGCTTCTATATAGTATAAGAAACATATATGCAAAGCATCCAAACAGTACCATTCGCCAATTTTTTGTTCTTCAAGTTTAAGTGAACTACGAGCCCCGTTGTTAATCCTTTAAAGGAAATTATTTGTAAATTTCGACAAGTAGAACAATGAATGGAACAGGTAGACTGTTGAAATCATTGTATATATTGCTTCTATATAGTCTAAGAAACATATATGCAAATCATCCAAACAGTACAATTCGCCAATTTTTTGTTCTTCAAGTTTTAGTAAACTACGTTCCCCATTGTTAATACTTTAACGGAAATTATTTGTAACTTGCGACAAGTAGAACAATGAATGGAACAGGTAGACTGTTGAAATCATTGTATATATATTGCTTCTATATAGTCTAAGAAACATATATGCAAAGCGTCCAAAAAGTACAATTCGCCAATTATTTGATAATCAAGTTTAAGTGAACTACGAGCCCCATTGTTAATACTTTAACGGAAATTATTTGTAACTTGCGACAAGTAGAACAATGAATGGAACAGGTAGCCGGTTGAAATCAATGTATATATTGCTTCTATATAGTCTAAGAAACATATATGCAAAGCATCCAAACAGTACCATTCGGCAATTTTTTGTTCTTCAAGTTTAAGTGAACTACGAGCCCCATTGTTAATCCTTTATAGGAAATTATTTGTAAATTTCGACAAGTAGAACAATGAATGGAACAGGTAGACGGTTGAAATCAATGTATATATTGCTTCTATAAAGTCTAAGAAACATATAAGCAAAGCATCCAAACAGTACCATTCGCCAATTTTTTGTTTTTCAAGTTTAAGTGAACAATGTGCCCCAATGGTTAATCCTTTATCGGAAATTATTTGTAACTTTCGACAAGTAGAACAATGAATGGAACAGGTAGACGGTTGAATTCTTTTTATATATTGCTTCTATATAGTCTAAGAAACATATATGCAAAGCATCCAAAAAGTACAATTCGCCAATTTATTGTTCTTCAAGTTTAAGTGAACAACGAGCCCCATTGTTAATCCTTTAAAGGAAATTATTTGTAAATTTCGACAAGTAGAACAATGAATGGAACAGGTAGCCGGTTGAAATCTTTGTATATATTGCTTCTATGTAGTCTAAGAAACATATATGCAAAGCATCCAAACAGTACAATTCGCCAATTTTTTATTCTTCAAGTTTAAGTGAACAATTAGCCCAAATGGTTAATCCGTTATCGGAAATTATTTGTAACTTTCGACAAGTAGAACAATGAATGGAAAAGGTAGACGGTTGAAATCTTTGTATATATTGCTTCTATATAGTCTGAGAAACATATATGCAAAGCATCCAAACAGTACAATTCGCCAATTTTTTGTTCTTCAAGTTTAAGTAAACTACGATCCCCATTGTTAATCCTTTAAAGGAAATTATTTGTAACTTTCGACAAGTAGAACAGTGAATGGAACAGGTAGACGGGTGAAATCTTTCTATATATTGCATCTAAATAGTCTAAGAAACATATATGCAAAGCATCCAAACAGTACCATTCGCCAATTTTTTGTTCTTCAAGTTTAAGTGAACTACGAGCCCCAATGGTTAATCCGTTATCGGAAATTATTAGTAAATTTCGACAAGTAGAACAATGAATGGAACAGGTAGACGGTTGAAATCTTTGTATATATTGCTTCTATATAGTCTAAGAAACTTATATGCAAAGCATCTAAACAGTAACATTCGCCAATTTTTTGTTCTTCAAGTTTAAGTGAATAATGAGCCCCATTGTTAATCCTATATCGGAAATTATTTGTAACTTTCGACAAGTAGAACAATGAATAGAACAGGTAGACGGTTGAAATCTTTGTATATGTTGCTTCTATATAGTCTAAGAAACTTATATGAAAGCATCCAAACAGTAACATTCGCCAATTTTTTTATCTTCAAGTTTAAGTGAACAATGAGCCCCAATGGTTAATCCGTTTTCGGAAATTATTTGTAACTTTCGACAAGTAGAACAATGAATGGAACAGGTAGACGGTTGTAATCTTTGTATATATTGCTTCTATATAGTCTAAGAAACATATATGCAAAGCATCCAAACAGTACAATTCGCCAATTTATTGTTGTTCAAGTTTAAGTGAACAACGAGCCCCATTGTTAATCCTTTAAACGAAATTATTTGTAAATTTCGACAAGTAGAACAATGATTGTAACACGTAGACGGTTGAAATCTTTGTATATATTGCTTCCATATAGTCTAAGAAACATGTACGCAAAGCATCCAAACAGTACCGTTCGCCAATTTTTTGTTCTTCAGGTTTAAGTGAACAATGAGCCCCATTGTTAATCCTTTATCGGAAATTATTTGTAACTTTCGACCAGTAGAACAATGAATGGAACAGGTAGACGGTTGAAATCTTTGTATATATTGCTTCTATATAGTTTAAGAAACATATATGCAAAGTATCCAAACAGTACAATTCGCCAATTTTTTTATCTTCAAGTTTAAGTGAACAATGAGCCCCAATGGTTAATCCGTTATCGGAAATTATTTGTAACTTTCGACAAGTAGAACAATGAATGGAACAGGTAGACGGTTGAAATCTTTGTATATATTGCTTCTATATAGTCTAAGAAACATATATGCAAAGCATCCAAACAGTACCATTCGCCAATTATTTCATCTTCATGTTTAAGTGAACTACGAGCCCCATTGTTAATACTTTAACGGAAATTATTTGTAAATTTCGACAAGTAGAACAATGATTGTAACACGTAGACGGTTGAAATCTTTGTATATATTGCTTCCATATAGTCTAAGAAACATGTAGGCAAAGCATCCAAACAGTACCGTTCGCCAATTTTTTGTTCTTCAGGTTTAAGTGAACAATGAGCCCCATTGTTAATCCTTTATCGGAAATTATTTGTAACTTTCGACCAGTAGAACAATGAATGGAACAGGTAGACGGTTGAAATCTTTGTATATATTGCTTCTATATAGTTTAAGAAACATATATGCAAAGTATCCAAACAGTACAATTCGCCAATTTTTTTATCTTCAAGTTTAAGTGAACAATGAGCCCCAATGGTTAATCCGTTATCGGAAATTATTTGTAACTTTCGACAAGTAGAACAATGAATGGAACAGGTAGACGGTTGAAATCTTTGTATATATTGCTTCTATATAGTCTAAGAAACATATATGCAAAGCATCCAAACAGTACCATTCGCCAATTATTTCATCTTCATGTTTAAGTGAACTACGAGCCCCATTGTTAATACTTTAACGGAAATTATTTGTAACTTCCGACAAGTAGAACAATGAATGGAACAGGTAGACGGTTGAAATCAATGTATATATTGCTTCTATATAGTCTAAGAAACATATATGCAAAGCATCCAAACAGCACCATTCGCCAATTTTTTGATCTTCAAGTTTAAGTGAACAGCGAGCCCCATTGATAATCATGGAATAGAAATTATTTGTAACTTTCTACAAGTAGAACAATGAATAGTACAGGTAGACGGGAGAAATCTTTCTATATATTGCTTCTAAATAGTCTAAGAAACATCTATGCAAAGCATCCAAACAGTACAATTCGCCAATTTTTTGTTCTTCAAGTTTAAGTGAACTACGAGCTCCATTGTTAATCCTTTAAAGGAAATTATTTGTAAATTTCGACAAGTAGAACAATGAATGGAACAGGTAGACGGTTGAAATCTTTGTATATATAGCTTCTATATAGTCTAAGAAACATATATGCAAAGCATCCAAACAGTACCATTCGCCAATTTTTTGTTCTTCTAGTTTAAGTGAACTACGAGCCCCATTGTTAATCCTTTAACGGAAATTAATTGTAACTTTCTACAAGTAGAACAATGATTGTAACACGTAGACGGTTGAAATCTTTGTATATATTGCTTCTATATAGTCTAAGAAACATATATGCAAAGCATCCAAACAGTACAATTCGCCAATTTTTTGTTCTTCAAGTTTAAGTGAACAATGAGACCCATTGTTAATCCTTTATCGGAAATTATTTGTAACTTTCGACAAGTAGAACAATGAATGGAACAGGTAGACGGTTGAAATCTTTGTATATATTGCTTCTATATAGTCTACGAAACATATATGCAAATCATCCAAACAGTACAATTCGCCAATTATTTGATCTTCAAGTTTAAGTGAACTACGAGCCCCATTGTTAATCCTTTAAAGGAAATTATTTGTAAATTTCGACAAGTAGAACAATGAATGGAACAGGTAGACTGTTGAAATCATTGTATATATTGCTTCTAAATAGTCTAAGAAACATATATGCAAAGCGTCCAAACAGTACAATTCGCCAATTATTTGATCTTCAAGTTTAAGTGAACTACGAGCCCCATTGTTAATACTTTAACGGAAATTATTTGTAACTTGCGACCAGTAGAACAATGAATGGAACAGGTAGCCGGTTGAAATCAATGTATATATTACTTCTATATAGTCTAAGAAACATATATGCAAAGCATCCAAACAGTACAATTCGCCAATTATTTGATCTTCAAGTTTAAGTGAACTACGAGCCCCATTGTTAATCCTTTAAAGGAAATTATTTGTAAATTTCGACAAGTAGAACAATGAATGGAACAGGTAGACTGTTGAAATCATTGTATATATTGCTTCTAAATAGTCTAAGAAACATATATGCAAAGCGTCCAAACAGTACAATTCGCCAATTATTTGATCTTCAAGTTTAAGTGAACTACGAGCCCCATTGTTAATCCTTTAACGGAAATTAATTGTAACTTTCTACAAGTAGAACAATGATTGGAACACGTAGACGGTTGAAATCTTTGTATATATTGCTTCCATATAGTCTAAGAAACATATATGCAAAGCAACCAAACAGTACCATTCGCCACTTTTTTGTTCTTCAAGTTTAAGTGAACAATGAGACCCATTGTCAATCCTTTATCGGAAATTAATTGTAACTTTCTACAAGTAGAACAATGATTGGAACACGTAGACGGTTGAAATCTTTGTATATATTGCTTCTATATAGTCTAAGAAACATGTACGCAAAGCATCCAAACAGTACCATTCGCCAATTTTTTGGTCTTCAAGTCTAAGTGAACTACGAGCCCCATTGTTAATCCTTTAACGGAAATTAATTGTAACTTTCTACAAGTAGAACAATGATTGGAACACGTATACGGTTGAAATCTTTGTATATATTGCTTCCATATAGTCTAAGAAACATATATGCAAAGCAACCAAACAGTACCATTCGCCACTTTTTTGTTCTTCAATTTTAAGTGAACAATGAGACCCATTGTCAATCCTTTATCGGAAATTAATTGTAACTTTCTACAAGTAGAACAATGATTGGAACACGTAGACGGTTGAAATCTTTGTATATATTGCTTCTAAATAGTCTAAGAAACATATATGCAAAGCGTCCAAACAGTACAATTCGCCAATATTTTGATCTTCAAGTTTAAGTGAACAGCGAGCCCCATTGATAATCATGGAATAGAAATTATTTGTAACTTTCTACAAGTAGAACAATGAATAGTACAGGTAGACGGGAGAAATCTTTCTATATATTGCTTCTAAATAGTCTAAGAAACATCTATGCAAAGCATCCAAACAGTACAATTCGCCAATTTTTTGTTCTTCAAGTTTAAGTGAACTACGAGCCCCATTGTTAATCCTTTAAAGGAAATTATTTGTAAATTTCGACAAGTAGAACAATGAATGGAACAGGTAGACGGTTGAAATCTTTGTATATATAGCTTCTATATAGTCTAAGAAACATATATGCAAAGCATCCAAACAGTACCATTCGCCAATTTTTTGTTCTTCTAGTTTAAGTGAACTACGAGCCCCATTGTTAATCCTTTAACGGAAATTAATTGTAACTTTCTACAAGTAGAACAATGATTGTAACACGTAGACGGTTGAAATCTTTGTATATATTACTTCTATATAGTCTAAGAAACATATATGCAAAGCATCCAAACAGTACAATTCGCCAATTTTTTGTTCTTCAAGTTTAAGTGAACAATGAGACCCATTGTTAATCCTTTAACGGAAATTAATTGTAACTTTCTACAAGTAGAACAATGATTGGAACACGTAGACGGTTGAAATCTTTGTATATATTGCTTCCATATAGTCTAAGAAACATATATGCAAAGCAACCAAACAGTACCATTCGCCAATTTTTTGTTCTTCAAGTTTAAGTGAACAATGAGACCCATTGTTAATCCTTTATCGGAAATTATTTGTAACTTTCGACAAGTAGAACAATGAATGGAACAGGTAGACGGTTGAAATCTTTGTATATATTGCTTCTATATAGTCTAAGAAACATATATGCAAAGCATCCAAACAATACAATTCGCCAATTTTTTGTTCTTCAAGTTTAAGTGAACAATGAGCCCCAATGGTTAATCGTTTATCGGAAATTATTTGTAACTTTCGACAAGTAGAACAATGAATGGAACAGGTAGACGGTTGAAATCTTTGTATATATTGCTTCTATATAGTCTACGAAACATATATGCAAATCATCCAAACAGTACAATTCGCCAATTATTTGATCTTCAAGTTTAAGTGAACTACGAGCCCCATTGTTAATCCTTTAAAGGAAATTATTTGTAAATTTCGACAAGTAGAACAATGAATGGAACAGGTAGACTGTTGAAATCATTGTATATATTGCTTCTAAATAGTCTAAGAAACATATATGCAAAGCGTCCAAACAGTACAATTCGCCAATTATTTGATCTTCAAGTTTAAGTGAACTACGAGCCCCATTGTTAATACTTTAACGGAAATTATTTGTAACTTGCGACCAGTAGAACAATGAATGGAACAGGTAGCCGGTTGAAATCAATGTATATATTACTTCTATATAGTCTAAGAAACATATATGCAAAGCATCCAAACAGTACAATTCGCCAATTATTAGATCTTCAAGTTTAAGTGAACTACGAGCCCCATTGTTAATCCTTTAAAGGAAATTATTTGTAAATTTCGACAAGTAGAACAATGAATGGAACAGGTAGACTGTTGAAATCATTGTATATATTGCTTCTAAATAGTCTAAGAAACATATATGCAAAGCATCCAAACAGTACAATTCGCCAATTTTTTGTTCTTCAAGTTTAAGTGAACAATGAGCCCCAATGGTTAATCCTTTATCGGTAATTATTTGTAACTTTCGACAAGTAGAACAATGAATGGAACAGGTAGACGGTTGAAATCTTTGTATATATTGCTTCTATATAGTCTACGAAACATATATGCAAATCATCCAAACAGTACCATTCGCCAATTTTTTGGTCTTCAAGTTTAAGTGAACTACGAGCCCCATTGTTAATCCTTTAACGGAAATTAATTGTAACTTTCTACAAGTAGAACAATGATTGAAACACGTAGACGGTTGAAATCTTTGTATATATTGCTTCCATATAGTCTAAGAAACATGTACTCAAAGCATCCAAACAGTACCATTCGCCAATTTTTTGTTCTTCAAGTTTAAGTGAACAATGAGCCCCAATGGTTAATCCTTTATCGGAAATTATTTGTAATTTTCGACAAGTAGAACAATGAATGGAACAGGTAGAAGGTTGAAATCTTTGTATATATTGCTTCTATATAATCTAAGAAACATATATGCAAAGCATCCAAACAGTACCATTCGCCAATTTTTTGTTCTTCAAGTTTAAGTGAACAACAAGCCCCATTGATAATCATGAAACGGAAATTATTTGTAACTTTCTACAAGTAGAACAATGAATAGAACAGTTAGACTGTTGAAATCATTGTATATATTGCTTCTATATAGTCTAAGAAACATATATGCATAGCGTCCAAACAGTACAATTCGCCAATTTTTTGCTCTTCAAGTTTAAGTGAACTACGAGCCCCATTGTTAATCCTTTAAAGCAAATTATTTGTAAATTTCGATAAGTAGAACAATGAATGGAACAGGTAGACGGTTGAAATCTTTGTATATATTGCTTCCATATAGTCTAAGAAACATGTACGCAAAGCATCCAAATAGTACCATTCGCCAATTTTTTGTTCTTCAAGTTTAAGTGAACTACGAGCCCCATTGTTAATCCTTTAAAGGAAATTATTTGTAAATTTCGACAAGTAAAACAATGAATGGATCAGGTAGACGGTTGAAATCATTGCATATATTGCTTCTATATAATCTACGAAACATATATGCAAAGCATCCAAATAGTACCATTCGCCAATTTTTTGTTCTTCAAGTTTAAGTGAACTACGAGCCCCATTGTTAATCCTTTAACGGAAATTAATTGTAACTTTCTACAAGTAGAACAATGATTGAAACACGTAGACGGTTGAAATCTTTGTATATATTGCTTCCATATAGTCTAAGAAACATGTACTCAAAGCATCCAAACAGTACCATTCGCCAATTTTTTGTTCTTCAAGTTTAAGTGAACAACAAGCCCCATTGATAATCATGAAACGGAAATTATTTGTAACTTTCTACAAGTAGAACAATGAATAGAACAGTTAGACTGTTGAAATCATTGTATATATTGCTTCTATATAGTCTAAGAAACATATATGCATAGCGTCCAAACAGTACAATTCGCCAATTTTTTGCTCTTCAAGTTTAAGTGAACTACGAGCCCCATTGTTAATCCTTTAAAGCAAATTATTTGTAAATTTCGATAAGTAGAACAATGAATGGAACAGGTAGACGGTTGAAATCTTTGTATATATTGCTTCTATATAGCCTACGAAACATATATGCAAAGCATCCAAATAGTACCATTCGCCAATTTTTTGTTCTTCAAGTTTAAGTGAACTACGAGCCCCATTGTTAATCCTTTAAAGGACATTATTTGTAAATCTCGACAAGTAAAACAATGAATGGATCATGTAGACGGTTGAAATCATTGTATATATTGCTTCTATATAGTCTACGAAACATATATGCAAAGCATCCAAACAGTACAATTCGCCAATTTTTTGTTCTTCAAGTTTAAGTGAACTACGAGCCCCATTGTTAATACTTTAACGGAAATTATTTGTAACTTGCGACAAGTAGAACAATGAATGGAACAGGTAGCCGGTTGAAATCTTTGTATATATTGCTTCCATATAGTCTAAGAAACATATATGCAAAGCAACCAAACAGTACCATTCGCCAATTTTTTGATCTTTAGGTTTAAGTGAACAGCGAGCCCCATTGATAATCATGAAATGGAAATTATTTGTAACATTCTACAAGTAGAACAATGAATAGTACAGGTAGACGGGTGAAATCTTTCTATATATTGCTTCTAATTAGTCTAAGAAACATCTATGCAAAGCATCCAAACAGTACAATTCGCCAATTTTTTGTTCTTCAAGTTTAAGTGAACTACGAGCCCCATTGTTAATCCTTTAAAGGAAATTATTTGTAACTTTCTACAAGTAGAACAATGAATGGAACAGGTAGACGGTTGAAATCTTTTTATATATTGCTTCTATAAAGTCTAAGAAACATATATGCAAATCATCCAAACAGTACAATTCGCCAATTATTTGATCTTCAAGTTTAAGTGAACTACGAGCCCCATTGTTAATACTTTAACGGAAATTATTTGTAACTTTCGACAAGTAGAACATTGAATGGAACAGGTAGACGGTTGAAATTTTTGTATATATTGCTTCTATATAGTATAAGAAACATATATGCAAAGCATCCAAACAGTACCATTCGCCAATTTTTTGTTCTTCAAGTTTAAGTGAACTACGAGCCCCATTGTTAATACTTTAACGGAAATTATTTGTAACTTGCGACAAGTAGAACAATGAATGGAACAGGTAGCCGGTTGAAATCTTTGTATATATTGCTTCTATATTGTCTAAGAAACATATATGCAAAGCATCCAAACAGTACAATTCGCCAATTTTTTGTTCTTCAAGTTTAAGTGAACAATGAGCCCCAATGGTTAATCCTTTATCGGTAATTATTTGTAACTTTCGACAAGTAGAACAATGAATGGAACAGGTAGACGGTTGAAATCTTTGTATATATTGCTTCTATATAGTCTAAGAAACATATATGCAAATCATCCAAACAGTACCATTCGCCAATTTTTTGTTCTTCAAGTTTAAGTGAACTACGAGCCTCATTGTTAATCCTTTAAAGGAAATTATTTGTAACTTTCGACAAGTAGAACAATGAATGAAACAGGTAGACGGTTGAAATCTTTGTATATATTGCTTCTATATAGTCTAAGAAACATATATGCAAAGCATCCAAACAGTACAATTCGCCAATTTCTTGTTCTTCAAGTTTAAGTAAACTACGATCCTCATTGTTAATGCCTTAACGGAAATTATTTGTAAATTTCGACAAGTAGAATAATGAATGGAACTGGTAGATGGTTGAAATCTTTGTATATATTGCTTCTATATAGTCTAAGAAACATATATGCAAAGCATCCAAACAATACAATTCGCCAATTTTTTGTTCTTCAAGTTTAAGTGAACAATGAGACCCATTGTTAATCCTTTATCGGAAATTATTTGTAACTTTCGACAAGTAGAACAATGAATGGAACAGGTAGCCGGTTGAAATCTTTGTATATATTGCTTCTAAATAGTCTAAGAAACATATATGCAAAGCGTCCAAACAGTACAATTCGCCAATTATTTGATCTTCAAGTTTAAGTGAACTACGAGCCCCATTGTTAATACTTTAACGGAAATTATTTGTAACTTGCGACCAGTAGAACAATGAATGGAACAGGTAGCCGGTTGAAATCAATGTATATATTACTTCTATATAGTCTAAGAAACATATATGCAAAGCATCCAAACAGTACAATTCGCCAATTATTTGATCTTCAAGTTTAAGTGAACTACGAGCCCCATTGTTAATCCTTTAAAGGAAATTATTTGTAAATTTCGACAAGTAGAACAATGAATGGAACAGGTAGACTGTTGAAATCGTTGTATATATTGCTTCTAAATAGTCTAAGAAACATATATGCAAAGCGTCCAAACAGTACAATTCGCCAATTATTTGATCTTCAAGTTTAAGTGAACTACGAGCCCCATTGTTAATCCTTTAACGGAATTTAATTGTAACTTTCTACAAGTAGAACAATGATTGGAACACGTAGACGGTTGAAATCTTTGTATATATTGCTTCCATATAGTCTAAGAAACATATATGCAAAGCAAATAAACAGTACCATTCGCCACTTTTTTGTTCTTCAAGTTTAAGTGAACAATGAGACCCATTGTTAATCCTTTATCGGAAATTATTTGTAACTTTCGACAAGTAGAACAATGAATGGAACAGGTAGACGGTTGAAATCTTTGTATATATTGCTTCTATATAGTCTAAGAAACATATATGCAAAGCATCCAAACAGTACAATTCGCCAATTTTTTGTTCTTCAAGTTTAAGTGAACAATGAGACCCATTGTTAATCCTTTATCGGAAATTATTTGTAACTTTCGACAAGTAGAACAATGAATGGAACAGGTAGACGGTTGAAATCTTTGTATACATTGCTTCTATATAGTCTAAGAAACATATATGCAAAGCAGCCAAACAGTACAATTCGCCAATTTTTTGTTCTTCAAGTTTAAGTGAACAATGAGCCCCAATGGTTAATCCTTTAACGGAAATTATTTGTAACTTGCGACAAGTAGAACAAAGAATGGAACAGGTAGCCGGTTGAAATCAATGTATATATTACTTCTATATAGTCTAAGAAACATATATGCAAAGCAACCAAACAGTACCATTCGCCAATTTTTTGTTCTTCAAGTTTAAGTGAACAATGAGACCCATTGTTAATCCTTTATCGGAAATTATTTGTAACTTTCGACAAGTAGAACAATGAATGGAACAGGTAGACGGTTGAAATCTTTGTATATATTGCTTCTATATAGTCTAAGAAACATATATGCAAAGCATCCAAACAATACAATTCGCCAATTTTTTGTTCTTCAAGTTTAAGTGAACAATGAGCCCCAATGGTTAATCGTTTATCGGAAATTATTTGTAACTTTCGACAAGTAGAACAATGAATGGAACAGGTAGACGGTTGAAATCTTTGTATATATTGCTTCTATATAGTCTACGAAACATATATGCAAATCATCCAAACAGTACAATTCGCCAATTATTTGATCTTCAAGTTTAAGTGAACTACGAGCCCCATTGTTAATCCTTTAAAGGAAATTATTTGTAAATTTCGACAAGTAGAACAATGAATGGAACAGGTAGACTGTTGAAATCATTGTATATATTGCTTCTAAATAGTCTAAGAAACATATATGCAAAGCGTCCAAACAGTACAATTCGCCAATATTTTGATCTTCAAGTTTAAGTGAACAGCGAGCCCCATTGATAATCATGGAATAGAAATTATTTGTAACTTTCTACAAGTAGAACAATGAATAGTACAGGTAGACGGGAGAAATCTTTCTATATATTGCTTCTAAATAGTCTAAGAAACATCTATGCAAAGCATCCAAACAGTACAATTCGCCAATTTTTTGTTCTTCAAGTTTAAGTGAACTACGAGCCCCATTGTTAATCCTTTAAAGGAAATTATTTGTAAATTTCGACAAGTAGAACAATGAATGGAACAGGTAGACGGTTGAAATCTTTGTATATATAGCTTCTATATAGTCTAAGAAACATATATGCAAAGCATCCAAACAGTACCATTCGCCAATTTTTTGTTCTTCTAGTTTAAGTGAACTACGAGCCCCATTGTTAATCCTTTAACGGAAATTAATTGTAACTTTCTACAAGTAGAACAATGATTGTAACACGTAGACGGTTGAAATCTTTGTATATATTGCTTCTATATAGTATAAGAAACATATATGCAAAGCATCCAAACAGTACCATTCGCCAATTTTTTGTTCTTCAAGTTTAAGTGAACAATGAGCCCCAATGGTTAATCCTTTATCGGAAATTATTTGTAACTTTCGACAAGTAGAACAATGAATGGAACAGGTAGACGGTTGAAATCTTTGTATATATTGCTTCTATATAGTCTAAGAAACATATATGCAAAGCATCCAAACAGTACAATTCGCCAATTTATTGTTCTTCAAGTTTAAGTGAACTACGAGCCCCATTGTTAATCCTTTAAAGGAAATTATTTGTAAATTTCGACAAGTAGAACAATGAATGGAACAGGTAGACTGTTGAAATCATTGTATATATTGCTTCTAAATAGTCTAAGAAACATATATGCAAAGCGTCCAAACAGTACAATTCGCCAATTATTTGATCTTCAAGTTTAAGTGAACTACGAGCCCCATTGTTAATACTTTAACGGAAATTATTTGTAACTTGCGACCAGTAGAACAATGAATGGAACAGGTAGCCGGTTGAAATCAATGTATATATTACTTCTATATAGTCTAAGAAACATATATGCAAAGCATCCAAACAGTACAATTCGCCAATTATTTGATCTTCAAGTTTAAGTGAACTACGAGCCCCATTGTTAATACTTTAACGGAAATTATTTGTAACTTGCGACCAGTAGAACAATGAATGGAACAGGTAGCCGGTTGAAATCAATGTATATATTACTTCTATATAGTCTAAGAAACATATATGCAAAGCATCCAAACAGTACAATTCGCCAATTATTTGATCTTCAAGTTTAAGTGAACTACGAGCCCCATTGTTAATCCTTTAAAGGAAATTATTTGTAAATTTCGACAAGTAGAACAATGAATGGAACAGGTAGACTGTTGAAATCATTGTATATATTGCTTCTAAATAGTCTAAGAAACATATATGCAAAGCGTCCAAACAGTACAATTCGCCAATTATTTGATGTTCAAGTTTAAGTGAACTACGAGCCCCATTGTTAATCCTTTAACGGAAATTAATTGTAACTTTCTACAAGTAGAACAATGATTGGAACACGTAGACGGTTGAAATCTTTGTATATATTGCTTCCATATAGTCTAAGAAACATATATGCAAAGCAACCAAACAGTACCATTCGCCACTTTTTTGTTCTTCAAGTTTAAGTGAACAATGAGGCCCATTGTCAATCCTTTATCGGAAATTAATTGTAACTTTCTACAAGTAGAACAATGATTGGAACACGTAGACGGTTGAAATCTTTGTATATATTGCTTCTATATAGTCTAAGAAACATGTACGCAAAGCATCCAAACAGTACCATTCGCCAATTTTTTGGTCTTCAAGTTTAAGTGAACTACGAGCCCCATTGTTAATCCTTTAACGGAAATTAATTGTAACTTTCTACAAGTAGAACAATGATTGAAACACGTAGACGGTTGAAATCTTTGTATATATTGCTTCCATATAGTCTAAGAAACATGTACTCAAAGCATCCAAACAGTACCATTCGCCAATTTTTTGTTCTTCAAGTTTAAGTGAACAATGAGCCCCAATGGTTAATCCTTTATCGGAAATTATTTGTAATTTTCGACAAGTAGAACAATGAATGGAACAGGTAGAAGGTTGAAATCTTTGTATATATTGCTTCTATATAATCTAAGAAACATATATGCAAAGCATCCAAACAGTACCATTCGCCAATTTTTTGTTCTTCAAGTTTAAGTGAACAACAAGCCCCATTGATAATCATGAAACGGAAATTATTTGTAACTTTCTACAAGTAGAACAATGAATAGAACAGTTAGACTGTTGAAATCATTGTATATATTGCTTCTATATAGTCTAAGAAACATATATGCATAGCGTCCAAACAGTACAATTCGCCAATTTTTTGCTCTTCAAGTTTAAGTGAACTACGAGCCCCATTGTTAATCCTTTAAAGCAAATTATTTGTAAATTTCGATAAGTAGAACAATGAATGGAACAGGTAGACGGTTGAAATCTTTGTATATATTGCTTCCATATAGTCTAAGAAACATGTACGCAAAGCATCCAAATAGTACCATTCGCCAATTTTTTGTTCTTCAAGTTTAAGTGAACTACGAGCCCCATTGTTAATCCTTTAAAGGAAATTATTTGTAAATTTCGACAAGTAAAACAATGAATGGATCAGGTAGACGGTTGAAATCATTGCATATATTGCTTCTATATAATCTACGAAACATATATGCAAAGCATCCAAATAGTACCATTCGCCAATTTTTTGTTCTTCAAGTTTAAGTGAACTACGAGCCCCATTGTTAATCCTTTAACGGAAATTAATTGTAACTTTCTACAAGTAGAACAATGATTGAAACACGTAGACGGTTGAAATCTTTGTATATATTGCTTCCATATAGTCTAAGAAACATGTACTCAAAGCATCCAAACAGTACCATTCGCCAATTTTTTGTTCTTCAAGTTTAAGTGAACAATGAGCCCCAATGGTTGATCCTTTATCGGAAATTATTTGTAATTTTCGACAAGTAGAACAATGAATGGAACAGGTAGAAGGTTGAAATCTTTGTATATATTGCTTCTATATAATCTAAGAAACATATATGCAAAGCATCCAAACAGTACCATTCGCCAATTTTTTGTTCTTCAAGTTTAAGTGAACAACAAGCCCCATTGATAATCATGAAACGGAAATTATTTGTAACTTTCTACAAGTAGAACAATGAATAGAACAGGTAGACTGTTGAAATCATTGTATATATTGCTTCTATATAGTCTAAGAAACATATATGCAAAGCAGCCAAACAGTACAATTCGCCAATTTTTTGTTCCTCAAGTTTAAGTGAACAATGAGCCCCAATGGTTAATCCTTTAACGGAAATTATTTGTAACTTGCGACAAGTAGAACAAAGAATGGAACAGGTAGCCGGTTGAAATCAATGTATATATTACTTCTATATAGTCTAAGAAACATATATGCAAAGCAACCAAACAGTACCATTCGCCAATTTTTTGTTCTTCAAGTTTAAGTGAACAATGAGACCCATTGTTAATCCTTTATCGGAAATTATTTGTAACTTTCGACAAGTAGAACAATGAATGGAACAGGTAGACGGTTGAAATCTTTGTATATATTGCTTCTATATAGTCTAAGAAACATATATGCAAAGCATCCAAACAATACAATTCGCCAATTTTTTGTTCTTCAAGTTTAAGTGAACAATGAGCCCCAATGGTTAATCGTTTATCGGAAATTATTTGTAACTTTCGACAAGTAGAACAATGAATGGAACAGGTAGACGGTTGAAATCTTTGTATATATTGCTTCTATATAGTCTACGAAACATATATGCAAATCATCCAAACAGTACAATTCGCCAATTATTTGATCTTCAAGTTTAAGTGAACTACGAGCCCCATTGTTAATCCTTTAAAGGAAATTATTTGTAAATTTCGACAAGTAGAACAATGAATGGAACAGGTAGACTGTTGAAATCATTGTATATATTGCTTCTAAATAGTCTAAGAAACATATATGCAAAGCGTCCAAACAGTACAATTCGCCAATATTTTGATCTTCAAGTTTAAGTGAACAGCGAGCCCCATTGATAATCATGGAATAGAAATTATTTGTAACTTTCTACAAGTAGAACAATGAATAGTACAGGTAGACGGGAGAAATCTTTCTATATATTGCTTCTAAATAGTCTAAGAAACATCTATGCAAAGCATCCAAACAGTACAATTCGCCAATTTTTTGTTCTTCAAGTTTAAGTGAACTACGAGCCCCATTGTTAATCCTTTAAAGGAAATTATTTGTAAATTTCGACAAGTAGAACAATGAATGGAACAGGTAGACGGTTGAAATCTTTGTATATATTGCTTCTATATAGTCTAAGAAACATATATGCAAAGCATCCAAACAGTACAATTCGCCAATTTATTGTTCTTCAAGTTTAAGTGAACTACGAGCCCCATTGTTAATCCTTTAAAGGAAATTATTTGTAAATTTCGACAAGTAGAACAATGAATGGAACAGGTAGACTGTTGAAATCATTGTATATATTGCTTCTAAATAGTCTAAGAAACATATATGCAAAGCGTCCAAACAGTACAATTCGCCAATTATTTGATCTTCAAGTTTAAGTGAACTACGAGCCCCATTGTTAATACTTTAACGGAAATTATTTGTAACTTGCGACCAGTAGAACAATGAATGGAACAGGTAGCCGGTTGAAATCAATGTATATATTACTTCTATATAGTCTAAGAAACATATATGCAAAGCATCCAAACAGTACAATTCGCCAATTATTTGATCTTCAAGTTTAAGTGAACTACGAGCCCCATTGTTAATACTTTAACGGAAATTATTTGTAACTTGCGACCAGTAGAACAATGAATGGAACAGGTAGCCGGTTGAAATCAATGTATATATTACTTCTATATAGTCTAAGAAACATATATGCAAAGCATCCAAACAGTACAATTCGCCAATTATTTGATCTTCAAGTTTAAGTGAACTACGAGCCCCATTGTTAATCCTTTAAAGGAAATTATTTGTAAATTTCGACAAGTAGAACAATGAATGGAACAGGTAGACTGTTGAAATCATTGTATATATTGCTTCTAAATAGTCTAAGAAACATATATGCAAAGCGTCCAAACAGTACAATTCGCCAATTATTTGATCTTCAAGTTTAAGTGAACTACGAGCCCCATTGTTAATCCTTTAACGGAAATTAATTGTAACTTTCTACAAGTAGAACAATGATTGGAACACGTAGACGGTTGAAATCTTTGTATATATTGCTTCCATATAGTCTAAGAAACATATATGCAAAGCAACCAAACAGTACCATTCGCCACTTTTTTGTTCTTCAAGTTTAAGTGAACAATGAGGCCCATTGTCAATCCTTTATCGGAAATTAATTGTAACTTTCTACAAGTAGAACAATGATTGGAACACGTAGACGGTTGAAATCTTTGTATATATTGCTTCTATATAGTCTAAGAAACATGTACGCAAAGCATCCAAACAGTACCATTCGCCAATTTTTTGGTCTTCAAGTTTAAGTGAACTACGAGCCCCATTGTTAATCCTTTAACGGAAATTAATTGTAACTTTCTACAAGTAGAACAATGATTGAAACACGTAGACGGTTGAAATCTTTGTATATATTGCTTCCATATAGTCTAAGAAACATGTACTCAAAGCATCCAAACAGTACCATTCGCCAATTTTTTGTTCTTCAAGTTTAAGTGAACAATGAGCCCCAATGGTTAATCCTTTATCGGAAATTATTTGTAATTTTCGACAAGTAGAACAATGAATGGAACAGGTAGAAGGTTGAAATCTTTGTATATATTGCTTCTATATAATCTAAGAAACATATATGCAAAGCATCCAAACAGTACCATTCGCCAATTTTTTGTTCTTCAAGTTTAAGTGAACAACAAGCCCCATTGATAATCATGAAACGGAAATTATTTGTAACTTTCTACAAGTAGAACAATGAATAGAACAGTTAGACTGTTGAAATCATTGTATATATTGCTTCTATATAGTCTAAGAAACATATATGCATAGCGTCCAAACAGTACAATTCGCCAATTTTTTGCTCTTCAAGTTTAAGTGAACTACGAGCCCCATTGTTAATCCTTTAAAGCAAATTATTTGTAAATTTCGATAAGTAGAACAATGAATGGAACAGGTAGACGGTTGAAATCTTTGTATATATTGCTTCCATATAGTCTAAGAAACATGTACGCAAAGCATCCAAATAGTACCATTCGCCAATTTTTTGTTCTTCAAGTTTAAGTGAACTACGAGCCCCATTGTTAATCCTTTAAAGGAAATTATTTGTAAATTTCGACAAGTAAAACAATGAATGGATCAGGTAGACGGTTGAAATCATTGCATATATTGCTTCTATATAATCTACGAAACATATATGCAAAGCATCCAAATAGTACCATTCGCCAATTTTTTGTTCTTCAAGTTTAAGTGAACTACGAGCCCCATTGTTAATCCTTTAACGGAAATTAATTGTAACTTTCTACAAGTAGAACAATGATTGAAACACGTAGACGGTTGAAATCTTTGTATATATTGCTTCCATATAGTCTAAGAAACATGTACTCAAAGCATCCAAACAGTACCATTCGCCAATTTTTTGTTCTTCAAGTTTAAGTGAACAATGAGCCCCAATGGTTGATCCTTTATCGGAAATTATTTGTAATTTTCGACAAGTAGAACAATGAATGGAACAGGTAGAAGGTTGAAATCTTTGTATATATTGCTTCTATATAATCTAAGAAACATATATGCAAAGCATCCAAACAGTACCATTCGCCAATTTTTTGTTCTTCAAGTTTAAGTGAACAACAAGCCCCATTGATAATCATGAAACGGAAATTATTTGTAACTTTCTACAAGTAGAACAATGAATAGAACAGGTAGACTGTTGAAATCATTGTATATATTGCTTCTATATAGTCTAAGAAACATATATGCATAGCGTCCAAACAGTACAATTCGCCAATTTTTTGCTCTTCAAGTTTAAGTGAACTACGAGACCCATTGTTAATCCTTTAAAGGAAATTATTTGTAAATTTCGGCAAGTAGAACAATGATTGGAACACGTAGACGGTTGAAATCTTTGTATATATTGCTTCCATATAGTCTAAGAAACATGTACTCAAAGCATCCAAACAGTACCATTCGCCAATTTTTTGTTCTTCAAGTTTAAGTGAACAATGAGCCCCAATGGTTAATCCTTTATCGGAAATTATTTGTAATTTTCGACAAGTAGAACAATGAATGGAACAGGTAGAAGGTTGAAATCTTTGTATATATTGCTTCTATATAATCTAAGAAACATATATGCAAAGCATCCAAACAGTACCATTCGCCAATTTTTTGTTCTTCAAGTTTAAGTGAACAACAAGCCCCATTGATAATCATGAAACGGAAATTATTTGTAACTTTCTACAAGTAGAACAATGAATAGAACAGTTAGACTGTTGAAATCATTGTATATATTGCTTCTATATAGTCTAAGAAACATATATGCATAGCGTCCAAACAGTACAATTCGCCAATTTTTTGCTCTTCAAGTTTAAGTGAACTACGAGCCCCATTGTTAATCCTTTAAAGGAAATTATTTGTAAATTTCGACAAGTAAAACAATGAATGGATCAGGTAGACGGTTGAAATCATTGCATATATTGCTTCTATATAATCTACGAAACATATATGCAAAGCAACCAAACAGTACCATTCGCAACTTTTTTGTTCTTCAAGTTTAAGTGAACAATGAGACCCATTGTTAATCCTTTATCGGAAATTATTTGTAACTTTCGACAAGTAGAACAATGAATGGAACAGGTAGACGGTTGAAATCTTTGTATATATTGCTTCTATATAGTCTAAGAAACATATATGCAAAGCATCCAAACAGTACAATTCGCCAATTTTTTGTTCTTCAAGTTTAAGTGAACAATGAGACCCATTGTTAATCCTTTATCGGAAATTATTTGTAACTTTCGACAAGTAGAACAATGAATGGAACAGGTAGACGGTTGAAATCTTTGTATATATTGCTTCTAAATAGTCTAAGAAACATATATGCAAAGCGTCCAAACAGTACAATTCGCCAATTATTTGATCTTCAATTTTAAGTGAACTACGAGCCCCATTGTTAATACTTTAACGGAAATTATTTGTAACTTGCGACCAGTAGAACAATGAATGGAACAGGTAGCCGGTTGAAATCAATGTATATATTACTTCTATATAGTCTAAGAAACATATATGCAAAGCATCCAAACAGTACAATTCGCCAATTATTTGATCTTCAAATTTAAGTGAACTACGAGCCCCATTGTTAATCCTTTAAAGGAAATTATTTGTAAATTTCGACAAGTAGAACAATGAATGGAACAGGTAGACTGTTGAAATCATTGTATATATTGCTTCTAAATAGTCTAAGAAACATATATGCAAAGCGTCCAAACAGTACAATTCGCCAATTATTTGATCTTCAAGTTTAAGTGAACTACGAGCCCCATTGTTAATCCTTTAACGGAATTTAATTGTAACTTTCTACAAGTAGAACAATGATTGGAACACGTAGACGGTTGAAATCTTTGTATATATTGCTTCCATATAGTCTAAGAAACATATATGCAAAGCAACCAAACAGTACCATTCGCCACTTTTTTGTTCTTCAAGTTTAAGTGAACAATGAGACCCATTGTTAATCCTTTATCGGAAATTATTTGTAACTTTCGACAAGTAGAACAATGAATGGAACAGGTAGACGGTTGAAATCTTTGTATATATTGCTTCTATATAGTCTAAGAAACATATATGCAAAGCATCCAAACAGTACAATTCGCCAATTTTTTGTTCTTCAAGTTTAAGTGAACAATGAGACCCATTGTTAATCCTTTATCGGAAATTATTTGTAACTTTCGACAAGTAGAACAATGAATGGAACAGGTAGACGGTTGAAATCTTTGTATACATTGCTTCTATATAGTCTAAGAAACATATATGCAAAGCATCCAAACAGTACAATTCGCCAATTTTTTGTTCTTCAAGTTTAAGTGAACAATGAGCCCCAATGGTTAATCCTTTAACGGAAATTATTTGTAACTTGCGACAAGTAGAACAAAGAATGGAACAGGTAGCCGGTTGAAATCAATGTATATATTACTTCTATATAGTCTAAGAAACATATATGCAAAGCAACCAAACAGTACCATTCGCCAATTTTTTGTTCCTCAAGTTTAAGTGAACAATGAGACCCATTGTTAATCCTTTATCGGAAATTATTTGTAACTTTCGACAAGTAGAACAATGAATGGAACAGGTAGACGGTTGAAATCTTTGTATATATTGCTTCTATATAGTCTAAGAAACATATATGCAAAGCATCCAAACAATACAATTCGCCAATTTTTTGTTCTTCAAGTTTAAGTGAACAATGAGCCCCAATGGTTAATCGTTTATCGGAAATTATTTGTAACTTTCGACAAGTAGAACAATGAATGGAACAGGTAGACGGTTGAAATCTTTGTATATATTGCTTCTATATAGTCTACGAAACATATATGCAAATCATCCAAACAGTACAATTCGCCAATTATTTGATCTTCAAGTTTAAGTGAACTACGAGCCCCATTGTTAATCCTTTAAAGGAAATTATTTGTAAATTTCGACAAGTAGAACAATGAATGGAACAGGTAGACTGTTGAAATCATTGTATATATTGCTTCTAAATAGTCTAAGAAACATATATGCAAAGCGTCCAAACAGTACAATTCGCCAATATTTTGATCTTCAAGTTTAAGTGAACAGCGAGCCCCATTGATAATCATGGAATAGAAATTATTTGTAACTTTCTACAAGTAGAACAATGAATAGTACAGGTAGACGGGAGAAATCTTTCTATATATTGCTTCTAAATAGTCTAAGAAACATCTATGCAAAGCATCCAAACAGTACAATTCGCCAATTTTTTGTTCTTCAAGTTTAAGTGAACTACGAGCTCCATTGTTAATCCTTTAAAGGAAATTATTTGTAAATTTCGACAAGTAGAACAATGAATGGAACAGGTAGACGGTTGAAATCTTTGTATATATAGCTTCTATATAGTCTAAGAAACATATATGCAAAGCATCCAAACAGTACCATTCGCCAATTTTTTGTTCTTCTAGTTTAAGTGAACTACGAGCCCCATTGTTAATCCTTTAACGGAAATTAATTGTAACTTTCTACAAGTAGAACAATGATTGTAACACGTAGACGGTTGAAATCTTTGTATATATTGCTTCTATATAGTCTAAGAAACATATATGCAAAGCATCCAAACAGTACAATTCGCCAATTTTTTGTTCTTCAAGTTTAAGTGAACAATGAGACCCATTGTTAATCCTTTATCGGAAATTATTTGTAACTTTCGACAAGTAGAACAATGAATGGAACAGGTAGACGGTTGAAATCTTTGTATATATTGCTTCTATATAGTCTACGAAACATATATGCAAATCATCCAAACAGTACAATTCGCCAATTATTTGATCTTCAAGTTTAAGTGAACTACGAGCCCCATTGTTAATCCTTTAAAGGAAATTATTTGTAAATTTCGACAAGTAGAACAATGAATGGAACAGGTAGACTGTTGAAATCATTGTATATATTGCTTCTAAATAGTCTAAGAAACATATATGCAAAGCGTCCAAACAGTACAATTCGCCAATTATTTGATCTTCAAGTTTAAGTGAACTACGAGCCCCATTGTTAATACTTTAACGGAAATTATTTGTAACTTGCGACCAGTAGAACAATGAATGGAACAGGTAGCCGGTTGAAATCAATGTATATATTACTTCTATATAGTCTAAGAAACATATATGCAAAGCATCCAAACAGTACAATTCGCCAATTATTTGATCTTCAAGTTTAAGTGAACTACGAGCCCCATTGTTAATCCTTTAAAGGAAATTATTTGTAAATTTCGACAAGTAGAACAATGAATGGAACAGGTAGACTGTTGAAATCATTGTATATATTGCTTCTAAATAGTCTAAGAAACATATATGCAAAGCGTCCAAACAGTACAATTCGCCAATTATTTGATCTTCAAGTTTAAGTGAACTACGAGCCCCATTGTTAATCCTTTAACGGAAATTAATTGTAACTTTCTACAAGTAGAACAATGATTGGAACACGTAGACGGTTGAAATCTTTGTATATATTGCTTCCATATAGTCTAAGAAACATATATGCAAAGCAACCAAACAGTACCATTCGCCACTTTTTTGTTCTTCAAGTTTAAGTGAACAATGAGACCCATTGTCAATCCTTTATCGGAAATTAATTGTAACTTTCTACAAGTAGAACAATGATTGGAACACGTAGACGGTTGAAATCTTTGTATATATTGCTTCTATATAGTCTAAGAAACATGTACGCAAAGCATCCAAACAGTACCATTCGCCAATTTTTTGGTCTTCAAGTCTAAGTGAACTACGAGCCCCATTGTTAATCCTTTAACGGAAATTAATTGTAACTTTCTACAAGTAGAACAATGATTGGAACACGTATACGGTTGAAATCTTTGTATATATTGCTTCCATATAGTCTAAGAAACATATATGCAAAGCAACCAAACAGTACCATTCGCCACTTTTTTGTTCTTCAATTTTAAGTGAACAATGAGACCCATTGTCAATCCTTTATCGGAAATTAATTGTAACTTTCTACAAGTAGAACAATGATTGGAACACGTAGACGGTTGAAATCTTTGTATATATTGCTTCTAAATAGTCTAAGAAACATATATGCAAAGCGTCCAAACAGTACAATTCGCCAATATTTTGATCTTCAAGTTTAAGTGAACAGCGAGCCCCATTGATAATCATGGAATAGAAATTATTTGTAACTTTCTACAAGTAGAACAATGAATAGTACAGGTAGACGGGAGAAATCTTTCTATATATTGCTTCTAAATAGTCTAAGAAACATCTATGCAAAGCATCCAAACAGTACAATTCGCCAATTTTTTGTTCTTCAAGTTTAAGTGAACTACGAGCCCCATTGTTAATCCTTTAAAGGAAATTATTTGTAAATTTCGACAAGTAGAACAATGAATGGAACAGGTAGACGGTTGAAATCTTTGTATATATAGCTTCTATATAGTCTAAGAAACATATATGCAAAGCATCCAAACAGTACCATTCGCCAATTTTTTGTTCTTCTAGTTTAAGTGAACTACGAGCCCCATTGTTAATCCTTTAACGGAAATTAATTGTAACTTTCTACAAGTAGAACAATGATTGTAACACGTAGACGGTTGAAATCTTTGTATATATTACTTCTATATAGTCTAAGAAACATATATGCAAAGCATCCAAACAGTACAATTCGCCAATTTTTTGTTCTTCAAGTTTAAGTGAACAATGAGACCCATTGTTAATCCTTTAACGGAAATTAATTGTAACTTTCTACAAGTAGAACAATGATTGGAACACGTAGACGGTTGAAATCTTTGTATATATTGCTTCCATATAGTCTAAGAAACATATATGCAAAGCAACCAAACAGTACCATTCGCCAATTTTTTGTTCTTCAAGTTTAAGTGAACAATGAGACCCATTGTTAATCCTTTATCGGAAATTATTTGTAACTTTCGACAAGTAGAACAATGAATGGAACAGGTAGACGGTTGAAATCTTTGTATATATTGCTTCTATATAGTCTAAGAAACATATATGCAAAGCATCCAAACAATACAATTCGCCAATTTTTTGTTCTTCAAGTTTAAGTGAACAATGAGCCCCAATGGTTAATCGTTTATCGGAAATTATTTGTAACTTTCGACAAGTAGAACAATGAATGGAACAGGTAGACGGTTGAAATCTTTGTATATATTGCTTCTATATAGTCTACGAAACATATATGCAAATCATCCAAACAGTACAATTCGCCAATTATTTGATCTTCAAGTTTAAGTGAACTACGAGCCCCATTGTTAATCCTTTAAAGGAAATTATTTGTAAATTTCGACAAGTAGAACAATGAATGGAACAGGTAGACTGTTGAAATCATTGTATATATTGCTTCTAAATAGTCTAAGAAACATATATGCAAAGCGTCCAAACAGTACAATTCGCCAATTATTTGATCTTCAAGTTTAAGTGAACTACGAGCCCCATTGTTAATACTTTAACGGAAATTATTTGTAACTTGCGACCAGTAGAACAATGAATGGAACAGGTAGCCGGTTGAAATCAATGTATATATTACTTCTATATAGTCTAAGAAACATATATGCAAAGCATCCAAACAGTACAATTCGCCAATTATTAGATCTTCAAGTTTAAGTGAACTACGAGCCCCATTGTTAATCCTTTAAAGGAAATTATTTGTAAATTTCGACAAGTAGAACAATGAATGGAACAGGTAGACTGTTGAAATCATTGTATATATTGCTTCTAAATAGTCTAAGAAACATATATGCAAAGCATCCAAACAGTACAATTCGCCAATTTTTTGTTCTTCAAGTTTAAGTGAACAATGAGCCCCAATGGTTAATCCTTTATCGGTAATTATTTGTAACTTTCGACAAGTAGAACAATGAATGGAACAGGTAGACGGTTGAAATCTTTGTATATATTGTTTCTATATAGTCTACGAAACATATATGCAAATCATCCAAACAGTACCATTCGCCAATTTTTTGGTCTTCAAGTTTAAGTGAACTACGAGCCCCATTGTTAATCCTTTAACGGAAATTAATTGTAACTTTCTACAAGTAGAACAATGATTGAAACACGTAGACGGTTGAAATCTTTGTATATATTGCTTCCATATAGTCTAAGAAACATGTACTCAAAGCATCCAAACAGTACCATTCGCCAATTTTTTGTTCTTCAAGTTTAAGTGAACAATGAGCCCCAATGGTTAATCCTTTATCGGAAATTATTTGTAATTTTCGACAAGTAGAACAATGAATGGAACAGGTAGAAGGTTGAAATCTTTGTATATATTGCTTCTATATAATCTAAGAAACATATATGCAAAGCATCCAAACAGTACCATTCGCCAATTTTTTGTTCTTCAAGTTTAAGTGAACAACAAGCCCCATTGATAATCATGAAACGGAAATTATTTGTAACTTTCTACAAGTAGAACAATGAATAGAACAGTTAGACTGTTGAAATCATTGTATATATTGCTTCTATATAGTCTAAGAAACATATATGCATAGCGTCCAAACAGTACAATTCGCCAATTTTTTGCTCTTCAAGTTTAAGTGAACTACGAGCCCCATTGTTAATCCTTTAAAGCAAATTATTTGTAAATTTCGATAAGTAGAACAATGAATGGAACAGGTAGACGGTTGAAATCTTTGTATATATTGCTTCCATATAGTCTAAGAAACATGTACGCAAAGCATCCAAATAGTACCATTCGCCAATTTTTTGTTCTTCAAGTTTAAGTGAACTACGAGCCCCATTGTTAATCCTTTAACGGAAATTATTTGTAAATTTCGACAAGTAAAACAATGAATGGATCAGGTAGACGGTTGAAATCATTGCATATATTGCTTCTATATAATCTACGAAACATATATGCAAAGCATCCAAATAGTACCATTCGCCAATTTTTTGTTCTTCAAGTTTAAGTGAACTACGAGCCCCATTGTTAATCCTTTAACGGAAATTAATTGTAACTTTCTACAAGTAGAACAATGATTGAAACACGTAGACGGTTGAAATCTTTGTATATATTGCTTCCATATAGTCTAAGAAACATGTACTCAAAGCATCCAAACAGTACCATTCGCCAATTTTTTGTTCTTCAAGTTTAAGTGAACAATGAGCCCCAATGGTTGATCCTTTATCGGAAATTATTTGTAATTTTCGACAAGTAGAACAATGAATGGAACAGGTAGAAGGTTGAAATCTTTGTATATATTGCTTCTATATAATCTAAGAAACATATATGCAAAGCATCCAAACAGTACCATTCGCCAATTTTTTGTTCTTCAAGTTTAAGTGAACAACAAGCCCCATTGATAATCATGAAACGGAAATTATTTGTAACTTTCTACAAGTAGAACAATGAATAGAACAGGTAGACTGTTGAAATCATTGTATATATTGCTTCTATATAGTCTAAGAAACATATATGCATAGCGTCCAAACAGTACAATTCGCCAATTTTTTGCTCTTCAAGTTTAAGTGAACTACGAGACCCATTGTTAATCCTTTAAAGGAAATTATTTGTAAATTTCGGCAAGTAGAACAATGATTGGAACACGTTGACGGTTGAAATCTTTGTATATATTGCTTCCATATAGTCTAAGAAACATGTACGCAAAGCATCCAAATAGTACCATTCGCCAATTTTTTGTTCTTCAAGTTTAAGTGAACTACGAGCCCCATTGTTAATCCTTTAAAGGAAATTATTTGTAAATTTCGACAAGTAAAACAATGAATGGATCAGGTAGACGGTTGAAATCATTGCATATATTGCTTCTATATAATCTACGAAACATATATGCAAAGCATCCAAACAGTACAATTCACGAATTTTTTGTTCTTCAAGTTTAAGTGAACTACGAGCCCCATTGTTAATCCTTTAACGGAAATTAATTGTAACTTTCTACAAGTAGAACAATGATTGAAACACGTAGACGGTTGAAATCTTTGTATATATTGCTTCCATATAGTCTGTTATGCACAATACTTTATAGTCACACGAAAAACCAGGATAAGATATTTCTCAAACGTTTATTAAAACCTCGTAAAACAAATAACGTAAACTTAACAATAATAATTTAACAATAATATTCTCACGGAAGTGCCGTGGTTATCAAGTAACGTAATCGAAGTGCGATAGAGTTTAAATCGAAGTGCGATTTAATTGTGTTCGTAAGCTATGGTATGTAAAGAGCGACTCAGGAGTTACTAAGGGCGAGGAATGGGAGGCAAGGACTTTTATTGTACGAGGATAAAGGGAAGTAGGTGGGGATTAGGGCAACGGATTGGATAATTCGGAAAGGAACGTTTAGTTTTAAAGATGGGTTGATGAACGCTGACAAGGTAAGGAGTAGGAGAGACAGAGAAAGGAACTTAGGGAATAAGGATAGCAGGCAAAGAGCAATGTACGAGAGGTAAACATAGGAGCGATAGATGTAGAAGGAAAGACAAGGATGGTGATATGACAACAACGTCGGGAGAGGAACAGCTGATCGACGGGAAAATCGAGGTTTAGGAAAGACAAAGGAATTAAATGGATTTTAAAATGGAATTGAGGAAAGGATTTCGAACATTCCGCCCGCCTTCGTCAAGATTGACGAAACGACTAATGTAAGATGCAGTAGGTGTAGGCGTTTAGGTAGCGGGGTTACGGCAGGGGAGTGAAATTAGCTTCGTTATCGGTCGCTTGATTGTGGAACGATGCGTCTGCAGCTCAGCGACGCGAACCTGACCGTCAGCACCAGGAAATACGCGTGTGACCCGAGCCAAGGGCCATTTACTCGGCGGATAATTCTCCGCGCGAATTAGGCAAAGGTCGCCTACGTCGAGGTTACTCTGTTCCTTGGTCCACTTCCGTCTTGGTTGCAGAGATTGCAAGTATTCCTGCGACCAACGTTTCCAGAAATGGTCCGTCATCTGCCGCATTTTTTGCCACCGGGAGAGATGGCAACTCGGAACTTCGAACAGATCAGGTTCAGGCGTTATAGTCAACGGCGCACCTACAAGAAAGTGACTTGGCGTGAGCACATTGAGGTCGTCGGGGTCGTCATTCAGAGCCATGAGTGGACGAGAATTCAAGCAAGCCTCGACTTGCGTAAGGAAGGTGGACATCTCCTCGTAGGTGAGGAGCGTATCGCCAAGAACTCGGCGAAGATGATGCTTGGTCGATTTTACAGCAGCTTCGACTAGCCCGTTCATGTGAGGAGCTCCCGGAGGGTTGAATCTCCAAGTCGTACCATCCTGAGCAAGTGCAGCGGCGATGTCCTTGGAAGTGGAGCTAGCCGCTCGGAACAGACGCCGCAGTTCAGCATCGGCTCCGACGAAATTAGTGCCACAGTCCGACGTTATCGAGGAGCAGATTCCTCGGCGTGCGGTGAAGCGTTTGAAGGCGGCTAAAAAGGCGGGAGTGGAATAGTCCGAGACCAGTTCGATGTGAACTGCGCGGGTGGAGTGACAAACAAAGACGGCGATGAAGCCCTTGTATGTCTTATAGCCACGACCATGGTGAATTTTAAGCGTGATGGGTCCCGCATAATCGAGTCCGGAGTGAAGAAACGGGCGAGTAGGTGTTACTCGGCGTTCGGGAAGGTCTCCCATAAGTTGATTACGGGGAAGAGCTCGCCACTTCAGGCAGTCCAGGCACTGGTAGATGTGGGTTTTAACCTCATGCCGGCCTTGCGGGATCCAGAACTCTTGACGAAGCGCGTTTAAGGTCATCTGGACACCCCCGTGAAGCTGCCTCAGGTGATAGTACCTGATAATCAGTGGAGTGATGGGTGAAGTCCTCGGAACGATTAACGGGTGCTTAGCATCGTAGAGCAAAGCGGAGTGAGAAAGACGACCGCCGACTCGTAGTAATCCGCGGTTATCTAAAAAGGGATGGAGAGAAATAAGAAAACTTTTAGGATCGAGAGTATTGCCAGCTCTCAGTGCGTGTATCTCCGACGGGAAGCTGCAGCGTTGAACGGAGGAGATCCAGTACTCTTGTGCCCTCTTGATGTCCGCTGGGGATAGAATGCCGGTCGAAAGACGTTGATTCTCGGCGGAGTTTGTCGATGAGCGCCATCGTTGGCACCATGCAGTTATGCGCAGCAATCGAATCCAACTGGAGTACTTGTAAACGAGGTCCCACAGGTCGTTGACCGACG
Organism: Cerceris ruficornis; assembly: GCA_963989415.1. Lineage (NCBI taxonomy): Eukaryota > Metazoa > Arthropoda > Insecta > Hymenoptera > Crabronidae > Cerceris > Cerceris ruficornis. Next base: position 764,962 of record CAXDIW010000087.1, read on the forward strand.
GTGATAGGTGGCGATGCAAACATTGTCGCGCTTCCAAGTGATTGTCGTCCTCCGAAGTAATCGGTGCAGCTGGCCAATCGGTGTCTTCTTGGCTGAGCCAAGCGGGTCCATTCCACCATAATGGGTGAGCGACTAGCTGTGCGGCGCCAAGTCCTCTCGAAGCGCAGTCGGCGGGATTTTGATTTCCCGGCACGTGATGCCAGTGAGCTTTTGGAAGGAGCGTCTGAATTCGTGACACCCGGTTTGCCACGTACGTCTTCCAACGACTGGGATGACCTTGGATCCATCCGAGAGTTACGGTGGAATCCGTCCAGAGGTGAACTCGATTCACAGGAACGTCCATAGTATCCAGGACGTACGAGGTGAGCTTCGTCAATAACGAAGCTCCACAAAGTTCCAACCGTGGCAACGAGATTTGTTTCAATGGAGCTACCTTGGTCTTAGCCGTGAGCAAAGTGACTCGGGCGTTGGCTGCTCCATAAGAAACACGCAAGTAGAGGACGGCAGCATAAGCTCGCTCAGATGCGTCGCAGAAACCGTGGAGGTCGATAATGCGGGTCTCTGCAGAGATTCCAATCCACCTCGGAATTTGAATGCGTCGAAGTTGCTCGCATTCGTTGAAGAGACTTTTCCACGTCACTTTCGAGGCAGCAGGAAGGTCTTCATCCCATCCAATAGCCAGCAGCCATAAAGACTGGAGGAAGATCTTGGCGGCAGAGGTGAACGGAGCCAGCCACCCTAGTGGATCGAAAATCTGCGAGATTTGCCCTAAAACAGTGCGTTTAGTAAGATTAGAGCCGAACGCATTGATTTTAACGTCGATGGAGAGGCTATCGGTGCTAGTGTTCCATCGGAGGCCTAGGACTCCGTAATCGCAAGTAGGTTGCAGAGTGTCGTCCAGACTCGTAAGGTTTTCTGCAGCAAGAAAGTTTGGAGCGTTACTGGACCATTTTGCGAGTTTAAAGCCGCCCGCCGTGCAGATACCGTCTAGCTCCGCTTGTACGTTCGCCAGCTCTTCCAGATTACTGGCTCCAGTGAGGATATCGTCCACGTAGGTGCTGGTCGACAAAACTCGGGCTCCGAGTGGGAATCGCGATGATTCTTCTTGTGCCAGCTGCTTAAGCGTGCGTAGAGCGAGGTACGGGGCACAAGAAAGGCCGTAGGTGACCGTATTAAGGCGATATTCGTGAACAGGCGACTCCGCGTGATTGCGCCATAGAATTCTCTGGTAGATTCGGTCGTCCTCATGGATCAAGATTTGCCTGTACATTTTCTCTATATCCGCACAGAGACCATATTTATGACGTCGCCATCGCGCCACAATAGTGCTCAGATCCGATTGTAATCTGGGCCCGGTATAGAGAAGGTCATTAAGGGTAGTTTGGGTGGAACTCTGAGACGATCCATTGAAAACGACACGCAGTTTTGAGGACGCTCCTGCAGTTTTGAAGACTCCGTGGTGCGGGAGAAATGCGTGAGCCTGGTTCAGGTTGACCGTGTTATCCAATTCCATATGGCCGAGAGATAAGTATTCGTCCATGAAGCGGCAATAGGCGTCATGGAACGACGAGTCGCGACGGAACTTTGCTTCCATTGAGAGAAGTGCTCTCATGGCGTTCGGGCGAGTGTTGCCTAAGGTACTAGGTGATACCTTGAATGGTAACCGAACGAGAAATCGTCCGGAAGGTAAACGTCTGTAAGTTTGTTCGAAGTGATTTTCACACCGCTGGTCTTCTTCGGACAAGGGAAGACTGTCGTGCGGCTCCTCTTCCTGCTCCCAGAACCGCTGCAGCAGTGACAAAAGCTGCGTGTCAATCGAACACTGCATCGTGGAGCGGGGCGCGCCGTCTTCCGAGTCCGTAGAGGTGCGACCGGTCAAAATCCATCCCAGCGTAGTCCGTTGAGCAATAGGTGTCAGGGGGCCACCCTTTCGCACACCCTCGCGAATGATGGTTCCGTAGACGTCGGCGCCGAGAAGGACTTCGATAGTGTCACTCGAATCGTAGCGTGGATCGGCTAGCGGTAATCCCTCCAAGTGGGGCCAAGTTGACCGAACGGCGTGACAGCGAGGTCGGTACGTCGAAAGTTTCGATAGTACGTACGCAGCCACCTGATACGTGCATTCAGATTGAATATTGGATGTCAACTCAAACTGCACTTTACCTCGACACATTACGGTGCTGTTCTCTCCGACGCCGGTGATCGGTATCTGTGCCGATTGCCGAGGGAGGCGAAGTCGCTGGACCAGAGACTCAGCAATAAGCGACACCTCCGAGCATGGGTCAATCAGCGCCCGTACGATCTCATAAACTCCGTGAGAACGAGTAATTCTGACACGAGCCGTTGCCAAAAGTGTGACCGTGCGATCGTCGGGTGCAGTTGACGTAGCGTGAGTAGCCCGTGGAGCAGAGGTGGAGGCGGAGGATTGCATTTTCACCGCTCCGGTGCCATGGAGAGAGGTGTGATGCTTGCCAGTGCATTGTTGACAGCGTTTCGGCGATCTGCAATCAGCTAAGGAATGACGGCCTAAACAATTCAAACAAAGATTCCTTGATGCAATGGTATTATATTTCTCCGCCGGTGTCATAGCCACGAAGGTTTTGCAGTATAAAACGAAGTGGTCGCCATGACAAATGTCACACTGCCCCTTGGGAGTTGGCTTCTGATTGGAGGCGAGATGGTGACTGCGGAGATTTTTCGGAGGTGAAGATTTTGGGAATCGGACCGCGTTCGTACATGTGCCCGATTCTTGAGCTTCTATCACGTCTTGGACTTGTATCTTCGTTTCCAAGAACGATTGCAATTGTTCGAAGGACGGTGGTTCTTTGGATGCGCCGATTAGCGTCTCCCATTCCCGCAGATAAACCGGGTCGAGTCGGTGGGCCGTAAGATAGACCAAAAGATCGTCCTTCCCGGAAGCATTCTCCCCGAGTAAGGGCCGATTCAACGACTGCATGGCCGAAACTACGTTGTTCGTAGTGTTTTGCAATCGTTTCAGCTCATCGGACGAAATTTTCTCCATGGGAGCGATCGACGTTAAAATTCGCAGTTGAGCGTTCACTAATAGCCGTGTGTTTTGATAGCGATCGCGGAGTCGGGCCCATGCCCCTTCGAGATTAGCGCCAATTAAGGGAGTATCTCGGAGGAAGTCCGCGGCCTCGCCAGATAAATGTTGCAGAAGGTAGTGGAGACGCTCAGCCGCCGTTAGAGACACGTTATCCAGGACCAGAGAAGTGAACAGCGCGGAAAACCGAGTCCATTCGTGATATTGTCCCGAGAATGTCGGCAAGTCGATTTTCGGCAGAACGATTTGACGTATATTTGTACCGGTTTGTTGAGGTTGCAGGTTACTAACCTCTGGTTTAACGTCGTTTGTTTGTAAAGTCTCCAGATCGGTTGCCAGTAACGACCTTACATGGATGTATTCTTCTTCGGTGGAGAGGTAAACATCGTGGACGAAATACTCAGGTCGCGGGTCCTTGAGAGCTAGCGGAAGGAGAGATTTGTGGTTGATTTGGAAAGTGTTCCAATTTGAATCCAGGACCGATAATCGAGTCTTCACCACCTCTTTGGTAATCTTAGCTGCACCCAGCTTCTTCATGTTCACGTAGGCCCTCGCTATTCTCTTCTGGATTTCCAGTTGCTCCAGAATGGTGGTTTCCATCGCGGCCATTGTTGCACGGTTTTGAACTCACTGGTTATTCGAATAACGATTGAATACGACGTGTAAAACTCGAATCACTGTTTAATCCGAACTAGTTATTCAGATCACTGTTTAATACGATCTGTAAATCCGGCTGTATATCCGGCTCGAAGGACCAAAAATGTTATGCACAATACTTTATAGTCACACGAAAAACCAGGATAAGATATTTCTCAAACGTTTATTAAAACCTCGTAAAACAAATAACGTAAACTTAACAATAATAATTTAACAATAATATTCTCACGGAAGTGCCGTGGTTATCAAGTAACGTAATCGAAGTGCGATAGAGTTTAAATCGAAGTGCGATTTAATTGTGTTCGTAAGCTATGGTATGTAAAGAGCGACTCAGGAGTTACTAAGGGCGAGGAATGGGAGGCAAGGACTTTTATTGTACGAGGATAAAGGGAAGTAGGTGGGGATTAGGGCAACGGATTGGATAATTCGGAAAGGAACGTTTAGTTTTAAAGATGGGTTGATGAACGCTGACAAGGTAAGGAGTAGGAGAGACAGAGAAAGGAACTTAGGGAATAAGGATAGCAGGCAAAGAGCAATGTACGAGAGGTAAACATAGGAGCGATAGATGTAGAAGGAAAGACAAGGATGGTGATATGACAACAACGTCGGGAGAGGAACAGCTGATCGACGGGAAAATCGAGGTTTAGGAAAGACAAAGGAATTAAATGGATTTTAAAATGGAATTGAGGAAAGGATTTCGAACATAGTCTAAGAAACATGTACTCAAAGCATCCAAACAGTACCATTCGCCAATTTTTTGTTCTTCAAGTTTAAGTGAACAATGAGCCCCAATTGTTAATCCTTTATCGGAAATTATTTGTAATTTTCGACAAGTAGAACAATGAATGGAACAGGTAGAAGGTTGAAATCTTTGTATATATTGCTTCTATATAATCTAAGAAACATATATGCAAAGCATCCAAACAGTACCATTCGCCAATTTTTTGTTCTTCAAGTTTAAGTGAACAACAAGCCCCATTGATAATCATGAAACGGAAATTATTTGTAACTTTCTACAAGTAGAACAATGAATAGAACAGTTAGACTGTTGAAATCATTGTATATATTGCTTCTATATAGTCTAAGAAACATATATGCATAGCGTCCAAACAGTACAATTCGCCAATTTTTTGCTCTTCAAGTTTAAGTGAACTACGAGCCCCATTGTTAATCCTTTAAAGGAAATTATTTGTAAATTTCGACAAGTAAAACAATGAATGGATCAGGTAGACGGTTGAAATCATTGCATATATTGCTTCTATATAATCTACGAAACATATATGCAAAGCATCCTAACAGTACAATTCACGAATTTTTTGTTCTTCAAGTTTAAGTGAACTACGAGCCCCATTGTTAATCCTTTAAAGGACATTATTTGTAAATCTCGACAAGTAAAACAATGAATGGATCATGTAGACGGTTGAAATCATTGTATATATTGCTTCTATATAGTCTACGAAACATATATGCAAAGCATCCAAACAGTACAATTCGCCAATTTTTTGTTCTTCAAGTTTAAGTGAACTACGAGCCCCATTGTTAATACTTTAACGGAAATTATTTGTAACTTGCGACAAGTAGAACAATGAATGGAACAGGTAGCCGGTTGAAATCTTTGTATATATTGCTTCCATATAGTCTAAGAAACATATATGCAAAGCAACCAAACAGTACCATTCGCCAATTTTTTGATCTTTAGGTTTAAGTGAACAGCGAGCCCCATTGATAATCATGAAATGGAAATTATTTGTAACTTTCTACAAGTAGAACAATGAATAGTACAGGTAGACGGGTGAAATCTTTCTATATATTGCTTCTAATTAGTCTAAGAAACATCTATGCAAAGCATCCAAACAGTACAATTTGCCAATTTTTTGTTCTTCAAGTTTAAGTGAACTACGAGCCCCATTGTTAATCCTTTAAAGGAAATTATTTGTAACTTTCTACAAGTAGAACAATGAATGGAACAGGTAGACGGTTGAAATCTTTTTATATATTGCTTCTATAAAGTCTAAGAAACATATATGCAAATCATCCAAACAGTACAATTCGCCAATTATTTGATCTTCAAGTTTAAGTGAACTACGAGCCCCATTGTTAATACTTTAACGGAAATTATTTGTAACTTTCGACAAGTAGAACATTGAATGGAACAGGTAGACGGTTGAAATTTTTGTATATATTGCTTCTATATAGTATAAGAAAAATATATGCAAAGCATCCAAACAGTACCATTCGCCAATTTTTTGTTCTTCAAGTTTAAGTGAACTACGAGCCCCATTGTTAATACTTTAACGGAAATTATTTGTAACTTGCGACAAGTAGAACAATGAATGGAACAGGTAGCCGGTTGAAATCTTTGTATATATTGCTTCTATATTGTCTAAGAAACATATATGCAAAGCATCCAAACAGTACAATTCGCCAATTTTTTGTTCTTCAAGTTTAAGTGAACAATGAGCCCCAATGGTTAATCCTTTATCGGTAATTATTTGTAACTTTCGACAAGTAGAACAATGAATGGAACAGGTAGACGGTTGAAATCTTTGTATATATTGCTTCTATATAGTCTAAGAAACATATATGCAAATCATCCAAACAGTACCATTCGCCAATTTTTTGTTCTTCAAGTTTAAGTGAACTACGAGCCTCATTGTTAATACTTTAAAGGAAATTATTTGTAACTTTCGACAAGTAGAACAATGAATGGAACAGGTAGACGGTTGAAATCTTTGTATATATTGCTTCTATATAGTCTAAGAAACATATATGCAAAGCATCCAAACAGTACAATTCGCCAATTTCTTGTTCTTCAAGTTTAAGTAAACTACGATCCTCATTGTTAATGCCTTAACGGAAATTATTTGTAAATTTCGACAAGTAGAATAATGAATGGAACTGGTAGATGGTTGAAATCTTTGTATATATTGCTTCTATATAGTCTAAGAAACATATATGCAAAGCATCCAAACAATACAATTCGCCAATTTTTTGTTCTTCAAGTTTAAGTGAACAATGAGACCCATTGTTAATCCTTTATCGGAAATTATTTGTAACTTTCGACAAGTAGAACAATGAATGGAACAGGTAGCCGGTTGAAATCTTTGTATATATTGCTTCTAAATAGTCTAAGAAACATATATGCAAAGCGTCCAAACAGTACAATTCGCCAATTATTTGATCTTCAATTTTAAGTGAACTACGAGCCCCATTGTTAATACTTTAACGGAAATTATTTGTAACTTGCGACCAGTAGAACAATGAATGGAACAGGTAGCCGGTTGAAATCAATGTATATATTACTTCTATATAGTCTAAGAAACATATATGCAAAGCATCCAAACAGTACAATTCGCCAATTATTTGATCTTCAAGTTTAAGTGAACTACGAGCCCCATTGTTAATCCTTTAAAGGAAATTATTTGTAAATTTCGACAAGTAGAACAATGAATGGAACAGGTAGACTGTTGAAATCATTGTATATATTGCTTCTAAATAGTCTAAGAAACATATATGCAAAGCGTCCAAACAGTACAATTCGCCAATTATTTGATCTTCAAGTTTAAGTGAACTACGAGCCCCATTGTTAATCCTTTAACGGAATTTAATTGTAACTTTCTACAAGTAGAACAATGATTGGAACACGTAGACGGTTGAAATCTTTGTATATATTGCTTCCATATAGTCTAAGAAACATATATGCAAAGCAACCAAACAGTACCATTCGCCACTTTTTTGTTCTTCAAGTTTAAGTGAACAATGAGACCCATTGTTAATCCTTTATCGGAAATTATTTGTAACTTTCGACAAGTAGAACAATGAATGGAACAGGTAGACGGTTGAAATCTTTGTATATATTGCTTCTATATAGTCTAAGAAACATATATGCAAAGCATCCAAACAGTACAATTCGCCAATTTTTTGTTCTTCAAGTTTAAGTGAACAATGAGACCCATTGTTAATCCTTTATCGGAAATTATTTGTAACTTTCGACAAGTAGAACAATGAATGGAACAGGTAGACGGTTGAAATCTTTGTATACATTGCTTCTATATAGTCTAAGAAACATATATGCAAAGCATCCAAACAGTACAATTCGCCAATTTTTTGTTCTTCAAGTTTAAGTGAACAATGAGCCCCAATGGTTAATCCTTTAACGGAAATTATTTGTAACTTGCGACAAGTAGAACAAAGAATGGAACAGGTAGCCGGTTGAAATCAATGTATATATTACTTCTATATAGTCTAAGAAACATATATGCAAAGCAACCAAACAGTACCATTCGCCAATTTTTTGTTCTTCAAGTTTAAGTGAACAATGAGACCCATTGTTAATCCTTTATCGGAAATTATTTGTAACTTTCGACAAGTAGAACAATGAATGGAACAGGTAGACGGTTGAAATCTTTGTATATATTGCTTCTATATAGTCTAAGAAACATATATGCAAAGCATCCAAACAATACAATTCGCCAATTTTTTGTTCTTCAAGTTTAAGTGAACAATGAGCCCCAATGGTTAATCGTTTATCGGAAATTATTTGTAACTTTCGACAAGTAGAACAATGAATGGAACAGGTAGACGGTTGAAATCTTTGTATATATTGCTTCTATATAGTCTACGAAACATATATGCAAATCATCCAAACAGTACAATTCGCCAATTATTTGATCTTCAAGTTTAAGTGAACTACGAGCCCCATTGTTAATCCTTTAAAGGAAATTATTTGTAAATTTCGACAAGTAGAACAATGAATGGAACAGGTAGACTGTTGAAATCATTGTATATATTGCTTCTAAATAGTCTAAGAAACATATATGCAAAGCGTCCAAACAGTACAATTCGCCAATATTTTGATCTTCAAGTTTAAGTGAACAGCGAGCCCCATTGATAATCATGGAATAGAAATTATTTGTAACTTTCTACAAGTAGAACAATGAATAGTACAGGTAGACGGGAGAAATCTTTCTATATATTGCTTCTAAATAGTCTAAGAAACATCTATGCAAAGCATCCAAACAGTACAATTCGCCAATTTTTTGTTCTTCAAGTTTAAGTGAACTACGAGCCCCATTGTTAATCCTTTAAAGGAAATTATTTGTAAATTTCGACAAGTAGAACAATGAATGGAACAGGTAGACGGTTGAAATCTTTGTATATATAGCTTCTATATAGTCTAAGAAACATATATGCAAAGCATCCAAACAGTACCATTCGCCAATTTTTTGTTCTTCTAGTTTAAGTGAACTACGAGCCCCATTGTTAATCCTTTAACGGAAATTAATTGTAACTTTCTACAAGTAGAACAATGATTGTAACACGTAGACGGTTGAAATCTTTGTATATATTGCTTCTATATAGTCTAAGAAACATATATGCAAAGCATCCAAACAGTACCATTCGCCAATTTTTTGTTCTTCAAGTTTAAGTGAACAACAAGCCCCATTGATAATCATGAAACGGAAATTATTTGTAACTTTCTACAAGTAGAACAATGAATAGAACAGTTAGACTGTTGAAATCATTGTATATATTGCTTCTATATAGTCTAAGAAACATATATGCATAGCGTCCAAACAGTACAATTCGCCAATTTTTTGCTCTTCAAGTTTAAGTGAACTACGAGCCCCATTGTTAATCCTTTAAAGGAAATTATTTGTAAATTTCGACAAGTAAAACAATGAATGGATCAGGTAGACGGTTGAAATCATTGCATATATTGCTTCTATATAATCTACGAAACATATATGCAAAGCATCCTAACAGTACAATTCACGAATTTTTTGTTCTTCAAGTTTAAGTGAACTACGAGCCCCATTGTTAATCCTTTAAAGGACATTATTTGTAAATCTCGACAAGTAAAACAATGAATGGATCATGTAGACGGTTGAAATCATTGTATATATTGCTTCTATATAGTCTACGAAACATATATGCAAAGCATCCAAACAGTACAATTCGCCAATTTTTTGTTCTTCAAGTTTAAGTGAACTACGAGCCCCATTGTTAATACTTTAACGGAAATTATTTGTAACTTGCGACAAGTAGAACAATGAATGGAACAGGTAGCCGGTTGAAATCTTTGTATATATTGCTTCCATATAGTCTAAGAAACATATATGCAAAGCAACCAAACAGTACCATTCGCCAATTTTTTGATCTTTAGGTTTAAGTGAACAGCGAGCCCCATTGATAATCATGAAATGGAAATTATTTGTAACTTTCTACAAGTAGAACAATGAATAGTACAGGTAGACGGGTGAAATCTTTCTATATATTGCTTCTAATTAGTCTAAGAAACATCTATGCAAAGCATCCAAACAGTACAATTTGCCAATTTTTTGTTCTTCAAGTTTAAGTGAACTACGAGCCCCATTGTTAATCCTTTAAAGGAAATTATTTGTAACTTTCTACAAGTAGAACAATGAATGGAACAGGTAGACGGTTGAAATCTTTTTATATATTGCTTCTATAAAGTCTAAGAAACATATATGCAAATCATCCAAACAGTACAATTCGCCAATTATTTGATCTTCAAGTTTAAGTGAACTACGAGCCCCATTGTTAATACTTTAACGGAAATTATTTGTAACTTTCGACAAGTAGAACATTGAATGGAACAGGTAGACGGTTGAAATTTTTGTATATATTGCTTCTATATAGTATAAGAAAAATATATGCAAAGCATCCAAACAGTACCATTCGCCAATTTTTTGTTCTTCAAGTTTAAGTGAACTACGAGCCCCATTGTTAATACTTTAACGGAAATTATTTGTAACTTGCGACAAGTAGAACAATGAATGGAACAGGTAGCCGGTTGAAATCTTTGTATATATTGCTTCTATATTGTCTAAGAAACATATATGCAAAGCATCCAAACAGTACAATTCGCCAATTTTTTGTTCTTCAAGTTTAAGTGAACAATGAGCCCCAATGGTTAATCCTTTATCGGTAATTATTTGTAACTTTCGACAAGTAGAACAATGAATGGAACAGGTAGACGGTTGAAATCTTTGTATATATTGCTTCTATATAGTCTAAGAAACATATATGCAAATCATCCAAACAGTACCATTCGCCAATTTTTTGTTCTTCAAGTTTAAGTGAACTACGAGCCTCATTGTTAATACTTTAAAGGAAATTATTTGTAACTTTCGACAAGTAGAACAATGAATGGAACAGGTAGACGGTTGAAATCTTTGTATATATTGCTTCTATATAGTCTAAGAAACATATATGCAAAGCATCCAAACAGTACAATTCGCCAATTTCTTGTTCTTCAAGTTTAAGTAAACTACGATCCTCATTGTTAATGCCTTAACGGAAATTATTTGTAAATTTCGACAAGTAGAATAATGAATGGAACTGGTAGATGGTTGAAATCTTTGTATATATTGCTTCTATATAGTCTAAGAAACATATATGCAAAGCATCCAAACAATACAATTCGCCAATTTTTTGTTCTTCAAGTTTAAGTGAACAATGAGACCCATTGTTAATCCTTTATCGGAAATTATTTGTAACTTTCGACAAGTAGAACAATGAATGGAACAGGTAGCCGGTTGAAATCTTTGTATATATTGCTTCTAAATAGTCTAAGAAACATATATGCAAAGCGTCCAAACAGTACAATTCGCCAATTATTTGATCTTCAATTTTAAGTGAACTACGAGCCCCATTGTTAATACTTTAACGGAAATTATTTGTAACTTGCGACCAGTAGAACAATGAATGGAACAGGTAGCCGGTTGAAATCAATGTATATATTACTTCTATATAGTCTAAGAAACATATATGCAAAGCATCCAAACAGTACAATTCGCCAATTATTTGATCTTCAAGTTTAAGTGAACTACGAGCCCCATTGTTAATCCTTTAAAGGAAATTATTTGTAAATTTCGACAAGTAGAACAATGAATGGAACAGGTAGACTGTTGAAATCATTGTATATATTGCTTCTAAATAGTCTAAGAAACATATATGCAAAGCGTCCAAACAGTACAATTCGCCAATTATTTGATCTTCAAGTTTAAGTGAACTACGAGCCCCATTGTTAATCCTTTAACGGAATTTAATTGTAACTTTCTACAAGTAGAACAATGATTGGAACACGTAGACGGTTGAAATCTTTGTATATATTGCTTCCATATAGTCTAAGAAACATATATGCAAAGCAACCAAACAGTACCATTCGCCACTTTTTTGTTCTTCAAGTTTAAGTGAACAATGAGACCCATTGTTAATCCTTTATCGGAAATTATTTGTAACTTTCGACAAGTAGAACAATGAATGGAACAGGTAGACGGTTGAAATCTTTGTATATATTGCTTCTATATAGTCTAAGAAACATATATGCAAAGCATCCAAACAGTACAATTCGCCAATTTTTTGTTCTTCAAGTTTAAGTGAACAATGAGACCCATTGTTAATCCTTTATCGGAAATTATTTGTAACTTTCGACAAGTAGAACAATGAATGGAACAGGTAGACGGTTGAAATCTTTGTATACATTGCTTCTATATAGTCTAAGAAACATATATGCAAAGCATCCAAACAGTACAATTCGCCAATTTTTTGTTCTTCAAGTTTAAGTGAACAATGAGCCCCAATGGTTAATCCTTTAACGGAAATTATTTGTAACTTGCGACAAGTAGAACAAAGAATGGAACAGGTAGCCGGTTGAAATCAATGTATATATTACTTCTATATAGTCTAAGAAACATATATGCAAAGCAACCAAACAGTACCATTCGCCAATTTTTTGTTCTTCAAGTTTAAGTGAACAATGAGACCCATTGTTAATCCTTTATCGGAAATTATTTGTAACTTTCGACAAGTAGAACAATGAATGGAACAGGTAGACGGTTGAAATCTTTGTATATATTGCTTCTATATAGTCTAAGAAACATATATGCAAAGCATCCAAACAATACAATTCGCCAATTTTTTGTTCTTCAAGTTTAAGTGAACAATGAGCCCCAATGGTTAATCGTTTATCGGAAATTATTTGTAACTTTCGACAAGTAGAACAATGAATGGAACAGGTAGACGGTTGAAATCTTTGTATATATTGCTTCTATATAGTCTACGAAACATATATGCAAATCATCCAAACAGTACAATTCGCCAATTATTTGATCTTCAAGTTTAAGTGAACTACGAGCCCCATTGTTAATCCTTTAAAGGAAATTATTTGTAAATTTCGACAAGTAGAACAATGAATGGAACAGGTAGACTGTTGAAATCATTGTATATATTGCTTCTAAATAGTCTAAGAAACATATATGCAAAGCGTCCAAACAGTACAATTCGCCAATATTTTGATCTTCAAGTTTAAGTGAACAGCGAGCCCCATTGATAATCATGGAATAGAAATTATTTGTAACTTTCTACAAGTAGAACAATGAATAGTACAGGTAGACGGGAGAAATCTTTCTATATATTGCTTCTAAATAGTCTAAGAAACATCTATGCAAAGCATCCAAACAGTACAATTCGCCAATTTTTTGTTCTTCAAGTTTAAGTGAACTACGAGCCCCATTGTTAATCCTTTAAAGGAAATTATTTGTAAATTTCGACAAGTAGAACAATGAATGGAACAGGTAGACGGTTGAAATCTTTGTATATATAGCTTCTATATAGTCTAAGAAACATATATGCAAAGCATCCAAACAGTACCATTCGCCAATTTTTTGTTCTTCTAGTTTAAGTGAACTACGAGCCCCATTGTTAATCCTTTAACGGAAATTAATTGTAACTTTCTACAAGTAGAACAATGATTGTAACACGTAGACGGTTGAAATCTTTGTATATATTGCTTCTATATAGTCTAAGAAACATATATGCAAAGCATCCAAACAGTACAATTCGCCAATTTTTTGTTCTTCAAGTTTAAGTGAACAATGAGACCCATTGTTAATCCTTTATCGGAAATTATTTGTAACTTTCGACAAGTAGAACAATGAATGGAACAGGTAGACGGTTGAAATCTTTGTATATATTGCTTCTATATAGTCTACGAAACATATATGCAAATCATCCAAACAGTACAATTCGCCAATTATTTGATCTTCAAGTTTAAGTGAACTACGAGCCCCATTGTTAATCCTTTAAAGGAAATTATTTGTAAATTTCGACAAGTAGAACAATGAATGTAACAGGTAGACTGTTGAAATCATTGTATATATTGCTTCTAAATAGTCTAAGAAACATATATGCAAAGCGTCCAAACAGTACAATTCGCCAATTATTTGATCTTCAAGTTTAAGTGAACTACGAGCCCCATTGTTAATACTTTAACGGAAATTATTTGTAACTTGCGACCAGTAGAACAATGAATGGAACAGGTAGCCGGTTGAAATCAATGTATATATTACTTCTATATAGTCTAAGAAACATATATGCAAAGCATCCAAACAGTACAATTCGCCAATTATTTGATCTTCAAGTTTAAGTGAACTACGAGCCCCATTGTTAATCCTTTAAAGGAAATTATTTGTAAATTTCGACAAGTAGAACAATGAATGGAACAGGTAGACTGTTGAAATCATTGTATATATTGCTTCTAAATAGTCTAAGAAACATATATGCAAAGCGTCCAAACAGTACAATTCGCCAATTATTTGATCTTCAAGTTTAAGTGAACTACGAGCCCCATTGTTAATCCTTTAACGGAAATTAATTGTAACTTTCTACAAGTAGAACAATGATTGGAACACGTAGACGGTTGAAATCTTTGTATATATTGCTTCCATATAGTCTAAGAAACATATATGTAAAGCAACCAAACAGTACCATTCGCCACTTTTTTGTTCTTCAAGTTTAAGTGAACAATGAGACCCATTGTCAATCCTTTATCGGAAATTAATTGTAACTTTCTACAAGTAGAACAATGATTGGAACACGTAGACGGTTGAAATCTTTGTATATATTGCTTCTATATAGTCTAAGAAACATGTACGCAAAGCATCCAAACAGTACCATTCGCCAATTTTTTGGTCTTCAAGTCTAAGTGAACTACGAGCCCCATTGTTAATCCTTTAACGGAAATTAATTGTAACTTTCTACAAGTAGAACAATGATTGGAACACGTAGACGGTTGAAATCTTTGTATATATTGCTTCCATATAGTCTAAGAAACATATATGCAAAGCAACCAAACAGTACCATTCGCCACTTTTTTGTTCTTCAATTTTAAGTGAACAATGAGACCCATTGTCAATCCTTTATCGGAAATTAATTGTAACTTTCTACAAGTAGAACAATGATTGGAACACGTAGACGGTTGAAATCTTTGTATATATTGCTTCTAAATAGTCTAAGAAACATATATGCAAAGCGTCCAAACAGTACAATTCGCCAATATTTTGATCTTCAAGTTTAAGTGAACAGCGAGCCCCATTGATAATCATGGAATAGAAATTATTTGTAACTTTCTACAAGTAGAACAATGAATAGTACAGGTAGACGGGAGAAATCTTTCTATATATTGCTTCTAAATAGTCTAAGAAACATCTATGCAAAGCATCCAAACAGTACAATTCGCCAATTTTTTGTTCTTCAAGTTTAAGTGAACTACGAGCCCCATTGTTAATCCTTTAAAGGAAATTATTTGTAAATTTCGACAAGTAGAACAATGAATGGAACAGGTAGACGGTTGAAATCTTTGTATATATAGCTTCTATATAGTCTAAGAAACATATATGCAAAGCATCCAAACAGTACCATTCGCCAATTTTTTGTTCTTCTAGTTTAAGTGAACTACGAGCCCCATTGTTAATCCTTTAACGGAAATTAATTGTAACTTTCTACAAGTAGAACAATGATTGTAACACGTAGACGGTTGAAATCTTTGTATATATTACTTCTATATAGTCTAAGAAACATATATGCAAAGCATCCAAACAGTACAATTCGCCAATTTTTTGTTCTTCAAGTTTAAGTGAACAATGAGACCCATTGTTAATCCTTTAACGGAAATTAATTGTAACTTTCTACAAGTAGAACAATGATTGGAACACGTAGACGGTTGAAATCTTTGTATATATTGCTTCCATATAGTCTAAGAAACATATATGCAAAGCATCCAAACAGTACAATTCGCCAATTTTTTGTTCTTCAAGTTTAAGTGAACAATGAGACCCATTGTTAATCCTTTATCGGAAATTATTTGTAACTTTCGACAAGTAGAACAATGAATGGAACAGGTAGACGGTTGAAATCATTGTATATATTGCTTCTATATAGTCTAAGAAACATATATGCAAAGCATCCAAACAGTACAATTCGCCAATTTTTTGTTCTTCAAGTTTAAGTGAACAATGAGCCCCAATGGTTAATCCTTTATCGGTAATTATTTGTAACTTTCGACAAGTAGAACAATGAATGGAACAGGTAGACGGTTGAAATCCTTGTATATATTGCGTCTATATAATCTAAGAAACATATATGCAAAGCATCCAAACAGTACCATTCGCCAATTTTTTGTTCTTCAAGTTTAAGTGAACTACGAGCCCCAGTGTTAATCCTTTAAAGGAAATTATTTGTAAATTTCGACAAGTAGAACAATGAATGGAACAGGTAGACTGTTGAAATCATTGTATATATTGCTTCTAAATAGTCTAAGAAACATATATGCAAAGCATCCAAACAGTACAATTCGCCAATTTTTTGTTCTTCAAGTTTAAGTGAACTACGAGCCCCAGTGTTAATCCTTTAAAGGAAATTATTTGTAAATTTCGACAAGTAGAACAATGAATGGAACAGGTAGACGGTTGAAATCTTTGTATATATAGCTTCTATATAGTCTAAGAAACATATATGCAAAGCATCCAAACAGTACCATTCGCCAATTTTTTGTTCTTCTAGTTTAAGTGAACAATGAGACCCATTGTTAATCCTTTATCGGAAATTATTTGTAACTTTCGACAAGTAGAACAATGAATGGAACAGGTAGACGGTTGAAATCTTTGTATATATTGCTTCTATATAGTCTACGAAACATATATGCAAAGCATCCAAACAGTACAATTCGCCAGTTTTTTGTTCTTCAAGTTTAAGTAAACTACGATCCCCATTGTTAATCCCTTAACGCAAATTATTTGTAACATTCGACAAGTAGAACAATGAATGGAACAGGTAGACGGTTGAAATCATTGTATATATTGCTTCTATATAGTCTAAGAAACATATATGCAAAGCATCCAAACAGTACAATTCGCCAATTTTTTGTTCTTCAAGTTTAAGTGAACAATGAGCCCCAATGGTTAATCCTTTATCGGTAATTATTTGTAACTTTCGACAAGTAGAACAATGAATGGAACAGGTAGACGGTTGAAATCCTTGTATATATTGCGTCTATATAATCTAAGAAACATATATGCAAAGCATCCAAACAGTACAATTCGCCAATTTTTTGTTCTTCAAGTTTAAGTGAACAATGAGACCCATTGTTAATCCTTTATCGGAAATTATTTGTAACTTTCGACAAGTAGAACAATGAATGGAACAGGTAGACGGTTGAAATCCTTGTATATATTGCCTCTATATAATCTAAGAAACATATATGCAAAGCATCCAAACAGTACCATTCGCCAATTTTTTGTTCTTCAAGTTTAAGTGAACTACGAGCCCCAGTGTTAATCCTTTAAAGGAAATTATTTGTAAATTTCGACAAGTAGAACAATGAATGGAACAGGTAGACTGTTGAAATCATTGTATATATTGCTTCTAAATAGTCTAAGAAACATATATGCAAAGCGTTCAAACAGTACAATTCGCCAATTGTTCTTGCACGAAATTAAACAATTATTTATTGAAATTGTTTGTACAAGGTATAACTTAACTTAAGAATTTAAACTAAATATAACTTAATTGGAAAATGAGATAACAAATTAGTGAATTCGAAGTGCGATATCACTGATTAGCGAACTAGTAAAAAACGCTGTAGCTGGTGCACAAAATGTAGATACAATTTAGAGATTAATGAGGTTGCGATTAGACTGAATTGGAGAGAGGGAAACGGGAAGTTTTATAGGACGAGGAAATAGACCGTGGTGGGGATGAGGACCGTTGGATGGAAGATTCGGGAAGGAACAAACAGGTGAAAGGGAGGGATTTGAAGGAAGGAACGATGGAGAAGGAGAGCGCGAGGAGCTGACGGACTAAGAATGGCGGTGGAAAGGGGGCAGGATAGTAGTAGAGTTGGTAATCGGGAAGGAGGGAATTGATTGTACCGATGTGATCCGAACATTCCGCCCGCCTTCGTCAAGAGTGACGAATGTTAAAACAAGAATCGGCTACATAAATAGACTTAATGATTAGAAGGTATGAGCGGGGATTTGCTGGAAGGAATACGGATTAACTTAGTGATAGGTCGTTTAAGCGTGGAGTGTCGGGTGTGGAGTTCAACGACGCGAACTTGACCGTCAGCGCCGGGAAAAACTCGAATAACCCTTCCCAAGGGCCATTTGCTAGGCGGCGTGGTTTCAGCGCGAATTATGCAAAGATCGCCGACTTCGATGTTTTCCTGGGAGATGGCCCACTTCCGTCTCGGTTGAAGCGATTGCAGGTATTCCTGCGACCATCTGGTCCAGAAGTGATCAGTCATTTGCCGTGATTTTTGCCAACGCGAAAGATGGTTGCTCGGAACTTCGGCGAGATCGGGTTCCGGTAGTACGTTCAACGGCGCACCCACAAGAAAGTGACCGGGGGTGAGCACGTTGAAATCCTCAGGGTCGTCGGTCAGGGCCGCCAATGGACGAGAGTTCAAACACGCCTCCACTTGAGTGAGGAACGTAGCCATCTCCTCGTAAGTGAGAAGTTTATCGCCCACTACTCTCCGGAGATGATGCTTGGTGGCTTTTACGGCTACCTCCACAAGTCCGTTCATGTGTGGAGCACCTGGCGGGTTGAAAATCCACTTGGTACAGTCCTGAGCGACCGCAGTTGCGATGTCCTTGGAAGAAGAGCTGGCAGCTCGAAACAGGCGCCGCAGTTCCGCATCGGCTCCGACGAAGTTAGTACCGCAGTCGGAGGTTATCGAGGAACAAATTCCTCGGCGAGAGACAAAGCGTTTAAAGGCAGCTAGAAAAGCGGAAGCGGAGTAATCAGAAACGAGCTCAATGTGAACGGCTCGAGTGGAGTGGCAAACGAATATGGCGATGAAGCCCTTATAAGTTTTGTAGCCACGCCCGTGGTGGATTTTCAGGCTCAACGGTCCCGCGTAGTCAAGACCGGAGTGGCAGAACGGACGAGTAGGCGTCACTCGACGTTCAGGAAGATCTCCCATGAGCTGAGTGCAGGAGCGAGCTCTCCACTTCAAGCAACTTAAACATTGGTGGATGTATTTCTTCACTTCGGACCTTCCCTGAGGCATCCAGAACTGTTGCCGAAGAGTACTCAGCGTCATTTGGACACCTCCGTGCAACTGCTTCAGGTGACAGTACTTAATAAGGAGCGGTGAGATCGGTGAAGCCCTAGGTATAATCAGAGGATGCTTCGCATCGTAGATTAAAGCGGAGTGCTTCAGGCGGCCGCCGACGCGTAACAATCCTCGATCATCTAGGAAAGGGCGAAGATTGATCAGAGAGGATTTAGTGTCGAGAGCCTTACCGGCTCGTAGAGCGTGAATCTCCGAGCTGTAGTTCGCTCGTTGAATAGAAGAGATCCAGTATTCTTGCGCCTTCTGGATATCCGATGGCGTGAGAATGCCCGCCAAGAGTGAGTGGGTATCGTTCGATTTCTGTGAAGCCCGCCAGCGTTGACACCAGGCTGTTATGCGAAGTAGCCGATTCCAGCTGGAGTATTTGTAGGCAAGCTCCCAAACATCTGTAGCGGCCGTAGATATGTTCCGATGGAAGCATGGTCGCGCTTCTAATTTTGCTTCGCAATCGGACGGAGTGAATCCAATGGGCCAATCGGCTTCTCCTTTACTGAGCCAAGTAGGTCCAGTCCACCATAGAGGTTGCGCAACGAGCTGGGCAGCACCAATACCTCTTGAAGCGCAGTCGGCAGGATTTTGAGTTCCTGGGACATGATGCCAACGCGCTTGCGGAAGGAGAGTTTGAATTTGTGACGCCCTGTTTGCCACGTAGGTCTTCCAACGACTTGGATGCCCTTGGATCCATCCGAGGGTAACAGTGGAGTCCGTCCAGAGATGGATCCGCTCAATGGGAAGATCTATAGTTTTCAGAACATGTGAAGCTAGCTTCGTCAATAAAGCGGCTCCACATAGTTCTAGTCGGGGTAAAGAAACCTGCTCCAATGGAGCAACTTTAGTTTTGGCAGTGAGCAACGTGACTCGCGAGTTGCGTACTCCAGAGGCAACACGCAAATAGATCACGGCAGCGTAGGCGCGCTCCGACGCGTCGCAGAAGCCATGAATATCGACAGCAAGGTTTGCGTCAGAGACTCCAAGCCACCTTGGAATTTGAAGGCGTCCTAGTTGGTCGCATCCCTTGATGAGACTGTTCCAGGTTGTCCTTGAATCAGCAGGAAGTTCCTCATCCCAGTCGACCGTAAGCAACCAAAGTGACTGAAGGTAAATCTTGGCTGCTGAGGTGAAAGGAGCTAGCCAACCAAGAGGATCGAAAATCTGGGAGATTAGTCCTAGAACAATGCGTTTTGTTAGTCTACCAGAGAACTCTTGGAGCTCAACATCCACAGCGAGACTATCGGTGTCAGTATTCCACCGTAAGCCTAAGACTCCTGTTTCACATGCGGCTAGTATGGTTGGGGGAAGCGGAACAGCTTCCTTTTTCATGAAGAAGTTGGGTACGTTGCTGGACCATTTAGCTAATTTGAAACCGCCCGCCATGCAAATCTCATCCAGTTCACTTTGTACGACCTTCAGTTCGTCGACGTTGTGGGCTCCGGTTAGAATATCGTCCACGTAGGTGCTCGTAGAGAGAATCCGAGACCCGGTAGGAAACCTCGATGATTCCTCGTGCGCCAGTTGTTTGAGCGTGCGTAACGCGAGGTAGGGAGCACAAGAAAGACCGTAAGTGACCGTGTTGAGACAGTATTCTTGGATGGTCGTATCGGCGTGTCCGCGCCATAGGATCCGTTGAAATCCGCGATCGTCCTCGTGGAGCAGAATGTGCCGATACATCTTCTCGATGTCGGCACAGAGGGCATATTTATGTCGTCGCCAGCGCGACAAGATCGTGCTCAGATCGGGTTGGAGTCGAGGTCCAGTATGGAGCAAATCATTAAGCGAGACCTTAGTGGAACTTTGCGTTGACCCATTGAAGACGACACGCAATTTCGAGGACGAACCGGTAGATTTGAATACTCCGTGGTGCGGGAGATATGCGTGCGCTCGGTTCGGGTCCAAAGAGCGAGAAAGTTCCATATGGCCAAGGGATTGGTATTCCTCCATGAAGCGACAGTACGCGACCTGAAAGGAAGAGTCGCGACGTTATTTTGCCTCCATGGAACGAAGCGCTCTCATAGCGTTCGGGCGCGTATTGCCCAGGGTGCAGGGAGAGGCCTTGAAAGGAAGCCGAACTAGAAATCGGCCTGAGGGCAGTCTTTCGTAGGTGCGGTCAAAGTGTTCTTCGCACCGCCGATCATCTTCGGACAGAGCAGCGTGATCGCGCGGTTCCTCCTCTTGCGTCCAAAATCGCTCTAGCAACGATAAAAGTTGGGTGTCGATAGAGCACTGCATGGTGCTCCAAGGCTGGACACCTTCAGGCGTTCGAGATTCAGACCATTCCGGCTTCGTGGAGGTGCTTCCTGTTAGGATCCATCCGAGAGAGGTGCATTGTGCAATAGGAGTCATGGGGCCACCCGTCCTCAGTCCTTCGCGAATGATGCTTCCAAAGACGTCCGCGCCGAGAAGCACGTCGATGGCATCGCTGGAATCGTAACGTGGGTCGGCCAGCGTTAACCCTTCCAAGTGAGGCCAGCTGGACCGAACGGAGTGACAGCGTGGTCGGTACGTCGAGAGTTTCGGAAGAACGTAGGCATCCACCTGATCTGCGAGATTAAACTGACAATGAGGAGTCATTTCAAAATGCACTTTACCTCGGCACATCACGGTGCTGTTGTCTCCGACGCCGGTGATTGGGAGATGCGCCGATTGCCGAGGAAGATGAAGTCGCTGGACCAGAGACTCGGCGATGAGCGACACTTCCGAGCAGGGGTCAACGAGTGCTCGCACAATCTCAGAAGCTCCGTGAGAGCTGTGAATTCTAACACGAGCCGTTGCCAAGAGGGTGACCGTATGGTCGTTGAAGGTAGCTGAAGTAGCGTGAGCTGAGCGAGGAGCTGAGATGGATGTAGTGCCATGCATTTGCATCTCCGCGGCGTCGTGCAGTGAGGTATGATGCTTGCCTACACATCGCTGACAGCGTTTCGGAGACCTGCAATCGGCTAAAGGATGTCGTCCTAAACAATTGGAGCAAAGATGCTTAGAAGTCACCGTGCTATGTTTGTCCGACGGCGTCATAGCTATGAACTTCTTGCAAAATAAAATATAATGATCGCCGTGGCAAATATCACACTGCCGCTCAGATGCTCGCTTTTTAGGAGCGGCAAGATGGTGACTGCGAATACTCTTCCGAGGTCCGGGGGTAGGGAATCGCGCTGTAGTCGCAGGCGTCGCTGACTCTTGAGCCTCGATAATATCCTGAACTTGGATCTTTGCTTCAAGGAACGATCGTAATTGTTCAAATGACGGAGGCACCTTGGATGCACCTACGAGAGTTTCCCATTCCCTCAAGTAAGTCGGGTCGAGTCGATGGACCGTAAGGTACACAAGGAGGTCGCCTTTGACAGGTGTACTTTCATCGTAGAGGGGCCGGTTCAATGATTCCAAAGCCGAGACAACGTTGCTCGTAGTGTTGAGTAACCGTTTTAGTTCGCGAGATGAAGTTGTTTCCATGGGAGGGATGGCCATCAAAATGCGAAGTTGCGCGTTCACTAGTAATCGTTGGTTTTGATAGCGATCCCGCAATTTGGACCAGACGGATTCAATGCTAGTGTCAAGTGGGATATCCCTTAAGAAATCTGCTGCATCGCCAGATAAATGGAGCAAGAGATAGTGAGGGCGCTCAGCTGCAGTTAACGTAGTGTTGTTTAAGACTAAAGAAGAGAACAGCGCGGAGAACCGAGACCATTCACGGTATTGACCCGAAAATGTAGGAAGGTCGATTTTCGGGAGGACTATTTGACGGATAGTGGTACCGGTTTCGGATTGTTGTGTTCGTCTGACCTCTGTCGGAGCGTTGGTGGTTTCAAATTTGTTGAACTCAGCTTCGAACAACGATCTTACTTGTAGATATTCCTCTTCGGTCGAAAGATAGAAATCCTGCACAAAATATTCCTGCTTCGGTTCTCTCGTGGCTAGCGGAAGAAGCGTTTTATGGTTGGCTTGAAAAGTGCTCCAATTTCCTTCCAGTGCTGCTATGCGGGTCATCACCGCCTCTTTCGTGATCTTGGCGGCGCCTAACTTCTTTAAGTTAACAAAACTTCGCGCAATCCTCTTCTGGATTTCAAACTGCTCCAGGATTGTAGCATCCATCGTTGATATCGTCGCACAGGCTTTCACTGGACTGGACACAGGAGTCACTGTTTATTGTTTGACCGAAACGGTTATTTCGAATCACTGTTAACCGACACTAGTGGACCGAATCACCTCTAGTTCGTAACGAAAATTCGTAAATCCGTCCGTCCTCAAATTCTCTTATCCGGCTCGAAGGACCAAATGTTCTTGCACGAAATTAAACAATTATTTAATGAAATTGTTTGTACAAGGTATAACTTAACTTAAGAATTTAAACTAAATATAACTTAATTGGAAAATGAGATAACAAATTAGTGAAATCGAAGTGCGATATCACTGATTAGCGAACTAGTAAAAAACGCTGTAGCTGGTGCACAAAATGTAGATACAATTTAGAGATTAATGAGGTTGCGATTAGACTGAATTGGAGAGAGGGAAACGGGAAGTTTTATAGGAAGAGGAAATAGACCGTGGTGGGGATGAGGACCGTTGGATGGAAGATTCGGGAAGGAACAAACAGGTGAAAGGGAGGGATTTGAAGGAAGGAACGATGGAGAAGGAGAGCGCGAGGAGCGGACGGACTAAGAATGGCGGTGGAAAGGGGGCAGGATAGTAGTAGAGTTGGTAATCGGGAAGGAGGGAATTGATTGTACCGATGTGATCCGAACACCAATTATTTGATCTTCAAGTTTAAGTGAACTACGAGCCCCATTGTTAATACTTTAACGGAAATTATTTGCAACTTGCGACAAGTAGAACAATGAATGGAACAGGTAGTCGGTTGAAATCAATGTATATATTGCTTCTATATAGTCTAAGAAACATATATGCAAAGCATCCAAACAGTACCATTCGCCAATTTTTTGTTCTTCAAGTTTAAGTGAACAACGAGCCCCATTGTTAATCCTTTAAAGGAAATTATTTGTAAATTTCGACAAGAACAACAATCATTGGAACACGTAGACGGTTGAAATCTTTGTATATATTGCTTCCATATAGTCTAAGAAACATGTACGCAAAGCATCCAAACAGTACCATTCGCCAATTTTTTGTTCTTCAAGTTTAAGTGAACAATGAGCCCCAATGGTTAATCCTTTATCGGAAATTATTTGTAATTTTCGACAAGTAGAACAATGAATGGATCAGGTAGACGGTTGAAATCTTTGCATATATTGCTTCTATATAATCTAAGAAACATATATGCAAACCATCCAAACAGTACCATTCGCCAATTTTTTGTTCTTCAAGTTTAAGTGAACAACGAGCCCCATTGATAATCATGAAACGGAAATTATTTGTAACTTTTTACAAGTAGAACAATGAATAGAACAGGTAGACGGTTGAAATCTTTGTATATGTTGCTTCTATATAGTCTAAGAAACCTATATGCAAAGCATCCAAACAGTACCATTCGCCAATTTTTTGGTCTTCCAGTTTAAGTGAACAATGAGCCCCTATGGTTAATCCTTTATCGGAAATTATTTGTAATTTACGACAAGCGGAACAATGAATGGAACAGGTAGACGGTTGAAATATTTGTATATATTGCTTCTATATAATATAAGAAACATATATTCAAAGCATCCAAACAGTACAATTCGCCAATTTCTTGTTCTTCAAGTTTAAGTAATCTACGATCCCCATTGTTAATCACTTAACGGAAATTATTTGTAACTTTCTACAAGTAGAACAATGAATCGTACAGGTAGACGGGTGAAATCATTCTATATATTGCTTCTAAATAGTCTAAGAAACATATATGCAAAGCATCCAAACAGTACAATTCGCCAATTTTTTGTTCTTCAAGTTTAAGTGAACAATGAGACCCATTGTTAATCCTTTATCGGAAATTATTTGTAACTTTCGACAAGTAGAACAATGAATGGAACAGGTAGACGGTTGAAATCTTTGTATACATTGCTTCTATATAGTCTAAGAAACATATATGCAAAGCATCCAAACAGTACCATTCGCCAATTTTTTGGTCTTCCAGTTTAAGTGAACAATGAGCCCCTATGGTTAATCCTTTATCGGAAATTATTTGTAATTTACGACAAGCGGAACAATGAATGGAACAGGTAGACGGTTGAAATATTTGTATATATTGCTTCTATATAATATAAGAAACATATATTCAAAGCATCCAAACAGTACAATTCGCCAATTTCTTGTTCTTCAAGTTTAAGTGAACTACGAGCCCCATTGTTAATCCCTTAACGGAAATTATTTGTAACTTTCGACAAGTAGAACAGTGAATGGAACAGGTAGACTGTTGAAATCTTTGTATATATTCCTTCCATATAGTCTAAGAAACATGTACGCAAAGCATCCAAACAGTACCATTCGCCAATTTTTTGTTCTTCAAGTTTAAGTGAACAACGAGCCCCATTGATAATCATGAAACGGAAATTATTTGTAACTTTTTACAAGTAGAACAATGAATAGAACAGGTAGACGGTTGAAATCTTTGTATATGTTGCTTCTATATAGTCTAAGAAACCTATATGCAAAGCATCCAAACAGTACCATTCGCCAATTTTTTGGTCTTCCAGTTTAAGTGAACAATGAGCCCCTATGGTTAATCCTTTATCGGAAATTATTTGTAATTTACGACAAGCGGAACAATGAATGGAACAGGTAGACGGTTGAAATATTTGTATATATTGCTTCTATATAATATAAGAAACATATATTCAAAGCATCCAAACAGTACAATTCGCCAATTTCTTGTTCTTCAAGTTTAAGTGAACAATGAGACCCAGTGTTAATCCTTTATCGGAAATTATTTGTAACTTTCGACAAGTAGAACAATGAATGGAACAGGTAGACGGTTGAAATCTTTGTATATATTGCTTCTATATAGTATAAGAAACATATGTGCAAAGCATCCAAACAGTACAATTTGCCAATTTTTTGTTCTTCAAGTTTAAGTGAACAATGAGCCCCAATGGTTAATCCTTTATCGGAAATTATTTGTAACATTCGGCAAGTAGAACAATGAATGGAACAGTTAGACGGTTGAAATCTTTGTATATATTGCTTCTATATAGTATAAGAAACATATATGCAAAGCATCCAAACAGTACAATTCGCCAATTTTTTGTTCTTCAAGTTTAAGTGAACTACGAGCCCCATTGTTAATCCCTTAACGGAAATTATTTGTAACTTTCGACAAGTAGAACAGTGAATGGAACAGGTAGACTGTTGAAATCTTTGTATATATTGCTTCCATATAGTCTAAGAAACATGTACGCAAAGCATCCAAACAGTACCATTCGCCAATTTTTTGTTCTTCAAGTTTAAGTGAACTACGAGCCCCATTGTTAATCCTTTAACGGAAATTAATTGTAACTTTCTACAAGTAGAACAATGATTGGAACACGTAGACGGTTGAAATCTTTGTATATATAGCTTCCATATAGTCTACGAAACATATATGCAAAGCATCCAAACAGTACAATTCGCCAATTTTTTGTTCTTCAAGTTTAAGTAAACTACGATCCCCATTGTTAATCCCTTAACGGAAATTATTTGTAACTTTCGACAAGTAGAACAATGAATGGAACAGGTAGACGGTTGAAATCATTGTATATATTGCTGCTATATAGTCTAAGAAACATATATGCAAAGCATCCAAACAGTACAATTCGACAATTTTTTGTTCTTCAAGTTTAAGTAAACTACGATCCCCATTCTTAATCCCTTAACGGAAATTATTTGTAACTTTCGACAAGTAGAACAATGAATGGAACAGGTAGACGGTTGAAATCATTGTATATATTGCTTCTATATAGTCTAAGAAACATATCTGCAGATCATCCAAACAGTACAATCCGCCAATTATTTGATCTTCAAGTTTAAGTGAACTACGAGCCCCATTGTTAATACTTTAACGGAAATTATTTGTAACTTGCGACAAGTAGAACAATGAATGGAACAGGTAGAAGGTTGAAATCAATGTATATGTTGCTTCTATATAGTCTAAGAAACATATATGCAAAGCATCCAAACAGTACCATTCGCCAATTTTTTGTTCTTCAAGTTTAAGTGAACAACGAGCCGCATTGTTAATCCTTTAAAGGAAATTATTTGTAAATTTCGAAAAGTAGAACAATGATTGGAACACGTAGACGGTTGAAATCTTTGTATATATTGCTTCTATATAATCTAAGAAACATATATGCAAATCATCCAAACAGTACCATTCGCTAATTTTTTGTTCTTCAAGTTTAAGTGAACAATGAGCCCCAATGGTTAATCCTTTATCGGAAATTATTTGTAACTTTCGACAAGTAGAACAATGAATGGAACAGGTAGACGGTTGAAATCTTTGTATACATTGCTTCTATATAGTCTTAGAAACATATATGCAAAGCATCCAAACAGTACAATTCGCCAATTTTTTGTTCTTCAAGTTTAAGTGAACAATGAGCCCCAATGGTTAATCCTTTATCGGTAATTATTTGTAAATTTCGACAAGTAGAACAATGATTGGAACACGTAGACGGTTGAAATCTTTGTATATCTTGCTTCCATATAGTCTAAGAAACATGTACGCAAAGCATCCAAACAGTACCATTCGCCAATTTTTTGGTCTACAAGTTTAAGTGAAAAATGAGCCCCAATGGTTAATCCTTTATCGGAAATTATTTGTAATTTTCGACAAGTAGAACAAAGAATGGATCAGGTAGAAGGTTGAAATCTTTGTATATATTGCTTCCATATAGTCTAAGAAACATGTACGCAAAGCATCCAAACAGTACAATTCGCCAATTTTTTGTTCTTCAAGTTTAAGTGAACTACGATCCCCATTGTTAATCCCTTAACGGAAATTATTTGTAACTTTCGACAAGTAGAACAATGAATGGAACTGGTACACGGTTGAAATATTTTTATATATTGCTTCTATATAGTCTAAGAAACATATATGCAAAGCATCCAAACAGTACCAGTCGCCAATTTTTTGTTCTTCAAGTTTAAGTGAACAACGAGGCCCATTGATAATCATGAAACGGAAATTATTTGTAAATTTCGACAAGTAGAACAATGAATGGATCATTTAGACGGTTGAAATCATTGTATATATTGCTTCCATATAGTCTAAGAAACATATATGCAAAGCATCCAAACAGTACCATTCGCCAATTTCTTGTTCTTCAAGTTTAAGTGAACAATGAGACCCAGTGTTAATCCTTTATCGGAAATTATTTGTAACTTTCGACAAGTAGAACAATGAATGGAACAGGTAGACGGTTGAAATCTTTGTATATATTGCTTCTATATAGTATAAGAAACATATGTGCAAAGCATCCAAACAGTACAATTTGCCAATTTTTTGTTCTTCAAGTTTAAGTGAACAATGAGCCCCAATGGTTAATCCTTTATCGGAAATTATTTGTAACATTCGGCAAGTAGAACAATGAATGGAACAGTTAGACGGTTGAAATCTTTGTATATATTGCTTCTATATAGTATAAGAAACATATATGCAAAGCATCCAAACAGTACAATTCGCCAATTTTTTGTTCTTCAAGTTTAAGTGAACTACGAGCCCCATTGTTAATCCCTTAACGGAAATTATTTGTAACTTTCGACAAGTAGAACAGTGAATGGAACAGGTAGACTGTTGAAATCTTTGTATATATTGCTTCCATATAGTCTAAGAAACATGTACGCAAAGCATCCAAACAGTACCATTCGCCAATTTTTTGTTCTTCAAGTTTAAGTGAACTACGAGCCCCATTGTTAATCCTTTAACGGAAATTAATTGTAACTTTCTACAAGTAGAACAATGATTGGAACACGTAGACGGTTGAAATCTTTGTATATATAGCTTCCATATAGTCTACGAAACATATATGCAAAGCATCCAAACAGTACAATTCGCCAATTTTTTGTTCTTCAAGTTTAAGTAAACTACGATCCCCATTGTTAATCCCTTAACGGAAATTATTTGTAACTTTCGACAAGTAGAACAATGAATGGAACAGGTAGACGGTTGAAATCATTGTATATATTGCTGCTATATAGTCTAAGAAACATATATGCAAAGCATCCAAACAGTACAATTCGACAATTTTTTGTTCTTCAAGTTTAAGTAAACTACGATCCCCATTCTTAATCCCTTAACGGAAATTATTTGTAACTTTCGACAAGTAGAACAATGAATGGAACAGGTAGACGGTTGAAATCATTGTATATATTGCTTCTATATAGTCTAAGAAACATATCTGCAGATCATCCAAACAGTACAATCCGCCAATTATTTGATCTTCAAGTTTAAGTGAACTACGAGCCCCATTGTTAATACTTTAACGGAAATTATTTGTAACTTGCGACAAGTAGAACAATGAATGGAACAGGTAGAAGGTTGAAATCAATGTATATGTTGCTTCTATATAGTCTAAGAAACATATATGCAAAGCATCCAAACAGTACCATTCGCCAATTTTTTGTTCTTCAAGTTTAAGTGAACAGCGAGCCGCATTGTTAATCCTTTAAAGGAAATTATTTGTAAATTTCGAAAAGTAGAACAATGATTGGAACACGTAGACGGTTGAAATCTTTGTATATATTGCTTCTATATAATCTAAGAAACATATATGCAAAGCATCCAAACAGAACCATTCGCCAATTTTTTGTTCTTCAAATTTAAGTGAACAACGAGCCCCATTGACAATCATGAAACGGAAATTATTTGTAAATTTCTACAAGTAGAACAATGAATAGAACAGGTAGACGGTTGAAATCTTTGTATATGTTGCGTCTATATATTCTAAGAAACCTATATGCAAAGCATCTAAACAGTAACAATCGCCAATTTTTTGATCTTCAAGTTTAAGTGAACAGCGAGCCCCATTGATAATCATGAAATGGAAATTATTTGTAACTTTCTACAAGTAGAACAATGAATAGTACAGGTAGACGGGTGAAATCTTTCTATATATTGCTTCTAAATAGTCTAAGAAACATCTATGCAAAGCATCAAACAGTACAATTCGCCAATTTTTTGTTCTTCAAGTTTAAGTAAACTACGATCCCCATTGTTAATCCCTTAACGGAAATTATTTGTAACTTTGGACATGTAGAACAATGAATGGAACAGGTAGACGGTTGAAATCATTATATATATTGCTTCTATATAGTCTAAGAAACATATATGCAAAGCATCCAAACAGTACAATTCGCCAGTTTTTTGTTCTTCAAGTTTAAGTAAACTACGATCCCCATTGTTAATCCCTTAACGCAAATTATTTGTAACATTCGACAAGTAGAACAATGAATGGAACAGGTAGACGGTTGAAATCATTGTATATATTGCTTCTATATAGTCTAAGAAACATATATGCAAAGCATCCAAACAGTACAATTCGCCAATTTTTTGTTCTTCAAGTTTAAGTGAACAATGAGCCCCAATGGTTAATCCTTTATCGGTAATTATTTGTAACTTTCGACAAGTAGAACAATGAATGGAACAGGTAGACGGTTGAAATCCTTGTATATATTGCGTCTATATAATCTAAGAAACATATATGCAAAGCATCCAAACAGTACAATTCGCCAATTTTTTGTTCTTCAAGTTTAAGTGAACAATGAGACCCATTGTTAATCCTTTATCGGAAATTATTTGTAACTTTCGACAAGTAGAACAATGAATGGAACAGGTAGACGGTTGAAATCCTTGTATATATTGCCTCTATATAATCTAAGAAACATATATGCAAAGCATCCAAACAGTACCATTCGCCAATTTTTTGTTCTTCAAGTTTAAGTGAACTACGAGCCCCAGTGTTAATCCTTTAAAGGAAATTATTTGTAAATTTCGACAAGTAGAACAATGAATGGAACAGGTAGACTGTTGAAATCATTGTATATATTGCTTCTAAATAGTCTAAGAAACATATATGCAAAGCGTTCAAACAGTACAATTCGCCAATTGTTCTTGCACGAAATTAAACAATTATTTATTGAAATTGTTTGTACAAGGTATAACTTAACTTAAGAATTTAAACTAAATATAACTTAATTGGAAAATGAGATAACAAATTAGTGAATTCGAAGTGCGATATCACTGATTAGCGAACTAGTAAAAAACGCTGTAGCTGGTGCACAAAATGTAGATACAATTTAGAGATTAATGAGGTTGCGATTAGACTGAATTGGAGAGAGGGAAACGGGAAGTTTTATAGGACGAGGAAATAGACCGTGGTGGGGATGAGGACCGTTGGATGGAAGATTCGGGAAGGAACAAACAGGTGAAAGGGAGGGATTTGAAGGAAGGAACGATGGAGAAGGAGAGCGCGAGGAGCGGACGGACTAAGAATGGCGGTGGAAAGGGGGCAGGATAGTAGTAGAGTTGGTAATCGGGAAGGAGGGAATTGATTGTACCGATGTGATCCGAACATTCCGCCCGCCTTCGTCAAGAGTGACGAATGTTAAAACAAGAATCGGCTACATAAATAGACTTAATGATTAGAAGGTATGAGCGGGGATTTGCTGGAAGGAATACGGATTAACTTAGTGATAGGTCGTTTAAGCGTGGAGTGTCGGGTGTGGAGTTCAACGACGCGAACTTGACCGTCAGCGCCGGGAAAAACTCGAATAACCCTTCCCAAGGGCCATTTGCTAGGCGGCGTGGTTTCAGCGCGAATTATGCAAAGATCGCCGACTTCGATGTTTTCCTGGGAGATGGCCCACTTCCGTCTCGGTTGAAGCGATTGCAGGTATTCCTGCGACCATCTGGTCCAGAAGTGATCAGTCATTTGCCGTGATTTTTGCCAACGCGAAAGATGGTTGCTCGGAACTTCGGCGAGATCGGGTTCCGGTAGTACGTTCAACGGCGCACCCACAAGAAAGTGACCGGGGGTGAGCACGTTGAAATCCTCAGGGTCGTCGGTCAGGGCCGCCAATGGACGAGAGTTCAAACACGCCTCCACTTGAGTGAGGAACGTAGCCATCTCCTCGTAAGTGAGAAGTTTATCGCCCACTACTCTCCGGAGATGATGCTTGGTGGCTTTTACGGCTACCTCCACAAGTCCGTTCATGTGTGGAGCACCTGGCGGGTTGAAAATCCACTTGGTACAGTCCTGAGCGACCGCAGTTGCGATGTCCTTGGAAGAAGAGCTGGCAGCTCGAAACAGGCGCCGCAGTTCCGCATCGGCTCCGACGAAGTTAGTACCGCAGTCGGAGGTTATCGAGGAACAAATTCCTCGGCGAGAGACAAAGCGTTTAAAGGCAGCTAGAAAAGCGGAAGCGGAGTAATCAGAAACGAGCTCAATGTGAACGGCTCGAGTGGAGTGGCAAACGAATATGGCGATGAAGCCCTTATAAGTTTTGTAGCCACGCCCGTGGTGGATTTTCAGGCTCAACGGTCCCGCGTAGTCAAGACCGGAGTGGCAGAACGGACGAGTAGGCGTCACTCGACGTTCAGGAAGATCTCCCATGAGCTGAGTGCAGGAGCGAGCTCTCCACTTCAAGCAACTTAAACATTGGTGGATGTATTTCTTCACTTCGGACCTTCCCTGAGGCATCCAGAACTGTTGCCGAAGAGTACTCAGCGTCATTTGGACACCTCCGTGCAACTGCTTCAGGTGACAGTACTTAATAAGGAGCGGTGAGATCGGTGAAGCCCTAGGTATAATCAGAGGATGCTTCGCATCGTAGATTAAAGCGGAGTGCTTCAGGCGGCCGCCGACGCGTAACAATCCTCGATCATCTAGGAAAGGGCGAAGATTGATCAGAGAGGATTTAGTGTCGAGAGCCTTACCGGCTCGTAGAGCGTGAATCTCCGAGCTGTAGTTCGCTCGTTGAATAGAAGAGATCCAGTATTCTTGCGCCTTCTGGATATCCGATGGCGTGAGAATGCCCGCCAAGAGTGAGTGGGTATCGTTCGATTTCTGTGAAGCCCGCCAGCGTTGACACCAGGCTGTTATGCGAAGTAGCCGATTCCAGCTGGAGTATTTGTAGGCAAGCTCCCAAACATCTGTAGCGGCCGTAGATATGTTCCGATGGAAGCATGGTCGCGCTTCTAATTTTGCTTCGCAATCGGACGGAGTGAATCCAATGGGCCAATCGGCTTCTCCTTTACTGAGCCAAGTAGGTCCAGTCCACCATAGAGGTTGCGCAACGAGCTGGGCAGCACCAATACCTCTTGAAGCGCAGTCGGCAGGATTTTGAGTTCCTGGGACATGATGCCAACGCGCTTGCGGAAGGAGAGTTTGAATTTGTGACGCCCTGTTTGCCACGTAGGTCTTCCAACGACTTGGATGCCCTTGGATCCATCCGAGGGTAACAGTGGAGTCCGTCCAGAGATGGATCCGCTCAATGGGAAGATCTATAGTTTTCAGAACATGTGAAGCTAGCTTCGTCAATAAAGCGGCTCCACATAGTTCTAGTCGGGGTAAAGAAACCTGCTCCAATGGAGCAACTTTAGTTTTGGCAGTGAGCAACGTGACTCGCGAGTTGCGTACTCCAGAGGCAACACGCAAATAGATCACGGCAGCGTAGGCGCGCTCCGACGCGTCGCAGAAGCCATGAATATCGACAGCAAGGTTTGCGTCAGAGACTCCAAGCCACCTTGGAATTTGAAGGCGTCCTAGTTGGTCGCATCCCTTGATGAGACTGTTCCAGGTTGTCCTTGAATCAGCAGGAAGTTCCTCATCCCAGTCGACCGTAAGCAACCAAAGTGACTGAAGGTAAATCTTGGCTGCTGAGGTGAAAGGAGCTAGCCAACCAAGAGGATCGAAAATCTGGGAGATTAGTCCTAGAACAATGCGTTTTGTTAGTCTACCAGAGAACTCTTGGAGCTCAACATCCACAGCGAGACTATCGGTGTCAGTATTCCACCGTAAGCCTAAGACTCCTGTTTCACATGCGGCTAGTATGGTTGGGGGAAGCGGAACAGCTTCCTTTTTCATGAAGAAGTTGGGTACGTTGCTGGACCATTTAGCTAATTTGAAACCGCCCGCCATGCAAATCTCATCCAGTTCACTTTGTACGACCTTCAGTTCGTCGACGTTGTGGGCTCCGGTTAGAATATCGTCCACGTAGGTGCTCGTAGAGAGAATCCGAGACCCGGTAGGAAACCTCGATGATTCCTCGTGCGCCAGTTGTTTGAGCGTGCGTAACGCGAGGTAGGGAGCACAAGAAAGACCGTAAGTGACCGTGTTGAGACAGTATTCTTGGATGGTCGTATCGGCGTGTCCGCGCCATAGGATCCGTTGAAATCCGCGATCGTCCTCGTGGAGCAGAATGTGCCGATACATCTTCTCGATGTCGGCACAGAGGGCATATTTATGTCGTCGCCAGCGCGACAAGATCGTGCTCAGATCGGGTTGGAGTCGAGGTCCAGTATGGAGCAAATCATTAAGCGAGACCTTAGTGGAACTTTGCGTTGACCCATTGAAGACGACACGCAATTTCGAGGACGAACCGGTAGATTTGAATACTCCGTGGTGCGGGAGATATGCGTGCGCTCGGTTCGGGTCCAAAGAGCGAGAAAGTTCCATATGGCCAAGGGATTGGTATTCCTCCATGAAGCGACAGTACGCGACCTGAAAGGAAGAGTCGCGACGTTATTTTGCCTCCATGGAACGAAGCGCTCTCATAGCGTTCGGGCGCGTATTGCCCAGGGTGCAGGGAGAGGCCTTGAAAGGAAGCCGAACTAGAAATCGGCCTGAGGGCAGTCTTTCGTAGGTGCGGTCAAAGTGTTCTTCGCACCGCCGATCATCTTCGGACAGAGCAGCGTGATCGCGCGGTTCCTCCTCTTGCGTCCAAAATCGCTCTAGCAACGATAAAAGTTGGGTGTCGATAGAGCACTGCATGGTGCTCCAAGGCTGGACACCTTCAGGCGTTCGAGATTCAGACCATTCCGGCTTCGTGGAGGTGCTTCCTGTTAGGATCCATCCGAGAGAGGTGCATTGTGCAATAGGAGTCATGGGGCCACCCGTCCTCAGTCCTTCGCGAATGATGCTTCCAAAGACGTCCGCGCCGAGAAGCACGTCGATGGCATCGCTGGAATCGTAACGTGGGTCGGCCAGCGTTAACCCTTCCAAGTGAGGCCAGCTGGACCGAACGGAGTGACAGCGTGGTCGGTACGTCGAGAGTTTCGGAAGAACGTAGGCATCCACCTGATCTGCGAGATTAAACTGACAATGAGGAGTCATTTCAAAATGCACTTTACCTCGGCACATCACGGTGCTGTTGTCTCCGACGCCGGTGATTGGGAGATGCGCCGATTGCCGAGGAAGATGAAGTCGCTGGACCAGAGACTCGGCGATGAGCGACACTTCCGAGCAGGGGTCAACGAGTGCTCGCACAATCTCAGAAGCTCCGTGAGAGCTGTGAATTCTAACACGAGCCGTTGCCAAGAGGGTGACCGTATGGTCGTTGAAGGTAGCTGAAGTAGCGTGAGCTGAGCGAGGAGCTGAGATGGATGTAGTGCCATGCATTTGCATCTCCGCGGCGTCGTGCAGTGAGGTATGATGCTTGCCTACACATCGCTGACAGCGTTTCGGAGACCTGCAATCGGCTAAAGGATGTCGTCCTAAACAATTGGAGCAAAGATGCTTAGAAGTCACCGTGCTATGTTTGTCCGACGGCGTCATAGCTATGAACTTCTTGCAAAATAAAATATAATGATCGCCGTGGCAAATATCACACTGCCGCTCAGATGCTCGCTTTTTAGGAGCGGCAAGATGGTGACTGCGAATACTCTTCCGAGGTCCGGGGGTAGGGAATCGCGCTGTAGTCGCAGGCGTCGCTGACTCTTGAGCCTCGATAATATCCTGAACTTGGATCTTTGCTTCAAGGAACGATCGTAATTGTTCAAATGACGGAGGCACCTTGGATGCACCTACGAGAGTTTCCCATTCCCTCAAGTAAGTCGGGTCGAGTCGATGGACCGTAAGGTACACAAGGAGGTCGCCTTTGACAGGTGTACTTTCATCGTAGAGGGGCCGGTTCAATGATTCCAAAGCCGAGACAACGTTGCTCGTAGTGTTGAGTAACCGTTTTAGTTCGCGAGATGAAGTTGTTTCCATGGGAGGGATGGCCATCAAAATGCGAAGTTGCGCGTTCACTAGTAATCGTTGGTTTTGATAGCGATCCCGCAATTTGGACCAGACGGATTCAATGCTAGTGTCAAGTGGGATATCCCTTAAGAAATCTGCTGCATCGCCAGATAAATGGAGCAAGAGATAGTGAGGGCGCTCAGCTGCAGTTAACGTAGTGTTGTTTAAGACTAAAGAAGAGAACAGCGCGGAGAACCGAGACCATTCACGGTATTGACCCGAAAATGTAGGAAGGTCGATTTTCGGGAGGACTATTTGACGGATAGTGGTACCGGTTTCGGATTGTTGTGTTCGTCTGACCTCTGTCGGAGCGTTGGTGGTTTCAAATTTGTTGAACTCAGCTTCGAACAACGATCTTACTTGTAGATATTCCTCTTCGGTCGAAAGATAGAAATCCTGCACAAAATATTCCTGCTTCGGTTCTCTCGTGGCTAGCGGAAGAAGCGTTTTATGGTTGGCTTGAAAAGTGCTCCAATTTCCTTCCAGTGCTGCTATGCGGGTCATCACCGCCTCTTTCGTGATCTTGGCGGCGCCTAACTTCTTTAAGTTAACAAAACTTCGCGCAATCCTCTTCTGGATTTCAAACTGCTCCAGGATTGTAGCATCCATCGTTGATATCGTCGCACAGGCTTTCACTGGACTGGACACAGGAGTCACTGTTTATTGTTTGACCGAAACGGTTATTTCGAATCACTGTTAACCGACACTAGTGGACCGAATCACCTCTAGTTCGTAACGAAAATTCGTAAATCCGTCCGTCCTCAAATTCTCTTATCCGGCTCGAAGGACCAAATGTTCTTGCACGAAATTAAACAATTATTTAATGAAATTGTTTGTACAAGGTATAACTTAACTTAAGAATTTAAACTAAATATAACTTAATTGGAAAATGAGATAACAAATTAGTGAAATCGAAGTGCGATATCACTGATTAGCGAACTAGTAAAAAACGCTGTAGCTGGTGCACAAAATGTAGATACAATTTAGAGATTAATGAGGTTGCGATTAGACTGAATTGGAGAGAGGGAAACGGGAAGTTTTATAGGAAGAGGAAATAGACCGTGGTGGGGATGAGGACCGTTGGATGGAAGATTCGGGAAGGAACAAACAGGTGAAAGGGAGGGATTTGAAGGAAGGAACGATGGAGAAGGAGAGCGCGAGGAGCGGACGGACTAAGAATGGCGGTGGAAAGGGGGCAGGATAGTAGTAGAGTTGGTAATCGGGAAGGAGGGAATTGATTGTACCGATGTGATCCGAACACCAATTATTTGATCTTCAAGTTTAAGTGAACTACGAGCCCCATTGTTAATACTTTAACGGAAATTATTTGCAACTTGCGACAAGTAGAACAATGAATGGAACAGGTAGTCGGTTGAAATCAATGTATATATTGCTTCTATATAGTCTAAGAAACATATATGCAAAGCATCCAAACAGTACCATTCGCCAATTTTTTGTTCTTCAAGTTTAAGTGAACAACGAGCCCCATTGTTAATCCTTTAAAGGAAATTATTTGTAAATTTCGACAAGAACAACAATGATTGGAACACGTAGACGGTTGAAATCTTTGTATATATTGCTTCCATATAGTCTAAGAAACATGTACGCAAAGCATCCAAACAGTACCATTCGCCAATTTTTTGTTCTTCAAGTTTAAGTGAACAATGAGCCCCAATGGTTAATCCTTTATCGGAAATTATTTGTAATTTTCGACAAGTAGAACAATGAATGGATCAGGTAGACGGTTGAAATCTTTGCATATATTGCTTCTATATAATCTAAGAAACATATATGCAAACCATCCAAACAGTACCATTCGCCAATTTTTTGTTCTTCAAGTTTAAGTGAACAACGAGCCCCATTGATAATCATGAAACGGAAATTATTTGTAACTTTTTACAAGTAGAACAATGAATAGAACAGGTAGACGGTTGAAATCTTTGTATATGTTGCTTCTATATAGTCTAAGAAACCTATATGCAAAGCATCCAAACAGTACCATTCGCCAATTTTTTGGTCTTCCAGTTTAAGTGAACAATGAGCCCCTATGGTTAATCCTTTATCGGAAATTATTTGTAATTTACGACAAGCGGAACAATGAATGGAACAGGTAGACGGTTGAAATATTTGTATATATTGCTTCTATATAATATAAGAAACATATATTCAAAGCATCCAAACAGTACAATTCGCCAATTTCTTGTTCTTCAAGTTTAAGTAATCTACGATCCCCATTGTTAATCACTTAACGGAAATTATTTGTAACTTTCTACAAGTAGAACAATGAATCGTACAGGTAGACGGGTGAAATCATTCTATATATTGCTTCTAAATAGTCTAAGAAACATATATGCAAAGCATCCAAACAGTACAATTCGCCAATTTTTTGTTCTTCAAGTTTAAGTGAACAATGAGACCCATTGTTAATCCTTTATCGGAAATTATTTGTAACTTTCGACAAGTAGAACAATGAATGGAACAGGTAGACGGTTGAAATCTTTGTATACATTGCTTCTATATAGTCTAAGAAACATATATGCAAAGCATCCAAACAGTACCATTCGCCAATTTTTTGGTCTTCCAGTTTAAGTGAACAATGAGCCCCTATGGTTAATCCTTTATCGGTAATTATTTGTAATTTACGACAAGCGGAACAATGAATGGAACAGGTAGACGGTTGAAATATTTGTATATATTGCTTCTATATAATATAAGAAACATATATTCAAAGCATCCAAACAGTACAATTCGCCAATTTCTTGTTCTTCAAGTTTAAGTGAACTACGAGCCCCATTGTTAATCCCTTAACGGAAATTATTTGTAACTTTCGACAAGTAGAACAGTGAATGGAACAGGTAGACTGTTGAAATCTTTGTATATATTCCTTCCATATAGTCTAAGAAACATGTACGCAAAGCATCCAAACAGTACCATTCGCCAATTTTTTGTTCTTCAAGTTTAAGTGAACAACGAGCCCCATTGATAATCATGAAACGGAAATTATTTGTAACTTTTTACAAGTAGAACAATGAATAGAACAGGTAGACGGTTGAAATCTTTGTATATGTTGCTTCTATATAGTCTAAGAAACCTATATGCAAAGCATCCAAACAGTACCATTCGCCAATTTTTTGGTCTTCCAGTTTAAGTGAACAATGAGCCCCTATGGTTAATCCTTTATCGGAAATTATTTGTAATTTACGACAAGCGGAACAATGAATGGAACAGGTAGACGGTTGAAATATTTGTATATATTGCTTCTATATAATATAAGAAACATATATTCAAAGCATCCAAACAGTACAATTCGCCAATTTCTTGTTCTTCAAGTTTAAGTAATCTACGATCCCCATTGTTAATCACTTAACGGAAATTATTTGTAACTTTCTACAAGTAGAACAATGAATCGTACAGGTAGACGGGTGAAATCATTCTATATATTGCTTCTAAATAGTCTAAGAAACATATATGCAAAGCATCCAAACAGTACAATTCGCCAATTTTTTGTTCTTCAAGTTTAAGTGAACAATGAGACCCATTGTTAATCCTTTATCGGAAATTATTTGTAACTTTCGACAAGTAGAACAATGAATGGAACAGGTAGACGGTTGAAATCTTTGTATACATTGCTTCTATATAGTCTAAGAAACATATATGCAAAGCATCCAAACAGTACCATTCGCCAATTTTTTGGTCTTCCAGTTTAAGTGAACAATGAGCCCCTATGGTTAATCCTTTATCGGAAATTATTTGTAATTTACGACAAGCGGAACAATGAATGGAACAGGTAGACGGTTGAAATATTTGTATATATTGCTTCTATATAATATAAGAAACATATATTCAAAGCATCCAAACAGTACAATTCGCCAATTTCTTGTTCTTCAAGTTTAAGTGAACTACGAGCCCCATTGTTAATCCCTTAACGGAAATTATTTGTAACTTTCGACAAGTAGAACAGTGAATGGAACAGGTAGACTGTTGAAATCTTTGTATATATTCCTTCCATATAGTCTAAGAAACATATATGCAAAGCATCCAAACAGTACAATTCGCCAATTTTTTGTTCTTCAAGTTTAAGTGAACAATGAGCCCCAATGGTTAATCCTTTATCGGTAATTATTTGTAAATTTCGACAAGTAGAACAATGATTGGAACACGTAGACGGTTGAAATCTTTGTATATCTTGCTTCCATATAGTCTAAGAAACATGTACGCAAAGCATCCAAACGGTACCATTCGCCAATTTTTTGGTCTACAAGTTTAAGTGAAAAATGAGCCCCAATGGTTAATCCTTTATCGGAAATTATTTGTAATTTTCGACAAGTAGAACAAAGAATGGATCAGGTAGAAGGTTGAAATCTTTGTATATATTGCTTCCATATAGTCTAAGAAACATGTACGCAAAGCATCCAAACAGTACAATTCGCCAATTTTTTGTTCTTCAAGTTTAAGTGAACTACGATCCCCATTGTTAATCCCTTAACGGAAATTATTTGTAACTTTCGACAAGTAGAACAATGAATGGAACTGGTACACGGTTGAAATCTTTTTATATATTGCTTCTATATAGTCTAAGAAACATATATGCAAAGCATCCAAACAGTACCAGTCGCCAATTTTTTGTTCTTCAAGTTTAAGTGAACAACGAGGCCCATTGATAATCATGAAACGGAAATTATTTGTAAATTTCGACAAGTAGAACAATGAATGGATCATTTAGACGGTTGAAATCATGGTATATATTGCTTCCATATAGTCTAAGAAACATATATGCAAAGCATCCAAACAGTACCATTCGCCAATTTCTTGTTCTTCAAGTTTAAGTGAACAATGAGACCCAGTGTTAA
This sequence comes from Cerceris ruficornis, assembly GCA_963989415.1. Lineage (NCBI taxonomy): Eukaryota > Metazoa > Arthropoda > Insecta > Hymenoptera > Crabronidae > Cerceris > Cerceris ruficornis. The sequence continues at coordinate 806,110 of CAXDIW010000087.1, forward strand.
TCCTTTATCGGAAATTATTTGTAACTTTCGACAAGTAGAACAATGAATGGAACAGGTAGACGGTTGAAATCTTTGTATATATTGCTTCTATATAGTATAAGAAACATATGTGCAAAGCATCCAAACAGTACAATTTGCCAATTTTTTGTTCTTCAAGTTTAAGTGAACAATGAGCCCCAATGGTTAATCCTTTATCGGAAATTATTTGTAACATTCGGCAAGTAGAACAATGAATGGAACAGTTAGACGGTTGAAATCTTTGTATATATTGCTTCTATATAGTATAAGAAACATATATGCAAAGCATCCAAACAGTACAATTCGCCAATTTTTTGTTCTTCAAGTTTAAGTGAACTACGAGCCCCATTGTTAATCCCTTAACGGAAATTATTTGTAACTTTCGACAAGTAGAACAGTGAATGGAACAGGTAGACTGTTGAAATCTTTGTATATATTGCTTCCATATAGTCTAAGAAACATGTACGCAAAGCATCCAAACAGTACCATTCGCCAATTTTTTGTTCTTCAAGTTTAAGTGAACTACGAGCCCCATTGTTAATCCTTTAACGGAAATTAATTGTAACTTTCTACAAGTAGAACAATGATTGGAACACGTAGACGGTTGAAATCTTTGTATATATAGCTTCCATATAGTCTACGAAACATATATGCAAAGCATCCAAACAGTACAATTCGCCAATTTTTTGTTCTTCAAGTTTAAGTAAACTACGATCCCCATTGTTAATCCCTTAACGGAAATTATTTGTAACTTTCTACAAGTAGAACAATGAATAGTACAGGTAGACGGGTGAAATCTTTCTATATATTACTTCTAAATAGTCTACGAAACATATATGCAAAGCATCCAAACAGTACCATTCGCCAATTTTTTGTTCTTCAAGTTTAAGTGAACAATGAGCCCCATTGTTAATCCCTTAACGGAAATTATTTGTAAATTTCGACAAGTAGAACAATGTATGGAACAGGTAGACTGTTGAAATCATTGTATATATTGCTTCTATATAGTCCAAGAAACTTATATGCAAAGCGTCCAAACAGTACATTTCGCCAATTATTTGATCTTCAAGTTTAAGTGAACTACGAGCCCCATTCTTAATACTGTAACGGAAATTATTTGTAACTTGCGACAAGTAAAACAATGAATGGAACAGGTAGCCGGTTGAAATATTTGTATATATTGCTTCTATATAGTCTAAGAAACATATATGCAAAGCATCCAAACAGTACAATTCGCCAATTTCTTGTACTTCAAGTTTAAGTGAACAATGAGCCCCAATGGTTTATCCATTATCGGTAATTATTTGTAACTTTCGACAAGTAGAACAATGAATGGAACAGGTAGACGGTTGAAATCCTTGTATATATTGCGTCTATATAATCTAAGAAACATATATGCAAAGCATCCAAACAGTACCATTCGCCAATTTTTTGTTCTTCAAGTTTAAGTGGACAATGAGCCCCATTGTTAATCGTTTATCGGAAATTATTTGTAAATTTCGACAAGTAGAACAATGTATGGAACAGGTAGACTGTTGAAATCATTGTATATATTGCTTCTATATAGTCCAAGAAACTTATATGCAAAGCGTCCAAACAGTACAATTCGCCAATTTTTTGCTCTTCAAGTTTAAGTGAACTACGAGCCCCATTGTTAATCCTTTAAAGGAAATTAATTGTAAATTTCGGCAAGTAGAACAATGATGGGAACACGTAGACGGTTGAAATCTTTGTATATATTGCTTCCATATAGTCTAAGAAACATGTACGCAAAGCATCCAAATAGTAACATTCGCCAATTTTTTGTTCTTCAAGTTTAAGTGAACTACGAGCCCCATTGTTAATCCTTTAAAGGAAATTATTTCTAAATTTCGACAAGTAAAACAATGAATGGATCAGGTAGACGGTTGAAATCATTGCACATATTGCTTCTATATAATCTACGAAACATATATGCAAAGCATCCAATCAGTACAATTCACGAATTTTTTGTTCTTCAAGTTTAAGTGAACTACGAGCCCCATTGTTAATCCTTTAACGGAAATTAATTGTAACTTTCTACAAGTAGAACAATGATTGGAACAAGTAGACGGTTGAAATCTTTGTATATATTGCTTCCATATAGTCTAGGAAACATGTACTCAAAGCATCCAAACAGTACCATTCGCCAATTTTTTGTTCTTCAAGTTTAAGTGAACAATGAGCCCCAATGGTTAATCCTTTATCGGAAATTATTTGTAATTTTCGACAAGTAGAACACTGAATGGAACAGGTAGAAGGTTGAAATCTTTGTATATATTGCTTCTATATAATCTAAGAAACATATATGCAAAGCATCCAAACAGTACCATTCGCCAATTTTTTGTTCTTCAAGTTTAAGTGAACAATGAGCCCCAATGGTTAATCCTTTATCGGAAATTATTTGTAATTTTCGACAAGTAGAACAATGAATGGAACAGGTAAAAGGTTGAAATCTTTGTATATATTGCTTCTATATAATCTAAGAAACATATATGCAAAGCATCCAAACAGTACCATTCGCCAATTTTTTGTTCTTCAAGTTTAAGTGAACAACGAGCCCCATTGTTAATCCTTTAAAGGAAATTATTTGTAAATTTCGACAAGTAAAACAATGAATGGAACAGGTAGACGGTTGAAATCATTGTATATATTGCTTCTATATAGTCTAAGAAACATATATGCAAAGCATCCAAACAGTACAATTCGACAATTTTTTGCTCTTCAAGTTTAAGTGAACTACGAGCCCCATTGTTAATCCTTTAAAGGAAATTATTTGTAAATTTCGGCAAGTAGAACAATGAATGGAATAGGTAGTCGGTTGAAATCATTGTATATATTGCTTCTAAATAGTCTAAGAAACATATATGCAAAGCATCCAAACAGTACAATTCGCCAATTTTTTGTTCTTCAAGTTTAAGTAAACTACGATCCCCATTGTTAATCCCTTAACGGAAATTATTTGTAACTTTCGACAAGTAGAACAATGAATGGAACAGGTAGACGGTTGAAATCATTGTATATATTGCTGCTATATAGTCTAAGAAACATATATGCAAAGCATCCAAACAGTACAATTCGACAATTTTTTGGTCTTCAAGTTTAAGTAAACTACGATCCCCATTGTTAATCCCTTAACGGAAATTATTTGTAACTTTCGACAAGTAGAACAATGAATGGAACAGGTAGACGGTTGAAATCATTGTATATATTGCTTCTATATAGTCTAAGAAACATATCTGCAGATCATCCAAACAGTACAATCCGCCAATTATTTGATCTTCAAGTTTAAGTGAACTACGAGCCCCATTGTTAATACTTTAACGGAAATTATTTGTAACTTGCGACAAGTAGAACAATGAATGGAACAGGTAGAAGGTTGAAATCAATGTATATATTGCTTCTATATAGTCTAAGAAACATATATACAAAGCATCCAAACAGTACCATTCGCCAATTTTTTGTTCTTCAAGTTTAAGTGAACAACGAGCCGCATTGTTAATCCTTTAAAGGAAATTATTTGTAAATTTCGAAAAGTAGAACAATGATTGGAACACGTAGACGGTTGAAATCTTTGTATATATTACTTCTATATAATCTAAGAAACATATATGCAAAGCATCCAAACAGAACCATTCGCCAATTTTTTGTTCTTCAAATTTAAGTGAACAACGAGCCCCATTGATAATCATGAAACGGAAATTATTTGTAACTTTCTACAAGTAGAACAATGAATAGAACAGGTAGACGGTTGAAATCTTTGTATATGTTGCGTCTATATATTCTAAGAAACCTATATGCAAAGCATCTAAACAGTAACAATCGCCAATTTTTTGATCTTCAAGTTTAAGTGAACATCGAGTCCCATTGATAATCATGAAATGGAAATTATTTGTAACTTTCTACAAGTAGAACAATGATTGGAACAAGTAGACGGTTGAAATCTTTGTATATATTGCTTCGATATAGTCGAAGAAACATGTACTCAAAGCATCCAAACAGTACCATTCGCCAATTTTTTGTTCTTCAAGTTTAAGTGAACAACGAGCCGCATTGTTAATCCTTTAAAGGAAATTATTTGTAAATTTCGAAAAGTAGAACAATGATTGGAACACGTAGACGGTTGAAATCTTTGTATATATTGCTTCCATATAGTCTAAGAAACATGTACGCAAAGCATCCAAACAGTACCATTCGCCAATTTTTTGGTCTACAAGTTTAAGTGAAAAATGAGCCCCAATGGTTAATCCTTTATCGGAAATTATTTGTAATTTTCGACAAGTAGAACAAAGAATGGATCAGGTAGAAGGTTGAAATCATTGTATATATTGCTTCTATATAATCTACGAAACATATATGCAAAGCATCCAAACAGTCCAATTCGCCAATTTTTTGTTCTTCAAGTTTAAGTGAACTACGAGCCCCATTGTTAATCCTTTAACGGAAATTAATTGTAACTTTCTACAAGTAGAACAATGATTGGAACACGTAGACGGTTGAAATCTTTGTATATATTGCTTCCATATAGTCTAAGAAACATGTACGCAAAGCATCCAAACAGTACAATTCGCCAATTTTTTGTTCTTCAAGTTTAAGTGAACTACGATCCCCATTGTTAATCCCTTAACGGAAATTATTTGTAACTTTCGACAAGTAGAACAATGAATGGAACTGGTACACGGTTGAAATCTTTTTATATATTGCTTCTATATAGTCTAAGAAACATGTATGCAAAGCATCCAAACAGTACCAGTCGCCAATTTTTTGTTCTTCAAGTTTAAGTGAACAACGAGGCCCATTGATAATCATGAAACGGAAATTATTTGTAAATTTCGACAAGTAGAACAATGAATGGATCATTTAGACGGTTGAAATCATTGTATATATTGCTTCCATATAGTCTAAGAAACATATATGCAAAGCATCCAAACAGTACCATTCGCCAATTTCTTGTTCTTCAAGTTTAAGTGAACAATGAGACCCAGTGTTAATCCTTTATCGGAAATTATTTGTAACTTTCGACAAGTAGAACAATGAATGGAACAGGTAGACGGTTGAAATCTTTGTATATATTGCTTCCATATAGTCTAAGAAACATGTACGCAAAGCATCCAAACAGTACCATTCGCCAATTTTTTGGTCTACAAGTTTAAGTGAAAAATGAGCCCCAATGGTTAATCCTTTATCGGAAATTATTTGTAATTTTCGACAAGTAGAACAAAGAATGGATCAGGTAGAAGGTTGAAATCATTGTATATATTGCTTCTATATAATCTACGAAACATATATGCAAAGCATCCAAACAGTCCAATTCGCCAATTTTTTGTTCTTCAAGTTTAAGTGAACTACGAGCCCCATTGTTAATCCTTTAACGGAAATTAATTGTAACTTTCTACAAGTAGAACAATGATTGGAACACGTAGACGGTTGAAATCTTTGTATATATTGCTTCCATATAGTCTAAGAAACATGTACGCAAAGCATCCAAACAGTACAATTCGCCAATTTTTTGTTCTTCAAGTTTAAGTGAACTACGATCCCCATTGTTAATCCCTTAACGGAAATTATTTGTAACTTTCGACAAGTAGAACAATGAATGGAACTGGTACACGGTTGAAATCTTTTTATATATTGCTTCTATATAGTCTAAGAATCATGTATGCAAAGCATCCAAACAGTACCAGTCGCCAATTTTTTGTTCTTCAAGTTTAAGTGAACAACGAGGCCCATTGATAATCATGAAACGGAAATTATTTGTAAATTTCGACAAGTAGAACAATGAATGGATCATTTAGACGGTTGAAATCATTGTATATATTGCTTCCATATGGTCTAAGAAACATATATGCAAAGCATCCAAACAGTACCATTCGCCAATTTCTTGTTCTTCAAGTTTAAGTGAACAATGAGACCCAGTGTTAATCCTTTATCGGAAATTATTTGTAACTTTCGACAAGTAGAACAATGAATGGAACAGGTAGACGGTTGAAATCTTTGTATATATTGCTTCTATATAGTATAAGAAACATATGTGCAAAGCATCCAAACAGTACAATTTGCCAATTTTTTGTTCTTCAAGTTTAAGTGAACAATGAGCCCCAATGGTTAATCCTTTATCGGAAATTATTTGTAACATTCGGCAAGTAGAACAATGAATGGAACAGTTAGACGGTTGAAATCTTTGTATATATTGCTTCTATATAGTATAAGAAACATATATGCAAAGCATCCAAACAGTACAATTCGCCAATTATTTGATCTTCAAGTTTAAGTGAACTACGAGCCCCATTGTTAATACTTTAACGGAAATTATTTGTAACTTGCGACAAGTAGAACAATGAATGGAACAGGTAGAAGGTTGAAATCTTTGTATATATTGCTTCTATATAGTATAAGAAACATATGTGCAAAGCATCCAAACAGTACAATTTGCCAATTTTTTGTTCTTCAAGTTTAAGTGAACAATGAGCCCCAATGGTTAATCCTTTATCGGAAATTATTTGTAACATTCGGCAAGTAGAACAATGAATGGAACAGTTAGACGGTTGAAATCTTTGTATATATTGCTTCTATATAGTATAAGAAACATATATGCAAAGCATCCAAACAGTACAATTCGCCAATTTTTTGTTCTTCAAGTTTAAGTAAACTACGATCCCCATTGTTAATCCCTTAACGGAAATTATTTGTAACTTTCGACAAGTAGAACAATGAATGGAACAGGTAGACGGTTGAAATCATTGTATATATTGCTGCTATATAGTCTAAGAAACATATATGCAAAGCATCCAAACAGTACAATTCGACAATTTTTTGTTCTTCAAGTTTAAGTAAACTACGATCCCCATTCTTAATCCCTTAACGGAAATTATTTGCAACTTTCGACAAGTAGAACAATGAATGGAACAGGTAGACGGTTGAAATCATTGTATATATTGCTTCTATATAGTCTAAGAAACATATCTGCAGATCATCCAAACAGTACAATCCGCCAATTATTTGATCTTCAAGTTTAAGTGAACTACGAGCCCCATTGTTAATACTTTAACGGAAATTATTTGTAACTTGCGACAAGTAGAACAATGAATGGAACAGGTAGAAGGTTGAAATCAATGTATATGTTGCTTCTATATAGTCTAAGAAACATATATGCAAAGCATCCAAACAGTACCATTCGCCAATTTTTTGTTCTTCAAGTTTAAGTGAACAACGAGCCGCATTGTTAATCCTTAAAAGGAAATTATTTGTAAATTTCGAAAAGTAGAACAATGATTGGAACACGTAGACGGTTGAAATCTTTGTATATATTGCTTCTATATAATCTAAGAAACATATATGCAAAGCATCCAAACAGAACCATTCGCCAATTTTTTGTTCTTCAAATTTAAGTGAACAACGAGCCCCATTGACAATCATGAAACGGAAATTATTTGTAAATTTCTACAAGTAGAACAATGAATAGAACAGGTAGACGGTTGAAATCTTTGTATATGTTGCGTCTATATATTCTAAGAAACCTATATGCAAAGCATCTAAACAGTAACAATCGCCAATTTTTTGATCTTCAAGTTTAAGTGAACATCGAGCCCCATTGATAATCATGAAATGGAAATTATTTGTAACTTTCTACAAGTAGAACAATGAATAGTACAGGTAGACGGGTGAAATCTTTCTATATATTACTTCTAAATAGTCTACGAAACATATGTGCAAAGCATCCAAACAGTACAATTCGCCAATTTCTTGTACTTCAAGTTTAAGTGAACAATGAGCCCCAATGGTTTATCCATTATCGGTAATTATTTGTAACTTTCGACAAGTAGAACAATGAATGGAACAGGTAGACGGTTGAAATCCTTGTATATATTGCGTCTATATAATCTAAGAAACATATACGCAAAGCATCCAAACAGTACCATTCGCCAATTTTTTGTTCTTCAAGTTTAAGTGGACAATGAGCCCCATTGTTAATCGTTTATCGGAAATTATTTGTAAATTTCGACAAGTAGAACAATGTATGGAACAGGTAGACTGTTGAAATCATTGTATATATTGCTTCTATATAGTCCAAGAAACTTATATGCAAAGCGTCCAAACAGTACAATTCGCCAATTTTTTGCTCTTCAAGTTTAAGTGAACTACGAGCCCCATTGTTAATCCTTTAAAGGAAATTAATTGTAAATTTCGGCAAGTAAAACAATGAATGGAATAGGTAGACGGTTGTAATCATTGTATATATTGCTTCTATATGGTCTAAGAAACATATATGCAAAGCATCCAAACAGTACAATTCGCCAATTTTTTGTTCTTCAAGTTTAAGTGAACTACGAGCCCCATTGTTAATCCTTTAAAGGAAATTAATTGTAAATTTCGGCAAGTAGAACAATGATGGGAACACGTAGACGGTTGAAATCTTTGTATATATTGCTTCCATATAGTCTAAGAAACATGTACGCAAAGCATCCAAATAGTAACATTCGCCAATTTTTTGTTCTTCAAGTTTAAGTGAACTACGAGCCCCATTGTTAATCCTTTAAAGGAAATTATTTGTAAATTTCGACAAGTAAAACAATGAATGGATCAGGTAGACGGTTGAAATCATTGCACATATTGCTTCTATATAATCTACGAAACATATATGCAAAGCATCCAATCAGTACAATTCACGAATTTTTTGTTCTTCAAGTTTAAGTGAACTACGAGCCCCATTGTTAATCCTTTAACGGAAATTAATTGTAACTTTCTACAAGTAGAACAATGATTGGAACAAGTAGAAGGTTGAAATCTTTGTATATATTGCTTCTATATAATCTAAGAAACATATATGCAAAGCATCCAAACAGTACCATTCGCCAATTTTTTGTTCTTCAAGTTTAAGTGAACAATGAGCCCCAATGGTTAATCCTTTATCGGAAATTATTTGTAATTTTCGACAAGTAGAACAATGAATGGAACAGGTAAAAGGTTGAAATCTTTGTATATATTGCTTCTATATAGTCTAAGAAACATATATGCAAAGCATCCAAACAGTACCATTCGCCAATTTTTTGTTCTTCAAGTTTAAGTGAAGTACGAGCCCCATTGTTAATCCTTTAAAGGAAATTATTTGTAAATTTCGACAAGTAGAACAATGAATGGAACAGGTAGACGGTTGAAATCATTGTATATATTGCTTCTATATAGTCTAAGAAACATATCTGCAGATCATCCAAACAGTACAATCCGCCAATTATTTGATCTTCAAGTTTAAGTGAACTACGAGCCCCATTGTTAATACTTTAACGGAAATTATTTGTAACTTGCGACAAGTAGAACAATGAATGGAACAGGTAGAAGGTTGAAATCATTGTATATATTGCTTCTATATAGTATAAGAAACATATGTGCAAAGCATCCAAACAGTACAATTTGCCAATTTTTTGTTCTTCAAGTTTAAGTGAACAATGAGCCCCAATGGTTAATCCTTTATCGGAAATTATTTGTAACATTCGGCAAGTAGAACAATGAATGGAACAGTTAGACGGTTGAAATCTTTGTATATATTGCTTCTATATAGTATAAGAAACATATATGCAAAGCATCCAAACAGTACAATTCGCCAATTTTTTGTTCTTCAAGTTTAAGTAAACTACGATCCCCATTGTTAATCCCTTAACGGAAATTATTTGTAACTTTCGACAAGTAGAACAATGAATGGAACAGGTAGACGGTTGAAATCATTGTATATATTGCTGCTATATAGTCTAAGAAACATATATGCAAAGCATCGAAACAGTACAATTCGACAATTTTTTGTTCTTCAAGTTTAAGTAAACTACGATCCCCATTCTTAATCCCTTAACGGAAATTATTTGTAACTTTCGACAAGTAGAACAATGAATGGAACAGGTAGAAGGTTGAAATCTTTGTATATATTGCTTCTATATAATCTAAGAAACATATATGCAAAGCATCCAAACAGTACCATTCGCCAATTTTTTGTTCTTCAAGTTTAAGTGAACAATGAGCCCCATTGTTAATCCCTTAACGGAAATTATTTGTAAATTTCGACAAGTAGAACAATGTATGGAACAGGTAGACTGTTGAAATCATTGTATATATTGCTTCTATATAGTCCAAGAAACTTATATGCAAAGCGTCCAAACAGTACATTTCGCCAATTATTTGATCTTCAAGTTTAAGTGAACTACGAGCCCCATTGTTAATACTGTAACGGAAATTATTTGTAACTTGCGACAAGTAGAACAATGAATGGAACAGGTAGCCGGTTGAAATCTTTGTATATATTGCTTCTATATAGTCTAAGAAACATATATGCAAAGCATCCAAACAGTACAATTCGCCAATTTCTTGTACTTCAAGTTTAAGTGAACAATGAGCCCCAATGGTTTATCCATTATCGGTAATTATTTGTAACTTTCGACAAGTAGAACAATGAATGGAACAGGTAGACGGTTGAAATCCTTGTATATATTGCGTCTATATAATCTAAGAAACATATACGCAAAGCATCCAAACAGTACCATTCGCCAATTTTTTGTTCTTCAAGTTTAAGTGGACAATGAGCCCCATTGTTAATCGTTTATCGGAAATTATTTGTAAATTTCGACAAGTAGAACAATGTATGGAACAGGTAGACTGTTGAAATCATTGTATATATTGCTTCTATATAGTCCAAGAAACTTATATGCAAAGCGTCCAAACAGTACAATTCGCCAATTTTTTGCTCTTCAAGTTTAAGTGAACTACGAGCCCCATTGTTAATCCTTTAAAGGAAATTAATTGTAAATTTCGGCAAGTAAAACAATGAATGGAATAGGTAGACGGTTGTAATCATTGTATATATTGCTTCTATATGGTCTAAGAAACATATATGCAAAGCATCCAAACAGTACAATTCGCCAATTTTTTGTTCTTCAAGTTTAAGTGAACTACGAGCCCCATTGTTAATCCTTTAAAGGAAATTAATTGTAAATTTCGGCAAGTAGAACAAAGAATGGAACAGGTAGATGGTTGAAATCAATGTATATATTGCTTCTATATAGTCTAAGAAACATATATGCAAAGCATCCAAACAGTACCATTCGCCAATTTTTTGTTCTTCAAGTTTAAGTGAACAACGAGCCGCATTGTTAATCCTTTAAAGGAAATTATTTGTAAATTTCGACAAGTAGAACAATGTATGGAACAGGTAGACTGTTGAAATCATTGTATATATTGCTTCTATATAGTCCAAGAAACTTATATGCAAAGCGTCCAAACAGTACAATTCGCCAATTATTTGATCTTCAAGTTTAAGTGAACTACGAGCCCCATTGTTAATACTTTAACGGAAATTATTTGTAACTTTCGACAAGTAGAACATTGAATGGAACAGGTAGACGGTTGAAATCTTTGTATATATTGCTTCCATATAGTCTAAGAAACATGTACTCAAAGCATCCAAACAGTACCATTCGCCAATTTTTTGTTCTTCAAGTTTAAGTGAACAATGAGCCCCAATGGTTAATCCTTTATCGGAAATTATTTGTAATTTTCGACAAGTAGAACACTGAATGGAACAGGTAGAAGGTTGAAATCTTTGTATATATTGCTTCTATATAATCTAAGAAACATATATGCAAAGCATCCAAACAGTACCATTCGCCAATTTTTTGTTCTTCAAGTTTAAGTGAACAATGAGCCCCAATGGTTAATCCTTTATCGGAAATTATTTGTAATTTTCGACAAGTAGAACAATGAATGGAACAGGTAAAAGGTTGAAATCTTTGTATATATTGCTTCTATATAGTCTAAGAAACATATATGCAAAGCATCCAAACAGTACAATTCGACAATTTTTTGGTCTTCAAGTTTAAGTAAACTACGATCCCCATTGTTAATCCCTTAACGGAAATTATTTGTAACTTTCGACAAGTAGAACAATGAATGGAACAGGTAGACGGTTGAAATCATTGTATATATTGCTTCTATATAGTCTAAGAAACATATCTGCAGATCATCCAAACAGTACAATCCGCCAATTATTTGATCTTCAAGTTTAAGTGAACTACGAGCCCCATTGTTAATACTTTAACGGAAATTATTTGTAACTTGCGACAAGTAGAACAATGAATGGAACAGGTAGAAGGTTGAAATCAATGTATATATTGCTTCTATATAGTCTAAGAAACATATATACAAAGCATCCAAACAGTACCATTCGCCAATTTTTTGTTCTTCAAGTTTAAGTGAACAACGAGCCGCATTGTTAATCCTTTAAAGGAAATTATTTGTAAATTTCGAAAAGTAGAACAATGATCGGAACACGTAGACGGTTGAAATCTTTGTATATATTACTTCTATATAATCTAAGAAACATATATGCAAAGCATCCAAACAGAACCATTCGCCAATTTTTTGTTCTTCAAATTTAAGTGAACAACGAGCCCCATTGATAATCATGAAACGGAAATTATTTGTAACTTTCTACAAGTAGAACAATGAATAGAACAGGTAGACGGTTGAAATCTTTGTATATGTTGCGTCTATATATTCTAAGAAACCTATATGCAAAGCATCTAAACAGTAACAATCGCCAATTTTTTGATCTTCAAGTTTAAGTGAACATCGAGCCCCATTGATAATCATGAAATGGAAATTATTTGTAACTTTCTACAAGTAGAACAATGATTGGAACAAGTAGACGGTTGAAATCTTTGTATATATTGCTTCCATATAGTCGAAGAAACATGTACTCAAAGCATCCAAACAGTACCATTCGCCAATTTTTTGTTCTTCAAGTTTAAGTGAACAACGAGCCGCATTGTTAATACTTTAAAGGAAATTATTTGTAAATTTCGAAAAGTAGAACAATGATTGGAACACGTAGACGGTTGAAATCTTTGTATATATTACTTCTATATAATCTAAGAAACATATATGCAAAGCATCCAAACAGAACCATTCGCCAATTTTTTGTTCTTCAAGTTTAAGTGAACTACGAGCCCCATTGTTAATACTTTAACGGAAATTATTTGTAACTTTCGACAAGTAGAACATTGAATGGAACAGGTAGACGGTTGAAATCTTTGTATATATTGCTTCTATATAGTATAAGAAACATATATGCAAAGCATCCAAACAGTACCATTCGCCAATTTTTTGGTCTTCCAGTTTAAGTGAACTACGAGCCCCATTGTTAATACTTTAACGGAAATTATTTGTAACTTGCGACAAGTAGAACAATGAATGGAACAGGTAGCCGGTTGAAATCTTTGTATATACTGCTTCTATATAGCCTAAGAAACATATATGCCAAGCATCCAAACAGTACATTTCGCCAATTTCTTGTACTTCAAGTTTAAGTGAACAATGAGCCCCAATGGTTTATCCATTATCGGTAATTATTTGTAACTTTCGGCAAGTAGAACAATGAATGGAACAGGTAGACTGTTGAAATCCTTGTATATATTGCGTCTATATAATCTAAGAAACATATATGCAAAGCATCCAAACAGTACCATTCGCCAATTTTTTGTTCTTCAAGTTTAAGTGAAGTACGAGCCCCATTGTTAATCCTTTAAAGGAAATTATTTGTAAATTTCGACAAGTAGAACAATGAATGGAACAGGTAGACTGTTGAAATCATTGTATATATTGCTTCTATATAGTCTAAGAAACATTTATGCAAAGCGTCCAAACAGTACAATTCGCCAATTATTTGATCTTCAAGTTTAAGTGAACTACGAGCCCCATTGTTAATACTTTAACGGAAATTATTTGTAACTTGCGACAAGTAGAACAATGAATGGAACAGGTAGCCGGTTGAAATCAATGTATATATTGCTTCTATATAGTCTAAGAAACATATATGCAAAGCATCCAAACAGTACAATTCGCAATTTTTTGTTCTTCAAGTTTAAGTGAACAACGAGCCCCATTGTTAATCCTTTAAAGGAAATTATTTCTAAATTTCGAAAAGTAGAACAATGATTGGAACACGTAGACGGTTGAAATCTTTGTATATATTGCTTCTATATAATCTAAGAAACATATATGCAAAGCATCCAAACAGTACAATTCGCCCATTTTTTGTTCTTCAAGTTTAAGTAAACTACGATCCCCATTGTTAATCCCTTAACGGAAATTATTTGTAACTTTCGACAAGTAGAACAATGAATGGAACAGGTAGACGGTTGAAATCATTGTATATATTGCTTCTATATAGTCTAAGAAACATATCTGCAGATCATCCAAACAGTACAATTCGCCAATTTTTTGTTCTTCAAGTTTAAGTAAACTACGATCCCCATTGTTAATCCCTTAACGGAAATTATTTGTAACTTTCGACAAGTAGAACAATGAATGGAACAGGTAGACGGTTGAAACCATTGTATATATTGCTTCTATATAGTCTAAGAAACATAGCTGCAGATCATCCAAACAGTACAATTCGCCAATTTCTTGTTCTTCAAGTTTAAGTGAACTACGAGCCCCATTGTTAATACTTTAACGGAAATTATTTGTAACTTGCGACAAGTAGAACAATGAATGGAACAGGTAGATGGTTGAAATCAATGTATATATTGCTTCTATATAGTCTAAGAAACATATATGCAAAGCATCCAAACAGTACCATTCGCCAATTTTTTGTTCTTCAAGTTTAAGTGAACAACGAGCCGCATTGTTAATCCTTTAAAGGAAATTATTTGTAAATTTCGAAAAGTAGAACAATGATTGGAACACGTAGACGGTTGAAATCTTTGTATATATTGCTTCTATATAATCTAAGAAACATATATGCAAAGCATCCAAACAGTACAATTCGCCCATTTTTTGTTCTTCAAGTTTAAGTAAACTACGATCCCCATTGTTAATCCCTTAACGGAAATTATTTGTAACTTTCGACAAGTAGAACAAAGAATGGAACAGGTAGACGGTTGAAATCATTGTATATATTGCTTTTATATAGTCTAAGAAACATATCTGCAGATCATCCAAACAGTACAATCCGCCAATTATTTGATCTTCAAGTTTAAGTGAACTACGAGCCCCATTGTTAATAATTTAACGGAAATTATTTGTAACTTGCGACAAGTAGAACAATGAATGGAACAGGTAGAAGGTTGAAATCAATGTATATATTGCTTCTATATAGTCTAAGAAACATATATACAAAGCATCCAAACAGTACCATTCGCCAATTTTTTGTTCTTCAAGTTTAAGTGAACAACGAGCCGCATTGTTAATCCTTTAAAGGAAATTATTTGTAAATTTCGAAAAGTAGAACAATGATCGGAACACGTAGACGGTTGAAATCTTTGTATATATTACTTCTATATAATCTAAGAAACATATATGCAAAGCATCCAAACAGAACCATTCGCCAATTTTTTGTTCTTCAAATTTAAGTGAACAACGAGCCCCATTGATAATCATGAAACGGAAATTATTTGTAACTTTCTACAAGTAGAACAATGAATAGAACAGGTAGACGGTTGAAATCTTTGTATATGTTGCGTCTATATATTCTAAGAAACCTATATGCAAAGCATCTAAACAGTAACAATCGCCAATTTTTTGATCTTCAAGTTTAAGTGAACATCGAGCCCCATTGATAATCATGAAATGGAAATTATTTGTAACTTTCTACAAGTAGAACAATGATTGGAACAAGTAGACGGTTGAAATCTTTGTATATATTGCTTCCATATAGTCGAAGAAACATGTACTCAAAGCATCCAAACAGTACCATTCGCCAATTTTTTGTTCTTCAAGTTTAAGTGAACAACGAGCCGCATTGTTAATACTTTAAAGGAAATTATTTGTAAATTTCGAAAAGTAGAACAATGATTGGAACACGTAGACGGTTGAAATCTTTGTATATATTACTTCTATATAATCTAAGAAACATATATGCAAAGCATCCAAACAGAACCATTCGCCAATTTTTTGTTCTTCAAGTTTAAGTGAACTACGAGCCCCATTGTTAATACTTTAACGGAAATTATTTGTAACTTTCGACAAGTAGAACATTGAATGGAACAGGTAGACGGTTGAAATCTTTGTATATATTGCTTCTATATAGTATAAGAAACATATATGCAAAGCATCCAAACAGTACCATTCGCCAATTTTTTGGTCTTCCAGTTTAAGTGAACTACGAGCCCCATTGTTAATACTTTAACGGAAATTATTTGTAACTTGCGACAAGTAGAACAATGAATGGAACAGGTAGCCGGTTGAAATCTTTGTATATACTGCTTCTATATAGCCTAAGAAACATATATGCCAAGCATCCAAACAGTACATTTCGCCAATTTCTTGTACTTCAAGTTTAAGTGAACAATGAGCCCCAATGGTTTATCCATTATCGGTAATTATTTGTAACTTTCGACAAGTAGAACAATGAATGGAACAGGTAGACTGTTGAAATCCTTGTATATATTGCGTCTATATAATCTAAGAAACATATATGCAAAGCATCCAAACAGTACCATTCGCCAATTTTTTGTTCTTCAAGTTTAAGTGAAGTACGAGCCCCATTGTTAATCCTTTAAAGGAAATTATTTGTAAATTTCGACAAGTAGAACAATGAATGGAACAGGTAGACTGTTGAAATCATTGTATATATTGCTTCTATATAGTCTAAGAAACATTTATGCAAAGCGTCCAAACAGTACAATTCGCCAATTATTTGATCTTCAAGTTTAAGTGAACTACGAGCCCCATTGTTAATACTTTAACGGAAATTATTTGTAACTTGCGACAAGTAGAACAATGAATGGAACAGGTAGCCGGTTGAAATCAATGTATATATTGCTTCTATATAGTCTAAGAAACATATATGCAAAGCATCCAAACAGTACAATTCGCAATTTTTTGTTCTTCAAGTTTAAGTGAACAACGAGCCCCATTGTTAATCCTTTAAAGGAAATTATTTCTAAATTTCGAAAAGTAGAACAATGATTGGAACACGTAGACGGTTGAAATCTTTGTATATATTGCTTCTATATAATCTAAGAAACATATATGCAAAGCATCCAAACAGTACAATTCGCCCATTTTTTGTTCTTCAAGTTTAAGTAAACTACGATCCCCATTGTTAATCCCTTAACGGAAATTATTTGTAACTTTCGACAAGTAGAACAATGAATGGAACAGGTAGACGGTTGAAATCATTGTATATATTGCTTCTATATAGTCTAAGAAACATATCTGCAGATCATCCAAACAGTACAATTCGCCAATTTTTTGTTCTTCAAGTTTAAGTAAACTACGATCCCCATTGTTAATCCCTTAACGGAAATTATTTGTAACTTTCGACAAGTAGAACAATGAATGGAACAGGTAGACGGTTGAAACCATTGTATATATTGCTTCTATATAGTCTAAGAAACATAGCTGCAGATCATCCAAACAGTACAATTCGCCAATTTCTTGTTCTTCAAGTTTAAGTGAACTACGAGCCCCATTGTTAATACTTTAACGGAAATTATTTGTAACTTGCGACAAGTAGAACAATGAATGGAACAGGTAGATGGTTGAAATCAATGTATATATTGCTTCTATATAGTCTAAGAAACATATATGCAAAGCATCCAAACAGTACCATTCGCCAATTTTTTGTTCTTCAAGTTTAAGTGAACAACGAGCCGCATTGTTAATCCTTTAAAGGAAATTATTTGTAAATTTCGAAAAGTAGAACAATGATTGGAACACGTAGACGGTTGAAATCTTTGTATATATTGCTTCTATATAATCTAAGAAACATATATGCAAAGCATCCAAACAGTACAATTCGCCCATTTTTTGTTCTTCAAGTTTAAGTAAACTACGATCCCCATTGTTAATCCCTTAACGGAAATTATTTGTAACTTTCGACAAGTAGAACAAAGAATGGAACAGGTAGACGGTTGAAATCATTGTATATATTGCTTTTATATAGTCTAAGAAACATATCTGAAGATCATCCAAACAGTACAATCCGCCAATTATTTGATCTTCAACTTTAAGTGAACTACGAGCCCCATTCTTAATACTTTAACGGAAATTATTTGTAACTTGCGACAAGTAGAACAAAGAATGGAACAGGTAGATGGTTGAAATCAATGTATATATTGCTTCTATATAGTCTAAGAAACATATATGCAAAGCATCCAAACAGTACCATTCGCCAATTTTTTGTTCTTCAAGTTTAAGTGAACAACGAGCCGCATTGTTAATCCTTTAAAGGAAATTATTTGTAAATTTCGACAAGTAGAACAATGTATGGAACAGGTAGACTGTTGAAATCATTGTATATATTGCTTCTATATAGTCCAAGAAACTTATATGCAAAGCGTCCAAACAGTACAATTCGCCAATTATTTGATCTTCAAGTTTAAGTGAACTACGAGCCCCATTGTTAATACTTTAACGGAAATTATTTGTAACTTTCGACAAGTAGAACATTGAATGGAACAGGTAGACGGTTGAAATCTTTGTATATATTGCTTCTATATAGTATAAGAAACATATATGCAAAGCATCCAAACAGTACCATTCGCCAATTTTTTGTTCTTCAAGTTTAAGTGAACTACGAGCCCCATTGTTAATACTTTAACGGAAATTATTTGTAACTTGCGACAAGTAGAACAATGAATGGAACAGGTAGCCGGTTGAAATCTTTGTATATACTGCTTCTATATAGTCTAAAAAACATATATGCCAAGCATCCAAACAGTACATTTCGCCAATTTCTTGTACTTCAAGTTTAAGTGAACAATGAGCCCCAATGGTTTATCCATTATCGGTAATTATTTGTAACTTTCGACAAGTAGAACAATGAATGGAACAGGTAGACGGTTGAAATCCTTGTATATATTGCGTCTATATAATCCAAGAAACTTATATGCAAAGCGTCCAAACAGTACAATTCGCCAATTTTTTGTTCTTCAAGTTCAAGTGAACAACGAGCCGCATTGTTAATCCTTTAAAGGAAATTATTTGTAACTTTCGACAAGTAGAACAATGAATGGAACAGTTAGACAGTTGAATTCTTTGTATATATTGCTTCTATATAGTCTAAGAAAAATATATGCAAAGCATCCAAACAGTACAATTCGCCAATTTATTGTGCTTCAAGTTTAAGTGAACAACGAGCCCCATTGTTAATCCTTTAAAGGAAATTATTTGTAAATTTCGACAAGTAGAACAATGATTGGAACACGTAGACTGTTGAAATCTTTGTATATATAGCTTCCATATAGTCTAAGAAACATGTACGCAAAGCATCCAAACAATACCATTTGCCAATTTTTTGGTCTTCAAGTTTAAGTGAACAATGAGACCCAATGGTTAATCCTTTATCGGAAATTATTTGTAACTTCCGACAAGTAGAACAATGAATAGAACAGGTAGACAGTTGAAATCTTTGTATATGTTGCTTCTATATAGTCTACGAAACCTATATGCAAAGCATCTAAACAGTAACAATCGCCAATTATTTGATCTTCAAGTTCAAGTGAACAGCGAGCCCCATTGATAATCATGAAATGGAAAATATTTGTAACTTTCTACAAGTAGAACAATGAATAGTACAGGTAGACGGGTGAAATCTTTCTATATATTGCTTCTAAATAGTCTAAGAAACATATATGCAAAGCATCCAAACAGTACAATTCGCCAATTTTTTGTTCTTCAGGTTTAAGTGAACTACGAGCCCCATTGTTAATACTTTAACGGAAATTAATTGTAACTTTCTACAAGTAGAACAATGAATGGAACAGGTAGACGGTTGAAATCTTTGTATATATTGCGTCTATATAGTCTAAGAAACATATATGCAAAGCATCCAAACAGTACAATTCGCCAATTTTTTGTTCCTCAAGTTTAAGTGAACAATGAGCCCCAATGGTTAATCCTTTATCGGAAATTATTTGTAATTTTCGACAAGTAGAACAATGAATGGAACAGGTAGACGGTTGAAATCTTTGTATATATTTCTTCTATATAATCTAAGAAACATATATGCAAAGCATCCAAACAGTACCATTCGCCAATTTTTTGTTCTTCAAGTTTAAGTGAACAACGAGCCCCATTGATAATCATGAAACGGAAATTATTTGTAACTTTCTACAAGTGGAACAAATGAATAGAACAGGTAGACGGTTGAAATCTTTGTATATGTTGCTTCTATATAGTCTAAGAAACCTATATGCAAAGCATCTAAACAGTAACAATCGCCAATTTTTTGATCTTCAAGTTTAAGTGAACAGCGAGCCCCATTGATAATCATGAAATGGAAATTATTTGTAACTTTCTACAAGTAGAACAATGAATAGTACAGGTAGACGGGTGTAATCTTTCTATATATTGCTTCTAAATAGTCTAAGAAACATATATGCAAAGCATCCAAACAGTACCATTCGCCAATTTTTTGTTCTTCAAGTTTAAGTGAACTACGAGCCCCATTGTTAACCCTTTAACGGAAATTAATTGTAACTTTCTACAAGTAGAACAATGAATGGAACAGGTAGACGGTTGAAATCTTTGTATATATTGCGTCTATATAGTCTAAGAAACATATATGCAAAGCATCCAAACAGTACAATTCGCCAATTTTTTGTTCCTCAAGTTTAAGTGAACTACGAGCCCCATTGTTAATCCTTTAACGGAAATTAATTCTACCTTTCTACAAGTAGGACAATGATTGGAACACGTAGACGGTTGAAATCTTTGTATATATTGCGTCTATATAGTCTAAGAAACATATATGCAAAGCATCCAAACAGTACCATTCGCCAATTTTTTGTTCTTCAAGTTTAAGTGAACTACGAGCCCCATTGTTAATCCTTTAAAGGAAATTATTTGTAAATTTCGACAAGTAGAACAATGATTGGAACACGTAGACGGTTGAAATCTTTGTATATATTGCTTCCATATAGTCTAAGAAACATGTACGCAAAGCATCCAAACAGTACCATTCGCCAATTTTTTGTTCTTCAAGTTTAAGTGAACAATGAGCCCCAATGGTTAATCCTTTATCGGAAATTACTTGTAATTTTCGACAAGTAGAACAATGAATGGAACAGGTAGACGGTTGAAATCTTTGTATATATTGCTTCTATATAGTCTACGAAACATATATGCAAAGCATCCAAACAGTACCATTCGCCAATTTTTTTATCTTCAGGTTTAAGTGAACAGCGAGCCCCATTGATAATCATGAAATGGAAATTATTTGTAACATTCTACAAGTAGAACAATGAATAGTACAGGTAGACGGGTGAAATCTTTCTATATATTGCTTCTAAATAGTCTAAGAAACATATATGCAAAGCATCCAAACAGTACAATTCGCCAATTATTTGATCTTCAAGTTTAAGTGAACTACGAGCCCCATTGTTAATACTTTAACGGAAATTAATTGTAACTTTCTACAAGTAGAACAATGAATGGAACAGGTAGACTGTTGAAATCATTGTATATATTGCTTCTATATAGTCTAAGAAACATATATGCATAGCGTCCAAACAGTACCATTCGCCAATTTTTTGTTCTTCAAGTTTAAGTGAACTACGAGCCCCATTGTTAATACTTTAACGGAAATTATTTGTAACTTTCGACAAGTAGAACAATGAATGGAACAGGTAGACGGTTGAAATCATTGTATATATTGCTTCTATATAGTCAAAGAAACATATCTGCAAATCATCCAAACAGTACAATTCGCCAATTATTTGATCTTCAAGTTTAAGTGAACTACGAGCCCCAATGGTTAATCCTTTATCGGAAATTATTTGTAATTTTCGCCAAGTAGAACAATGAATGGAACAGGTAGACGGTTGAAATCTTTGTATATATTGCTTCTATATAATCTAACAAACATATATGCAAAGCATCCAAACAGTACAATTCGCCAATTATTTGATCTTCAAGTTTAAGTGAACTACGAGCCCCATTGTTAATACTTTAAAGGAAATTATTTGTAATTTTCGACAAGTAGAACAATGAATGGATCATGTAGACGGTTGAAATCATTGTATATATTGCTTCTATATAGTCTACGAAACATATATGCAAAGCATCCAAACAGTATAATTCGCCAATTTTTTGTTCTTCAAGTTTAAGTGAACTACGATCCCCATTGTTAATCCCATAACGGAAATTATTTGTAACTTTCGACAAGTAGAACAGTGAATGGAACAGGTAGACGGTTGAAATCAATGTATATATTGCTTCTATATAGTCTAAGAAACATATATGCAAAGCATCCAAACAGAACCATTCGCCAATTTTTTGTTCTTCAAGTTTAAGTGAACAATGAGCCCCATTGTTAATCATTTAAAGGAAATTATTTGTAAATTTCGACATGTAGAACAATGAATGGAACAAGTAGACTGTTGAAATCATTGTATATATTGCTTCTATATAGTCTAAGAAACATATATGCATAGCGTCCAAACAGTACAATTCGCCAATTTTTTGCTCTTCAAGTTTAAGTGAACTACGAGCCCCATTGTTAATCCTTTAAAGGAAATTATTTGTAAATTTCGGCAAGTAGAACAATGAATGGAATAGGTAGACGGTTGAAATCATAGTATATATTGCTTCTATATAGTCTAAGAAACATATATGCAAAGCATCCAAACAGTACAATTCGCCAATTTCTTGTTCTTCAAGTTTAAATAAACTACGATCCCCATTGTTAATCCCTTAACGGAAATTATTTGTAACTTTCGACAAGTAGATCAATGAATGGAACAGGTAGACGATTGAAATCTTTGTATATATTGCTTCTATATAATCTAAGAAACATATATGCAAAGCATCCAAACAGTACCATTCGCCAACTTTTTGTTCTTCAAGTTTAAGTGAACAACGAGCCCCATTGAAAATCATGAAACGGAAATTATTTGTAACTTTCTACAAGTAGAACAATGAATGGAACAGGTAGACGGTTGAAATCTTTGTATATATTGCTTCTATATAGTCTAAGAAACATATATGCATAGCGTCCAAACAGTACCATTCGCCAATTTTTTGTTCTTCAAGTTTAAGTGAACAACGAGCCCCATTGTTAATCCTTTAAAGGAAATTATTTGTAAATTTCGACAAGTAGAACAATGATTGGAACACGTAGACTGTTGAAATCTTTGTATATATAGCTTCCATATAGTCTAAGAAACATGTACGCAAAGCATCCAAACAATACCATTTGCCAATTTTTTGGTCTTCAAGTTTAAGTGAACAATGAGACCCAATGGTTAATCCTTTATCGGAAATTATTTGTAACTTCCGACAAGTAGAACAATGAATAGAACAGGTAGACAGTTGAAATCTTTGTATATGTTGCTTCTATATAGTCTACGAAACCTATATGCAAAGCATCTAAACAGTAACAATCGCCAATTTTTTGATCTTCAAGTTCAAGTGAACAGCGAGCCCCATTGATAATCATGAAATGGAAAATATTTGTAACTTTCTACAAGTAGAACAATGAATAGTACAGGTAGACGGGTGAAATCTTTCTATATATTGCTTCTAAATAGTCTAAGAAACATATATGCAAAGCATCCAAACAGTACAATTCGCCAATTTTTTGTTCTTCAGGTTTAAGTGAACTACGAGCCCCATTGTTAATACTTTAACGGAAATTAATTGTAACTTTCTACAAGTAGAACAATGAATGGAACAGGTAGACGGTTGAAATCTTTGTATATATTGCGTCTATATAGTCTAAGAAACATATATGCAAAGCATCCAAACAGTACAATTCGCCAATTTTTTGTTCCTCAAGTTTAAGTGAACAATGAGCCCCAATGGTTAATCCTTTATCGGAAATTATTTGTAATTTTCGACAAGTAGAACAATGAATGGAACAGGTAGACGGTTGAAATCTTTGTATATATTTCTTCTATATAATCTAAGAAACATATATGCAAAGCATCCAAACAGTACCATTCGCCAATTTTTTGTTCTTCAAGTTTAAGTGAACAACGAGCCCCATTGATAATCATGAAACGGAAATTATTTGTAACTTTCTACAAGTGGAACAAATGAATAGAACAGGTAGACGGTTGAAATCTTTGTATATGTTGCTTCTATATAGTCTAAGAAACCTATATGCAAAGCATCTAAACAGTAACAATCGCCAATTTTTTGATCTTCAAGTTTAAGTGAACAGCGAGCCCCATTGATAATCATGAAATGGAAATTATTTGTAACTTTCTACAAGTAGAACAATGAATAGTACAGGTAGACGGGTGTAATCTTTCTATATATTGCTTCTAAATAGTCTAAGAAACATATATGCAAAGCATCCAAACAGTACAATTCGCCAATTATTTGATCTTCAAGTTTAAGTGAACTACGAGCCCCATTGTTAATACTTTAAAGGAAATTATTTGTAATTTTCGACAAGTAGAACAATGAATGGATCATGTAGACGGTTGAAATCATTGTATATATTGCTTCTATATAGTCTACGAAACATATATGCAAAGCATCCAAACAGTATAATTCGCCAATTTTTTGGTCTTCAAGTTTAAGTGAACTACGATCCCCATTGTTAATCCCATAACGGAAATTATTTGTAACTTTCGACAAGTAGAACAGTGAATGGAACAGGTAGACGGTTGAAATCTTTGTATATATTGCTTCTATATAGTATAAGAAACATATATGCAAAGCATCCAAACAGTACAATTCGCCAATTTTTTGTTCTTCAACTTTAAGTGAACTACGAGCCCCATTGTTAATCCTTTAAAAGAAATTATTTGTAAATTTCGACAAGTAGAACAATGAATGGAACAAGTAGACTGTTGAAATCATTGTATATATTGCTTCTATATAGTCTAAGAAACATATATGCATAGTGTCCAAACAGTACAATTCGCCAATTTTTTGCTCTTCAAGTTTAAGTGAACTACGAGCCCCATTGTTAATCCTTTAAAGGAAATTATTTGTAAATTTCGACAAGTAGAACAATGAATGGAACTGGTAGACGGTTGAAATCTTTTTATATATTGCTTCTATATAGTCTAAGAAACATATATGCAACGCATCCAAACAGTACCAGTCGCCAATTTTTTGTTCTTCAAGTTTAAGTGAACAACGAGGCCCATTGATAATCATGAAACGGAAATTATTTGTAACTTTCGACAAGAAGAACAATGAATAGAACAGGTAGACGGTTGAAATCTTTGTATATGTTGCTTCTATATAGTCTAAGAAACCTATATGCAAAGCATCCAAACAGTACCAGTCGCCAATTTTTTGTTCTTCAAGTTTAAGTGAACTACGAGCCCCATTGTTAATCCTTTAAAGGAAATTATTTGTAAATTTCGACAAGTAGAACAATGAATGGAACAGGTAGACTGTTGAAATCATTGTATATATTGCTTCTATATAGTATAAGAAACATATATGCAAAGCATCCAAACAGTACCATTCGCCAATTTTTTGTTCTTCAAGTTTAAGTGAACAATGAGCCCCATTGTTAATCCTTTATTGGAAATTATTTGTAAATTTCGACAAGCAGAACAATGAATGGTACAGGTAGACTGTTGAAATCATTGTATATATTGCTTCTATATAGTCCCAGAAACATATATGCAAAGCATCCAAACAGTATAATTCGCCAATTTTTTGTTCTTCAAGTTTAAGTGAACTACGATCCCCATTGTTAATCCCTTAACGGAAATTATTTGTAACTTTCGACAAGTAGAACAGTGAATGGAACAGGTAGACGGTTGAAATCTTTGTATATATTGCTTCTATATAGTATAAGAAACATATATGCAAAGCATCCAAACAGTACAATTCGCCAATTTTTTGTTCTTCAACTTTAAGTGAACTACGAGCCCCATTGTTAATCCTTTAAAAGAAATTATTTGTAAATTTCGACAAGTAGAACAATGAATGGAACAAGTAGACTGTTGAAATCATTGTATATATTGCTTCTATATAGTCTAAGAAACATATATGCATAGCGTCCAAACAGTACAATTCGCCAATTTTTTGCTCTTCAAGTTTAAGTGAACTACGAGCCCCATTGTTAATCCTTTAAAGGAAATTATTTGTAAATTTCGGCAAGTAGAACAATGAATGGAATAGGTAGACGGTTGAAATCATAGTATATATTGCTTCTATATAGTCTAAGAAACATATATGCAAAGCATCCAAACAGTACAATTCGCCAATTTCTTGTTCTTCAAGTTTAAATAAACTACGATCCCCATTGTTAATCCCTTAACGGAAATTATTTGTAACTTTCGACAAGTAGAACAATGAATGGAACAGGTAGACGATTGAAATCTTTGTATATATTGCTTCTATATAATCTAAGAAACATATATGCAAAGCATCCAAACAGTACCATTCGCCAATTTTTTGATCTTCAAGTTTAAGTGAACAACGAGCCCCATTGAAAATCATGAAACGGAAATTATTTGTAACTTTCTACAAGTAGAACAATGAATGGAACAGGTAGACGGTTGAAATCTTTGTATATATTGCGTCTATATAGTCTAAGAAACATATATGCAATGCATCCAAACAGTACCATTCGCCAATTTTTTGTTCTTCAAGTTTAAGTGAAAAATGAGCCCCAATGGTTAATCCTTTATCGGAAATTATTTGTAATTTTCGACAAGTAGAACAATGAATGGAACAGGTAGACGGTTGAAATCTTTGTATATATTGCTTCTATATAGTCTAAGAAACATATATCCAAAGCATCCAAACAGTCCCATTCGCCAATTTTTTGTTCTTCAAGATTAAGTGAACAATGAGCCCCAATGGTTAATCCTTTATCGGAAATTATTTGTAATTTTCGACAAGTAGAACAATGAATGGAACAGGTAGACGGTTGAAATCTTTGTATATATTGCTTCTATATAGTCTAAGAAACATATATGCAAAGCATCCAAATAGTACAATTCGGCAATTTTTTTTTCTTCAAGTTTAAGTGAACAATGAGCCCCATTGTTAATCCTTTATCGGAAGTTATTTGTAACTTTCGACAAGTAGAACAATGAATGGAACTGGTAGACGGTTGAAATCTTTTTATATATTGCTTCTATATAGTCTAAGAGACATATATGCAACGCATCCAAACAGTACCAGTCGCCAATTTTTTGTTCTTCAAGTTTAAGTGAACAACGAGGCCCATTGATAATCATGAAACGGAAATTATTTGTAACTTTCGACAAGAAGAACAATGAATAGAACAGGTAGACGGTTGAAATCTTTGTATATGTTGCTTCTATATAGTCTAAGAAACCTATATGCAAAACATCCAAACAGTACCAGTCGCCAATTTTTTGTTCTTCAAGTTTAAGTGAACTACGAGCCCCATTGTTAATCCTTTAAAGGAAATTATTTGTAAATTTCGACAAGTAGAACAATGAATGGAACAGGTAGACTGTTGAAATCATTGTATATATTGCTTCTATATAGTATAAGAAACATATATGCAAAGCATCCAAACAGTACCATTCGCCAATTTTTTGTTCTTCAAGTTTAAGTGAACAATGAGCCCCATTGTTAATCCTTTATTGGAAATTATTTGTAAATTTCGACAAGCAGAACAATGAATGGTACAGGTAGACTGTTGAAATCATTGTATATATTGCTTCTATATAGTCCCAGAAACATATATGCAAAGCATCCAAACAGTATAATTCGCCAATTTTTTGTTCTTCAAGTTTAAGTGAACTACGATCCCCATTGTTAATCCCTTAACGGAAATTATTTGTAACTTTCGACAAGTAGAACAGTGAATGGAACAGGTAGACGGTTGAAATCTTTGTATATATTGCTTCTATATAGTATAAGAAACATATATGCAAAGCATCCAAACAGTACAATTCGCCAATTTTTTGTTCTTCAACTTTAAGTGAACTACGAGCCCCATTGTTAATCCTTTAAAAGAAATTATTTGTAAATTTCGACAAGTAGAACAATGAATGGAACAAGTAGACTGTTGAAATCATTGTATATATTGCTTCTATATAGTCTAAGAAACATATATGCATAGCGTCCAAACAGTACAATTCGCCAATTTTTTGCTCTTCAAGTTTAAGTGAACTACGAGCCCCATTGTTAATCCTTTAAAGGAAATTATTTGTAAATTTCGGCAAGTAGAACAATGAATGGAATAGGTAGACGGTTGAAATCATAGTATATATTGCTTCTATATAGTCTAAGAAACATATATGCAAAGCATCCAAACAGTACAATTCGCCAATTTCTTGTTCTTCAAGTTTAAATAAACTACGATCCCCATTGTTAATCCCTTAACGGAAATTATTTGTAACTTTCGACAAGTAGAACAATGAATGGAACAGGTAGACGATTGAAATCTTTGTATATATTGCTTCTATATAATCTAAGAAACATATATGCAAAGCATCCAAACAGTACCATTCGCCAATTTTTTGTTCTTCAAGTTTAAGTGAACAACGAGCCCCATTGAAAATCATGAAACGGAAATTATTTGTAACTTTCTACAAGTAGAACAATGAATGGAACAGGTAGACGGTTGAAATCTTTGTATATATTGCGTCTATATAGTCTAAGAAACATATATGCAATGCATCCAAACAGTACCATTCGCCAATTTTTTGTTCTTCAAGTTTAAGTGAAAAATGAGCCCCAATGGTTAATCCTTTATCGGAAATTATTTGTAATTTTCGACAAGTAGAACAATGAATGGAACAGGTAGACGGTTGAAATCTTTGTATATATTGCTTCTATATAGTCTAAGAAACATATATGCAAAGCATCCAAATAGTACAATTCGGCAATTTTTTTTTCTTCAAGTTTAAGTGAACAATGAGCCCCATTGTTAATCCTTTATCGGAAGTTATTTGTAATTTTCGACAAGTAGAACAATGAATGGAACAGGTAGACGGTTGAAATCATTGTATATATTGCTTCTATATAGTCTAAGAAACATATATGCAAAGCATCCAAATAGTACAATTCGACAATTTTTTGTTCTTCAAGTTTAAGTGAACAACGAGCCCCATTGTTAATCCTTTATCGGAAATTATTTGTAATTTTCGACAAGTGGAACAATGAATGGAACAGGTAGACGGTTGAAATCTTTGTACATATTGCTTCTGTATAGTCTAAGAAACATATATGCAAAGCATCCAAACAGTACAATTCGCCAATTTATTGTTCTTCAAGTTTAAGTGAACAACAAGCCCCATTGTTAATCCTTTAAAGGAAATTATTTGTAAATTTCGACAAGTAGAACAATGATTGGAACACGTAGACGGTAGATATCTTTGAATATATTGCTTCCATATAGTCTAAAAAACATATATCCAAAGCATCCAAACAGTCCCATTCGCCAATTTTTTGTTCTTCAAGATTAAGTGAACAATGAGCCCCAATGGTTAATCCTTTATCGGAAATTATTTGTAATTGTCGACAAGTAGAACTATGAATGGAACAGGTAGACGGTTGAAATCATTGTAGATATTGCTTCTATATAGTCTAAGAAACCTATATGCAAAGCATCTAAACAGTAACATTCGCCAATTTTTTGACCTTCAAGTTTAAGTGAACAACGAACCCCATTGATAATCATGAAATGGAAATTATTTGTAACTTTCTACAAGTAGATCAATGAATAGTACAGGTAGACGGGTGAAATCTTTCTATATATTGCTTCTATATAGTCTAAGAAACATATATGCAAAGCATCTAAACAGTAACATTCGCCAATTTTTTGACCTTCAAGTTTAAGTGAACAGCGAGCCCCATTGATAACCCTTTAAAGGAAATTATTTGTAAATTTCGACAAGTAGAACAATGAATGGAACAGGTAGACTGTTGAAATCATTGTATATATTGCTTCTATATAGTCTAAGAAACATATATGCAAATCGTCCAAACAGTACAATTCGCCAATTATTTGATCTTCAAGTTTAAGTGAACTACGAGCCCCATTGTTAATACTTTAACGGAAATTATTTGTAATTTGCGACAAGTAGAACAATGAATGGAACGGGTAGCCGGTTGAAATCAATGTATATATTGCTTCTATATAGTCTAAGAAACATATATGCAAAGCATCCAAACAGTACCATTCGCAATTTTTTTGTTCTTCAAGTTTAAGTGAACAACGAGCCCCATTGTTAATCCTTTAAAGGAAATTATTTGTAAATTTCGACAAGTAGAACAATGATTGGAACACGTAGACGGTTGAAATCTTTGTATATATTGCTTCCATATAGTCTAAGAAACATGTACGCAAAGCATCCAAACAGTACAATTCGCCAATTTTTTGTTCTTCAAGTTTAAGTGAACAATGAGCCCCATTGGTTAATCCTTTATCGGAAATTATTTGTAATTTTCGACAAGTAGAACAATGAATGGAACAGGTAGACGGTTGAAATCTTTGTATATGTTGCTTCTATATAGTCTAAGAAACATATATGCAAAGCGTCCAAACAGTACAATTCGCCAATTATTTGATCTTCAAGTTTAAGTGAACTACGAGCCCCATTGTTAGTACTTTAACGGAAATTATTTGTAACTTGCGACAAGTAGAACAATGAATGGAACAGGTAGCCGGTTGAAATCTTTGTATATATTGCTTCTATATAGTCTAAGAAACATATATGCAAAGCATCCAAACAGTACAATTCGCCAATTTTTTGTTCTTCAAGTTTAAGTGAACAATGAGCCCCAATGGTTAATCCTTTATCGGTACTTATTTGTAATTTTCGACAAGTAGAACAATGAATGGAACAGGTAGACTGTTGAAATCATTGTATATATTGCTTCTATATAGTATAAGAAACATATATGCAAAGCATCCAAACAGTACCATTCGCCAATTTTTTGTTCTTCAAGTTTAAGTGAACAATGAGCCCCATTGTTAATCCTTTATTGGAAATTATTTGTAAATTTCGACAAGCAGAACAATGAATGGTACAGGTAGACTGTTGAAATCATTGTATATATTGCTTCTATATAGTCCCAGAAACATATATGCAAAGCATCCAAACAGTATAATTCGCCAATTTTTTGTTCTTCAAGTTTAAGTGAACTACGATCCCCATTGTTAATCCCTTAACGGAAATTATTTGTAACTTTCGACAAGTAGAACAGTGAATGGAACAGGTAGACGGTTGAAATCTTTGTATATATTGCTTCTATATAGTCTAAGAAACATATATGCAAATCGTCCAAACAGTACAATTCGCCAATTATTTGATCTTCAAGTTTAAGTGAACTACGAGCCCCATTGTTAATACTTTAACGGAAATTATTTGTAATTTGCGACAAGTAGAACAATGAATGGAACGGGTAGCCGGTTGAAATCAATGTATATATTGCTTCTATATAGTCTAAGAAACATATATGCAAAGCATCCAAACAGTACCATTCGCAATTTTTTTGTTCTTCAAGTTTAAGTGAACAACGAGCCCCATTGTTAATCCTTTAAAGGAAATTATTTGTAAATTTCGACAAGTAGAACAATGATTGGAACACGTAGACGGTTGAAATCTTTGTATATATTGCTTCCATATAGTCTAAGAAACATGTACGCAAAGCATCCAAACAGTACAATTCGCCAATTTTTTGTTCTTCAAGTTTAAGTGAACAATGAGCCCCATTGGTTAATCCTTTATCGGAAATTATTTGTAATTTTCGACAAGTAGAACAATGAATGGAACAGGTAGACGGTTGAAATCTTTGTATATGTTGCTTCTATATAGTCTAAGAAACATATATGCAAAGCGTCCAAACAGTACAATTCGCCAATTATTTGATCTTCAAGTTTAAGTGAACTACGAGCCCCATTGTTAGTACTTTAACGGAAATTATTTGTAACTTGCGACAAGTAGAACAATGAATGGAACAGGTAGCCGGTTGAAATCTTTGTATATATTGCTTCTATATAGTCTAAGAAACATATATGCAAAGCATCCAAACAGTACAATTCGCCAATTTTTTGTTCTTCAAGTTTAAGTGAACAATGAGCCCCAATGGTTAATCCTTTATCGGTACTTATTTGTAATTTTCGACAAGTAGAACAATGAATGGAACAGGTAGACTGTTGAAATCATTGTATATATTGCTTCTATATAGTATAAGAAACATATATGCAAAGCATCCAAACAGTACCATTCGCCAATTTTTTGTTCTTCAAGTTTAAGTGAACAATGAGCCCCATTGTTAATCCTTTATTGGAAATTATTTGTAAATTTCGACAAGCAGAACAATGAATGGTACAGGTAGACTGTTGAAATCATTGTATATATTGCTTCTATATAGTCCCAGAAACATATATGCAAAGCATCCAAACAGTATAATTCGCCAATTTTTTGTTCTTCAAGTTTAAGTGAACTACGATCCCCATTGTTAATCCCTTAACGGAAATTATTTGTAACTTTCGACAAGTAGAACAGTGAATGGAACAGGTAGACGGTTGAAATCTTTGTATATATTGCTTCTATATAGTATAAGAAACATATATGCAAAGCATCCAAACAGTACAATTCGCCAATTTTTTGTTCTTCAACTTTAAGTGAACTACGAGCCCCATTGTTAATCCTTTAAAAGAAATTATTTGTAACTTTCGACAGGTAGAACAATGAATGGAACAGGTAGCCGGTTGAAATCAATGTATATATTGCGTCTATATAGTCTAAGAAACATATATGCAAAGCATCCAAACAGTACCATTTGCAATTTTTTTGTTCTTCAAATTTAAGTGAACAACGAGCCCCATTGTTAATCCTTTAAAGGAAATTATTTGTAAATTTCGACAAGTAGAACAATGATTGGAACACGTAGACGGTTGAAATCTTTGTATATATTGCTTACATATAGTCTAAGAAACATGTACGCAAAGCAACCAAACAGTACCATTCGCCAATTTTTTGTTCTTCAAGTTTAAGTGAACAATGAGCCCCAATGGTTAATCCTTTATCGGAAATTATTTGTAATTTTCGACAAGTAGAACAATGAATGGAACAGGTAGACAGTTGAAATCTTTGTATATATTGCTTCTATATAATCTAAGAAACATATATGCAAAGCATCCAAACAGTACCATTCGCCAATTTTTTGTTCTTCAAGTTGAAGTGAACAACGAGCCCCATTGTTAATCCTTTAAAGGAAATTATTTGTAAATTTCGACAAGTAGAACAATGAATGGAACAGGTAGACTGTTGAAATCATTGTATATATTGCTTCTATATAGTCTAAGAAACATATATGCAAAGCGTCCAAACAGTACAATTCGCCAATTATTTGATCTTCAAGTTTAAGTGAACTACGAGCCCCATTGTTAATATTTTAACGGAAATTATTTGTAACTTGCGACAAGTAGAACAATGAATGGAACTGGTAGCCGGTTGAAATCAATGTATATATTGCTTCTATATAGTCTAAGAAACATATATGCAAAGCATCCAAGCAGTACCATCCGCAATTTTTTTGTTCTTCAAGTTTAAGTGAACAACGAGCCCCATTGTTAATCCTTTATCGGAAATTATTTGTAAATTTCGTCAAGTAGAACAATGAATGGAACAGGTAGACTGTTGAAATCATTGTATATATTGCTTCTATATAGTCTAAGAAACATATATGCAAAGCGTCCAAACAGTACAATTCGCCAATTATTTGATCTTCAAGTTTAAGTGAACTACGAGCCCCATTCTTAATACTTTAACGGAAATTATTTGTAATTTGCGACAAGTAGAACAATGAATGGAACAGGTAGCCGGTTGAAATCAATGTATATATTTCTTCTATATAGTCTAAGAAACATATATGCAAAGCATCCAAACAGTACCATTCGCAATTTTTTTGTTCTTCAAGTTTAAGTGAACAACGAGCCCCATTGTTAATCCTTTAAATGAAATTATTTGTAAATTTCGACAAGTAGAACAATGATTGGAACACGTAGACGGTTGAAATCTTTGTATATATTCCTTCCATATAGTCTAAGAAACATGTACGCAAAGCATCCAAACAGTACCATTCGCCAATTTTTTGTTCTTCAGGTTTAAGTGAACAATGAGCCCCAATGGTTAATCCTTTATCGGAAATTATTTGTAATTTTCGACAAGTAGAACAATGAATGGAACAGGTAGACGGTTGAAATCTTTGTATATATTGCTTCTATATAGTCTAAGAAACATATATCCAAAGCATCCAAACAGTCCCATTCGCCAATTTTTTGTTCTTCAAGATTAAGTGAACAATGAGCCCCAATGGTTAATCCTTTATCGGAAATTATTTGTAATTTTCGACAAGTAGAACAATGAATGGAACAGGTAGACGGTTGAAATCTTTGTATATATTGCTTCTATATAGTCTAAGAAACATATATGCAAAGCATCCAAATAGTACAATTCGGCAATTTTTTTTTCTTCAAGTTTAAGTGAACAATGAGCCCCATTGTTAATCCTTTATCGGAAGTTATTTGTAATTTTCGACAAGTAGAACAATGAATGGAACAGGTAGACGGTTGAAATCATTGTATATATTGCTTCTATATAGTCTAAGAAACATATATGCAAAGCATCCAAATAGTACAATTCGACAATTTTTTGTTCTTCAAGTTTAAGTGAACAACGAGCCCCATTGTTAATCCTTTATCGGAAATTATTTGTAACTTTCGACAAGTAGAACAATGAATGGAACTGGTAGACGGTTGAAATCTTTTTATATATTGCTTCTATATAGTCTAAGAAACATATATGCAACGCATCCAAACAGTACCAGTCGCCAATTTTTTGTTCTTCAAGTTTAAGTGAACAACGAGGCCCATTGATAATCATGAAACGGAAATTATTTGTAACTTTCGACAAGAAGAACAATGAATAGAACAGGTAGACGGTTGAAATCTTTGTATATGTTGCTTCTATATAGTCTAAGAAACCTATATGCAAAGCATCCAAACAGTACCAGTCGCCAATTTTTTGTTCTTCAAGTTTAAGTGAACTACGAGCCCCATTGTTAATCCTTTAAAGGAAATTATTTGTAAATTTCGACAAGTAGAACAATGAATGGAACAGGTAGACTGTTGAAATCATTGTATATATTGCTTCTATATAGTATAAGAAACATATATGCAAAGCATCCAAACAGTACCATTCGCCAATTTTTTGTTCTTCAAGTTTAAGTGAACAATGAGCCCCATTGTTAATCCTTTATTGGAAATTATTTGTAAATTTCGACAAGCAGAACAATGAATGGTACAGGTAGACTGTTGAAATCATTGTATATATTGCTTCTATATAGTCCCAGAAACATATATGCAAAGCATCCAAACAGTATAATTCGCCAATTTTTTGTTCTTCAAGTTTAAGTGAACTACGATCCCCATTGTTAATCCCTTAACGGAAATTATTTGTAACTTTCGACAAGTAGAACAGTGAATGGAACAGGTAGACGGTTGAAATCTTTGTATATATTGCTTCTATATAGTATAAGAAACATATATGCAAAGCATCCAAACAGTACAATTCGCCAATTTTTTGTTCTTCAACTTTAAGTGAACTACGAGCCCCATTGTTAATCCTTTAAAAGAAATTATTTGTAAATTTCGACAAGTAGAACAATGAATGGAACAAGTAGACTGTTGAAATCATTGTATATATTGCTTCTATATAGTCTAAGAAACATATATGCATAGCGTCCAAACAGTACAATTCGCCAATTTTTTGCTCTTCAAGTTTAAGTGAACTACGAGCCCAATTGTTAATCCTTTAAAGGAAATTATTTGTAAATTTCGGCAAGTAGAACAATGAATGGAATAGTTAGACGGTTGAAATCATAGTATATATTGCTTCTATATAGTCTAAGAAACATATATGCAAAGCATCCAAACAGTACAATTCGCCAATTTCTTGTTCTTCAAGTTTAAATAAACTACGATCCCCATTGTTAATCCCTTAACGGAAATTATTTGTAACTTTCGACAAGTAGAACAATGAATGGAACAGGTAGACGATTGAAATCTTTGTATATATTGCTTCTATATAATCTAAGAAACATATATGCAAAGCATCCAAACAGTACCATTCGCCAATTTTTTGTTCTTCAAGTTTAAGTGAACAACGAGCCCCATTGAAAATCATGAAACGGAAATTATTTGTAACTTTCTACAAGTAGAACAATGAATGGAACAGGTAGACGGTTGAAATCTTTGTATATATTGCGTCTATATAGTCTAAGAAACATATATGCAATGCATCCAAACAGTACCATTCGCCAATTTTTTGTTCTTCAAGTTTAAGTGAAAAATGAGCCCCAATGGTTAATCCTTTATCGGAAATTATTTGTAATTTTCGACAAGTAGAACAATGAATGGAACAGGTAGACGGTTGAAATCTTTGTATATATTGCTTCTATATAGTCTAAGAAACATATATCCAAAGCATCCAAACAGTCCCATTCGCCAATTTTTTGTTCTTCAAGATTAAGTGAACAATGAGCCCCAATGGTTAATCCTTTATCGGAAATTATTTGTAATTTTCGACAAGTAGAACAATGAATGGAACAGGTAGACGGTTGAAATCTTTGTATATATTGCTTCTATATAGTCTAAGAAACATATATGCAAAGCATCCAAATAGTACAATTCGGCAATTTTTTTTTCTTCTAGTTTAAGTGAACAATGAGCCCCATTGTTAATCCTTTATCGGAAGTTATTTGTAATTTTCGACAAGTAGAACAATGAATGGAACAGGTAGACGGTTGAAATCATTGTATATATTGCTTCTATATAGTCTAAGAAACATATATGCAAAGCATCCAAATAGTACAATTCGACAATTTTTTGTTCTTCAAGTTTAAGTGAACAACGAGCCCCATTGTTAATCCTTTATCGGAAATTATTTGTAATTTTCGACAAGTGGAACAATGAATGGAACAGGTAGACGGTTGAAATCTTTGTACATATTGCTTCTGTATAGTCTAAGAAACATATATGCAAAGCATCCAAACAGTACAATTCGCCAATTTATTGTTCTTCAAGTTTAAGTGAACAACAAGCCCCATTGTTAATCCTTTAAAGGAAATTATTTGTAAATTTCGACAAGTAGAACAATGATTGGAACACGTAGACGGTAGATATCTTTGAATATATTGCTTCCATATAGTCTAAAAAACATATATCCAAAGCATCCAAACAGTCCCATTCGCCAATTTTTTGTTCTTCAAGATTAAGTGAACAATGAGCCCCAATGGTTAATCCTTTATCGGAAATTATTTGTAATTGTCGACAAGTAGAACTATGAATGGAACAGGTAGACGGTTGAAATCATTGTAGATATTGCTTCTATATAGTCTAAGAAACCTATATGCAAAGCATCTAAACAGTAACATTCGCCAATTTTTTGACCTTCAAGTTTAAGTGAACAACGAACCCCATTGATAATCATGAAATGGAAATTATTTGTAACTTTCTACAAGTAGATCAATGAATAGTACAGGTAGACGGGTGAAATCTTTCTATATATTGCTTCTATATAGTCTAAGAAACATATATGCAAAGCATCTAAACAGTAACATTCGCCAATTTTTTGACCTTCAAGTTTAAGTGAACAGCGAGCCCCATTGATAACCCTTTAAAGGAAATTATTTGTAAATTTCGACAAGTAGAACAATGAATGGAACAGGTAGACTGTTGAAATCATTGTATATATTGCTTCTATATAGTCTAAGAAACATATATGCAAATCGTCCAAACAGTACAATTCGCCAATTATTTGATCTTCAAGTTTAAGTGAACTACGAGCCCCATTGTTAATACTTTAACGGAAATTATTTGTAATTTGCGACAAGTAGAACAATGAATGGAACGGGTAGCCGGTTGAAATCAATGTATATATTGCTTCTATATAGTCTAAGAAACATATATGCAAAGCATCCAAACAGTACCATTCGCAATTTTTTTGTTCTTCAAGTTTAAGTGAACAACGAGCCCCATTGTTAATCCTTTAAAGGAAATTATTTGTAAATTTCGACAAGTAGAACAATGATTGGAACACGTAGACGGTTGAAATCTTTGTATATATTGCTTCCATATAGTCTAAGAAACATGTACGCAAAGCATCCAAACAGTACAATTCGCCAATTTTTTGTTCTTCAAGTTTAAGTGAACAATGAGCCCCATTGGTTAATCCTTTATCGGAAATTATTTGTAATTTTCGACAAGTAGAACAATGAATGGAACAGGTAGACGGTTGAAATCTTTGTATATGTTGCTTCTATATAGTCTAAGAAACATATATGCAAAGCGTCCAAACGTACAATTCGCCAATTATTTGATCTTCAAGTTTAAGTGAACTACGAGCCCCATTGTTAGTACTTTAACGGAAATTATTTGTAACTTGCGACAAGTAGAACAATGAATGGAACAGGTAGCCGGTTGAAATCTTTGTATATATTGCTTCTATATAGTCTAAGAAACATATATGCAAAGCATCCAAACAGTACAATTCGCCAATTTTTTGTTCTTCAAGTTTAAGTGAACAATGAGCCCCAATGGTTAATCCTTTATCGGTACTTATTTGTAACTTTCGACAAGTAGAACAATGAATGGAACAGGTAAACGGTTGAAATCTTTGTATATATTGCGTCTATATAGTCTAAGAAACATATATGCAAAGCATCCAAACAGTACAATTCCCCAATTTTTTGTTCTTCAAGTTTAAGTGAACAATGAGCCCCAATGGTTAATCCTTTATCGGTAATTATTTGTAACTTTCGACAGGTAGAACAATGAATGGAACAGGTAGCCGGTTGAAATCAATGTATATATTGCGTCTATATAGTCTAAGAAACATATATGCAAAGCATCCAAACAGTACCATTTGCAATTTTTTTGTTCTTCAAATTTAAGTGAACAACGAGCCCCATTGTTAATCCTTTAAAGGAAATTATTTGTAAATTTCGACAAGTAGAACAA
The DNA here is from genome assembly GCA_963989415.1 of Cerceris ruficornis. Classification (NCBI taxonomy): domain Eukaryota; kingdom Metazoa; phylum Arthropoda; class Insecta; order Hymenoptera; family Crabronidae; genus Cerceris; species Cerceris ruficornis. The sequence continues at coordinate 845,066 of CAXDIW010000087.1, forward strand.
TGATTGGAACACGTAGACGGTTGAAATCTTTGTATATATTGCTTACATATAGTCTAAGAAACATGTACGCAAAGCAACCAAACAGTACCATTCGCCAATTTTTTGTTCTTCAAGTTTAAGTGAACAATGAGCCCCAATGGTTAATCCTTTATCGGAAATTATTTGTAATTTTCGACAAGTAGAACAATGAATGGAACAGGTAGACAGTTGAAATCTTTGTATATATTGCTTCTATATAGTATAAGAAACATATATGCAAAGCATCCAAACAGTACAATTCGCCAATTTTTTGTTCTTCAACTTTAAGTGAACTACGAGCCCCATTGTTAATCCTTTAAAAGAAATTATTTGTAAATTTCGACAAGTAGAACAATGAATGGAACAAGTAGACTGTTGAAATCATTGTATATATTGCTTCTATATAGTCTAAGAAACATATATGCATAGCGTCCAAACAGTACAATTCGCCAATTTTTTGCTCTTCAAGTTTAAGTGAACTACGAGCCCCATTGTTAATCCTTTAAAGGAAATTATTTGTAAATTTCGGCAAGTAGAACAATGAATGGAATAGGTAGACGGTTGAAATCATAGTATATATTGCTTCTATATAGTCTAAGAAACATATATGCAAAGCATCCAAACAGTACAATTCGCCAATTTCTTGTTCTTCAAGTTTAAATAAACTACGATCCCCATTGTTAATCCCTTAACGGAAATTATTTGTAACTTTCGACAAGTAGAACAATGAATGGAACAGGTAGACGATTGAAATCTTTGTATATATTGCTTCTATATAATCTAAGAAACATATATGCAAAGCATCCAAACAGTACCATTCGCCAATTTTTTGTTCTTCAAGTTTAAGTGAACAACGAGCCCCATTGAAAATCATGAAACGGAAATTATTTGTAACTTTCTACAAGTAGAACAATGAATGGAACAGGTAGACGGTTGAAATCTTTGTATATATTGCGTCTATATAGTCTAAGAAACATATATGCAATGCATCCAAACAGTACCATTCGCCAATTTTTTGTTCTTCAAGTTTAAGTGAAAAATGAGCCCCAATGGTTAATCCTTTATCGGAAATTATTTGTAATTTTCGACAAGTAGAACAATGAATGGAACAGGTAGACGGTTGAAATCTTTGTATATATTGCTTCTATATAGTCTAAGAAACATATATGCAAAGCATCCAAATAGTACAATTCGGCAATTTTTTTTTCTTCAAGTTTAAGTGAACAATGAGCCCCATTGTTAATCCTTTATCGGAAGTTATTTGTAATTTTCGACAAGTAGAACAATGAATGGAACAGGTAGACGGTTGAAATCATTGTATATATTGCTTCCATATAGTCTAAAAAACATATATCCAAAGCATCCAAACAGTCCCATTCGCCAATTTTTTGTTCTTCAAGATTAAGTGAACAATGAGCCCCAATGGTTAATCCTTTATCGGAAATTATTTGTAATTGTCGACAAGTAGAACTATGAATGGAACAGGTAGACGGTTGAAATCATTGTAGATATTGCTTCTATATAGTCTAAGAAACCTATATGCAAAGCATCTAAACAGTAACATTCGCCAATTTTTTGACCTTCAAGTTTAAGTGAACAACGAACCCCATTGATAATCATGAAATGGAAATTATTTGTAACTTTCTACAAGTAGATCAATGAATAGTACAGGTAGACGGGTGAAATCTTTCTATATATTGCTTCTATATAGTCTAAGAAACATATATGCAAAGCATCTAAACAGTAACATTCGCCAATTTTTTGACCTTCAAGTTTAAGTGAACAGCGAGCCCCATTGATAACCCTTTAAAGGAAATTATTTGTAAATTTCGACAAGTAGAACAATGAATGGAACAGGTAGACTGTTGAAATCATTGTATATATTGCTTCTATATAGTCTAAGAAACATATATGCAAATCGTCCAAACAGTACAATTCGCCAATTATTTGATCTTCAAGTTTAAGTGAACTACGAGCCCCATTGTTAATACTTTAACGGAAATTATTTGTAATTTGCGACAAGTAGAACAATGAATGGAACGGGTAGCCGGTTGAAATCAATGTATATATTGCTTCTATATAGTCTAAGAAACATATATGCAAAGCATTCAAACAGTACCATTCGCAATTTTTTTGTTCTTCAAGTTTAAGTGAACAACGAGCCCCATTGTTAATCCTTTAAAGGAAATTATTTGTAAATTTCGACAAGTAGAACAATGATTGGAACACGTAGACGGTTGAAATCTTTGTATATATTGCTTCCATATAGTCTAAGAAACATGTACGCAAAGCATCCAAACAGTACAATTCGCCAATTTTTTGTTCTTCAAGTTTAAGTGAACAATGAGCCCCATTGGTTAATCCTTTATCGGAAATTATTTGTAATTTTCGACAAGTAGAACAATGAATGGAACAGGTAGACGGTTGAAATCTTTGTATATATTGCTTCTATATAGTCTAAGAAACATATATGCAAAGCGTCCAAACAGTACAATTCGCCAATTATTTGATCTTCAAGTTTAAGTGAACTACGAGCCCCATTGTTAGTACTTTAACGGAAATTATTTGTAACTTGCGACAAGTAGAACAATGAATGGAACAGGTAGCCGGTTGAAATCTTTGTATATATTGCTTCTATATAGTCTAAGAAACATATATGCAAAGCATCCAAACAGTACAATTCGCCAATTTTTTGTTCTTCAAGTTTAAGTGAACAATGAGCCCCAATGGTTAATCCTTTATCGGTACTTATTTGTAACTTTCGACAAGTAGAAAAATGAATGGAACAGGTAAACGGTTGAAATCTTTGTATATATTGCGTCTATATAGTCTAAGAAACATATATGCAAAGCATCCAAACAGTACAATTCCCCAATTTTTTGTTCTTCAAGTTTAAGTGAACAATGAGCCCCAATGGTTAATCCTTTATCGGTAATTATTTGTAACTTTCGACAGGTAGAACAATGAATGGAACAGGTAGCCGGTTGAAATCAATGTATATATTGCGTCTATATAGTCTAAGAAACATATATGCAAAGCATCCAAACAGTACCATTTGCAATTTTTTTGTTCTTCAAATTTAAGTGAACAACGAGCCCCATTGTTAATCCTTTAAAGGAAATTATTTGTAAATTTCGACAAGTAGAACAATGATTGGAACACGTAGACGGTTGAAATCTTTGTATATATTGCTTACATATAGTCTAAGAAACATGTACGCAAAGCATCCAAACAGTACCATTCGCCAATTTTTTGTTCTTCAGGTTTAAGTGAACAATGAGCCCCAATGGTTAATCCTTCATCGGAAATTATTTGTAACTTTCGACAAGTAGAACAATGATTGGAACAGGTAGACGGTTGAAATCTTTGTACATATTGCTTCTGTATAGTCTAAGAAACATATATGCAAATCATCCAAACAGTACAATTCGCCAATTTTTTGTACTTCATGTTTAAGTGAACTACGAGCCCCATTGTTAATCCTTTGACGGAAATTATTTGTAACTTTCGAGAAGTAGAACAATGAATGGAACAGGTAGACGGTTGAAATCATTGTATATATTGCTTCTATATAGTCTAAGAAACATATATGCAAAGCATCCAAACAGTACAATTCGCCAATTTTTTGTACTTCAAGTTTAAGTGAACTACGAGCCCCATTGTTAATCCTTTGACGGAAATTATTTCTAACTTTCGACAAGTAGAACAATGAATGGAACAGGTAGAGGGTTGAAATCATTGTATATATTGCTTCTATATAGTCTAAGAAACATATATGCAAAGCATCCAAACAGTACAATTCGCCAATATATTGTTCTTCAAGTTTAAGTGAACAACGAGCCCCATTGTTAATCCTTTAAAGGAAATTATTTGTAAATTTCGACAAGTAGAACAATGAATGGAATAGGTAGACGGTTGAAATCATAGTATATATTGCTTCTATATAGTCTAAGAAACATATATGCAAAGCATCCAAACAGTACAATTCGCCAATTTCTTGTTCTTCAAGTTTAAATAAACTACGATCCCCATTGTTAATCCCTTAACGGAAATTATTTGTAACTTTCGACAAGTAGAACAATGAATGGAACAGGTAGACGATTGAAATCTTTGTATATATTGCTTCTATATAGTCTAAGAAACATATATGCATAGCGTCCAAACAGTACAATTCGCCAATTTTTTGCTCTTCAAGTTTAAGTGAACTACGAGCCCCATTGTTAATCCTTTAAAGGAAATTATTTGTAAATTTCGGCAAGTAGAACAATGAATGGAATAGGTAGACGGTTGAAATCATAGTATATATTGCTTCTATATAGTCTAAGAAACATATATGCAAAGCATCCAAACAGTACAATTCGCCAATTTCTTGTTCTTCAAGTTTAAATAAACTACGATCCCCATTGTTAATCCCTTAACGGAAATTATTTGTAACTTTCGACAAGTAGAACAATGAATGGAACAGGTAGACGATTGAAATCTTTGTATATATTGCTTCTATATAATCTAAGAAACATATATGCAAAGCATCCAAACAGTACCATTCGCCAATTTTTTGTTCTTCAAGTTTAAGTGAACAATGAGCCCCAATGGTTAATCCTTTATCGGAAATTATTTGTAATTTTCGACAAGTAGAACAATGAATGGAACAGGTAGACGGTTGAAATCTTTGTATATATTGCTTCTATATAGTATAAGAAACATATATGCAAAGCATCCAAACAGTACAATTCGCCAATTTTTTGTTCTTCAACTTTAAGTGAACTACGAGCCCCATTGTTAATCCTTTAAAAGAAATTATTTGTAAATTTCGACAAGTAGAACAATGAATGGAACAAGTAGACTGTTGAAATCATTGTATATATTGCTTCTATATAGTCTAAGAAACATATATGCATAGCGTCCAAACAGTACAATTCGCCAATTTTTTGCTCTTCAAGTTTAAGTGAACTACGAGCCCCATTGTTAATCCTTTAAAGGAAATTATTTGTAAATTTCGGCAAGTAGAACAATGAATGGAATAGGTAGACGGTTGAAATCATAGTATATATTGCTTCTATATAGTCTAAGAAACATATATGCAAAGCATCCAAACAGTACAATTCGCCAATTTCTTGTTCTTCAAGTTTAAATAAACTACGATCCCCATTGTTAATCCCTTAACGGAAATTATTTGTAACTTTCGACAAGTAGAACAATGAATGGAACAGGTAGACGATTGAAATCTTTGTATATATTGCTTCTATATAATCTAAGAAACATATATGCAAAGCATCCAAACAGTACCATTCGCCAATTTTTTGTTCTTCAAGTTTAAGTGAACAACGAGCCCCATTGAAAATCATGAAACGGAAATTATTTGTAACTTTCTACAAGTAGAACAATGAATGGAACAGGTAGACGGTTGAAATCTTTGTATATATTGCGTCTATATAGTCTAAGAAACATATATGCAATGCATCCAAACAGTACCATTCGCCAATTTTTTGTTCTTCAAGTTTAAGTGAAAAATGAGCCCCAATGGTTAATCCTTTATCGGAAATTATTTGTAATTTTCGACAAGTAGAACAATGAATGGAACAGGTAGACGGTTGAAATCTTTGTATATATTGCTTCTATATAGTCTAAGAAACATATATCCAAAGCATCCAAACAGTCCCATTCGCCAATTTTTTGTTCTTCAAGATTAAGTGAACAATGAGCCCCAATGGTTAATCTTTTATCGGAAATTATTTGTAATTTTCGACAAGTAGAACAATGAATGGAACAGGTAGACGGTTGAAATCTTTGTATATATTGCTTCTATATAGTCTAAGAATCATATATGCAAAGCATCCAAATAGTACAATTCGGCAATTTTTTTTTCTTCAAGTTTAAGTGAACAATGAGCCCCATTGTTAATCCTTTATCGGAAGTTATTTGTAATTTTCGACAAGTAGAACAATGAATGGAACAGGTAGACGGTTGAAATCATTGTATATATTGCTTCTATATAGTCTAAGAAACATATATGCAAAGCATCCAAATAGTACAATTCGACAATTTTTTGTTCTTCAAGTTTAAGTGAACAACGAGCCCCATTGTTAATCCTTTATCGGAAATTATTTGTAATTTTCGACAAGTGGAACAATGAATGGGACAGGTAGACGGTTGAAATCTTTGTACATATTGCTTCTGTATAGTCTAAGAAACATATATGCAAAGCATCCAAACAGTACAATTCGCCAATTTATTGTTCTTCAAGTTTAAGTGAACAACAAGCCCCATTGTTAATCCTTTAAAGGAAATTATTTGTAAATTTCGACAAGTAGAACAATGATTGGAACACGTAGACGGTAGATATCTTTGAATATATTGCTTCCATATAGTCTAAAAAACATATATCCAAAGCATCCAAACAGTCCCATTCGCCAATTTTTTGTTCTTCAAGATTAAGTGAACAATGAGCCCCAATGGTTAATCCTTTATCGGAAATTATTTGTAATTGTCGACAAGTAGAACTATGAATGGAACAGGTAGACGGTTGAAATCATTGTAGATATTGCTTCTATATAGTCTAAGAAACCTATATGCAAAGCATCTAAACAGTAACATTCGCCAATTTTTTGACCTTCAAGTTTAAGTGAACAACGAACCCCATTGATAATCATGAAATGGAAATTATTTGTAACTTTCTACAAGTAGATCAATGAATAGTACAGGTAGACGGGTGAAATCTTTCTATATATTGCTTCTATATAGTCTAAGAAACATATATGCAAAGCATCTAAACAGTAACATTCGCCAATTTTTTGACCTTCAAGTTTAAGTGAACAGCGAGCCCCATTGATAACCCTTTAAAGGAAATTATTTGTAAATTTCGACAAGTAGAACAATGAATGGAACAGGTAGACTGTTGAAATCATTGTATATATTGCTTCTATATAGTCTAAGAAACATATATGCAAATCGTCCAAACAGTACAATTCGCCAATTATTTGATCTTCAAGTTTAAGTGAACTACGAGCCCCATTGTTAATACTTTAACGGAAATTATTTGTAATTTGCGACAAGTAGAACAATGAATGGAACGGGTAGCCGGTTGAAATCAATGTATATATTGCTTCTATATAGTCTAAGAAACATATATGCAAAGCATTCAAACAGTACCATTCGCAATTTTTTTGTTCTTCAATTTTAAGTGAACAACGAGCCCCATTGTTAATCCTTTAAAGGAAATTATTTGTAAATTTCGACAAGTAGAACAATGATTGGAACACGTAGACGGTTGAAATCTTTGTATATATTGCTTCCATATAGTCTAAGAAACATGTACGCAAAGCATCCAAACAGTACAATTCGCCAATTTTTTGTTCTTCAAGTTTAAGTGAACAATGAGCCCCATTGGTTAATCCTTTATCGGAAATTATTTGTAATTTTCGACAAGTAGAACAATGAATGGAACAGGTAGACGGTTGAAATCTTTGTATATATTGCTTCTATATAGTCTAAGAAACATATATGCAAAGCGTCCAAACAGTACAATTCGCCAATTATTTGATCTTCAAGTTTAAGTGAACTACGAGCCCCATTGTTAGTACTTTAACGGAAATTATTTGTAACTTGCGACAAGTAGAACAATGAATGGAACAGGTAGCCGGTTGAAATCTTTGTATATATTGCTTCTATATAGTCTAAGAAACATATATGCAAAGCATCCAAACAGTACAATTCGCCAATTTTTTGTTCTTCAAGTTTAAGTGAACAATGAGCCCCAATGGTTAATCCTTTATCGGTACTTATTTGTAACTTTCGACAAGTAGAAAAATGAATGGAACAGGTAAACGGTTGAAATCTTTGTATATATTGCGTCTATATAGTCTAAGAAACATATATGCAAAGCATCCAAACAGTACAATTCCCCAATTTTTTGTTCTTCAAGTTTAAGTGAACAATGAGCCCCATTGGTTAATCCTTTATCGGAAATTATTTGTAATTTTCGACAAGTAGAACAATGAATGGAACAGGTAGACGGTTGAAATCTTTGTATATATTGCTTCTATATAGTCTAAGAAACATATATGCAAAGCGTCCAAACAGTACAATTCGCCAATTATTTGATCTTCAAGTTTAAGTGAACTACGAGCCCCATTGTTAGTACTTTAACGGAAATTATTTGTAACTTGCGACAAGTAGAACAATGAATGGAACAGGTAGCCGGTTGAAATCTTTGTATATATTGCTTCTATATAGTCTAAGAAACATATATGCAAAGCATCCAAACAGTACAATTCGCCAATTTTTTGTTCTTCAAGTTTAAGTGAAGAATGAGCCCCAATGGTTAATCCTTTATCGGTACTTATTTGTAACTTTCGACAAGTAGAAAAATGAATGGAACAGGTAGCCGGTTGAAATCAATGTATATATTGCGTCTATATAGTCTAAGAAACATATATGCAAAGCATCCAAACAGTACCATTTGCAATTTTTTTGTTCTTCAAATTTAAGTGAACAACGAGCCCCATTGTTAATCCTTTAAAGGAAATTATTTGTAAATTTCGACAAGTAGAACAATGATTGGAACACGTAGACGGTTGAAATCTTTGTATATATTGCTTACATATAGTCTAAGAAACATGTACGCAAAGCATCCAAACAGTACCATTCGCCAATTTTTTGTTCTTCAGGTTTAAGTGAACAATGAGCCCCAATGGTTAATCCTTCATCGGAAATTATTTGTAATTTTCGACAAGTAGAACAATGATTGGAACAGGTAGACGGTTGAAATCTTTGTACATATTGCTTCTGTATAGTCTAAGAAACATATATGCAAATCATCCAAACAGTACAATTCGCCAATTTTTTGTACTTCATGTTTAAGTGAACTACGAGCCCCATTGTTAATCCTTTGACGGAAATTATTTGTAACTTTCGAGAAGTAGAACAATGAATGGAACAGGTAGACGGTTGAAATCATTGTATATATTGCTTCTATATAGTCTAAGAAACATATATGCAAAGCATCCAAACAGTACAATTCGCCAATTTTTTGTACTTCAAGTTTAAGTGAACTACGAGCCCCATTGTTAATCCTTTGACGGAAATTATTTCTAACTTTCGACAAGTAGAACAATGAATGGAACAGGTAGAGGGTTGAAATCATTGTATATATTGCTTCTATATAGTCTAAGAAACATATATGCAAAGCATCCAAACAGTACAATTCGCCAATATATTGTTCTTCAAGTTTAAGTGAACAACGAGCCCCATTGTTAATCCTTTAAAGGAAATTATTTGTAAATTTCGACAAGTAGAACAATGATTGGAACACGTAGACGGTTGAAATCTTTGTATATAATGCTTCCATATAGTCTAAGAAACATGTACGCAAAGCATCCAAACATTACCATTCGCCAATTTTTTGTTCTTCAAGTTTAAGTGAACAATGAGCCCCATTGATAATCATGAAATGGAAATTATTTGTAACTTTCTACAAGTAGATCAATGAATAGTACAGGTAGACGGGTGAAATCTTTCTATATATTGCTTCTACATAGTCTAAGAAACATATATGCAAAGAATCCAAACAGTACAATTCGCCAATTTTTTGTTCTTCAAGTTTAAGTGAACTACGAGCCGCATTGATAATCATGAAACGGAAATTATTTGTAAGTTTCTACAAGTAGAACAATGAATAGAACGGGTAGACGGTAGAAATCTTTGTATATGTTGCTTCTATATAGTCTAAGAAACCTATATGCAAAGCATCTAAACAGTAACATTCGCCAATTCTTTGATCTTCAAGTTTAAGTGAACAACGAGCTCCATTGATAATCATTAAATGGAAATTATTTGTAACTTTCTACAAGTAGAACAATGAATAGTACAGGTAGACGGGTGAAATCTTTCTATATATTGCTTCTATATAGTCTAAGAAACATATATGCAAAGAATCCAAACAGTACAATTCGCCAATTTTTTGTTCTTCAAGTTTAAGTGAACTACGAGCCCCATTGTTAATCCTTTAAAGGAAATTATTTGTAAATTTCGACAAGTAGAACAAAGAATGGAACAGGTAGACGGTTTAAATCATTTTATATATTGCTTCTATATAGTCTAAGAAACATATATGCAAATCATCCAAACAGTACAATTCGCCAATTTTTTGTACTTCAAGTTTAAGTGAACTACGAGCCCCATTGTTAATCCTTTGACGGAAATTATTTGTAACTTTCGAGAAGTAGAACAATGAATGGAACAGGTAGACGGTTGAAATCATTGTATATATTGCTTCTATAGAGTCTAAGAAACATATATGCAAAGCATCCAAACAGTACAATTCGCCAATTTTTTGTACTTCAAGTTTAAGTGAACTACGAGCCCCATTGTTAATCCTTTGACGGAAATTATTTCTAACTTTCGACAAGTAGAACAATGAATGGAACAGGTAGAGGGTTGAAATCATTGTATATATTGCTTCTATATAGTCTAAGAAACATATATGCAAAGCATCCAAACAGTACAATTCGCCAATATATTGTTCTTCAAGTTTAAGTGAACAACGAGCCCCATTGTTAATCCTTTAAAGGAAATTATTTGTAAGTTTCGACAAGTAAAACAATGATTGGAACACGTAGACGGTTGAAATCTTTGTATATAATGCTTCCATATAGTCTAAGAAACATGTACGCATAGCATCCAAACATTACCATTCGCCAATTTTTTGTTCTTCAAGTTTAAGTGAACAATGAGCCCCAATGGTTAATCCTTTATCGGAAATTATTTGTAATTTTCGACAATTAGAACAATGATTGGAACACGTAGACGGTTGATATCTTTGAATATATTGCTTCCATATAGTCTAAAAAACATATATCCAAAGCATCCAAACAGTCCCATTCGCCAATTTTTTGTTCTTCAAGATTAAGTGAACAATGAGCCCCAATGGTTAATCCTTTATCGGAAATTATTTGTAATTTTCGACAATTAGAACATTGAATGGAACAGGTAGACGGTTGAAAGGTTTGTACATATTGCTTCTATATAGTCTAAGAAACATATATGCAAAGCATCCAAAAAGTACCATTCGCCAATTTTTTGTTCTTCAAGTTTACGTGAACAACGAGCCCCATTGTTAATCCTTTAAAAGAAATTATTTGTAAATTTCGACAAGTAGAACAAAGAATGGAACAGGTAGACGGTTTAAATCATTTTATATATTGCTTCTATATAGTCTAAGAAACATATATGCAAATCATCCAAACAGTACAATTCGCCAATTTTTTGTACTTCAAGTTTAAGTGAACTACGAGCCCCATTGTTAATCCTTTGACGGAAATTATTTGTAACTTTCGAGAAGTAGAACAATGAATGGAACAGGTAGACGGTTGAAATCATTGTATATATTGCTTCTATATAGTCTAAGAAACATATATGCAAAGCATCCAAACAGTCCCATTCGCCAATTTTTTGTTCTTCAAGATTAAGTGAACAATGAGCCCCAATGGTTAATCCTTTATCGGAAATTATTTGTAATTTTCGACAATTAGAACAATGAATGGAACAGGTAGACGGTTGAAATCTTTGTACATATTGCTTCTATATAGTCTAAGAAACATATATGCAAAGCATCCAAAAAGTACCATTCGCCAATTTTTTGTTCTTCAAGTTTACGTGAACAACGAGCCCCATTGATAATCATGAAACGGAAATTATTTGTAATTTTCGACAAGTAGAACAATGAATGGAACAGGTAGAGGGTTGAAATCTTTGTACATATTGCTTCTGTATAGTCTAAGAAACATATATGCAAATCATCCAAACAGTACAATTCGCCAATTTTTTGTACTTCAAGTTTAAGTGAACTACGAGCCCCATTGTTAATCCTTTGACGGAAATTATTTGTAACTTTCGAGAAGTAGAACAATGAATGGAACAGGTAGACGGTTGAAATCATTGTATATATTGCTTCTATATAGTCTAAGAAACATATATGCAAAGCATCCAAACAGTACAATTCGCCAATTTTTTGTACTTCAAGTTTAAGTGAACTACGAGCCCCATTGTTAATCCTTTGACGGAAAGTATTTCTAACTTTCGACAAGTAGAACAATGAATGGAACAGGTAGAGGGTTGAAATCATTGTATATATTGCTTCTATATAGTCTAAGAAACATATATGCAAAGCATCCAAACAGTACAATTCGCCAATTTTTTGTACTTCAAGTTTAAGTGAACTACGAGCCCCATTGTTAATCCTTTGACGGAAATTATTTGTAAATTTCGACAAGTAGAACAATGATTGGAACACGTAGACGGTTGAAATCTTTGTATATAATGCTTCCATATAGTCTAAGAAACATGTACGCAAAGCATCCAAACATTACCATTCGCCAATTTTTTGTTCTTCAAGTTTAAGTGAACAATGAGCCCCATTGATAATCATGAAATGGAAATTATTTGTAACTTTCTACAAGTAGATCAGTGAATAGTACAGGTAGACGGGTGAAATCTTTCTATATATTGCTTCTACATAGTCTAAGAAACATATATGCAAAGAATCCAAACAGTACAATTCGCTAATTTTTTGTTCTTCAAGTTTAAGTGAACTACGAGCCCCATTGATAATAATGAAACGGAAATTATTTGTAAGTTTCTACAAGTAGAACAATGAATAGAACGGGTAGACGGTAGAAATCTTTGTATATGTTGCTTCTATATAGTCTAAGAAACCTATATGCAAAGCATCTAAACAGTAACATTCGCCAATTTATTGTTCTTCAAGTTTAAGTGAACAACGAGCCCCATTGTTAATCCTTTAAAGGAAATTATTTGTAAATTTCGACAAGTAGAACAATGATTGGAACACGGAGACGGTTGATATCTTTGAATATATTGCTTCCATATAGTCTAAAAAACATATATCCAAAGCATCCAAACAGTCCCATTCGCCAATTTTTTGTTCTTCAAGATTAAGTGAACAATGAGCCCCAATGGTTAATCCTTTATCGGAAATTATTTGTAATTTTCGACAATTAGAACAATGAATGGAACAGGTAGACGGTTGAAATCTTTGTACATATTGCTTCTATATAGTCTAAGAAACCTATATGCAAAGCATCTAAACAGTAACATTCGCCAATTTTTTGATCTTCAAGTTTAAGTGAACAATGAGCACCATTGTTAATCCTTTATCGGAAATTATTTGCAACTTTCGACAAGTAGAACGATGAATGGAACAGGTAGACGGTTGAAATCTTTGTATATATTGCTTCTATATAGTCTAAGCAACATATATGCAAAGCATCCAAACAGTACAATTCGCTAATTTATTGATCTTCAAGTTTAAGTGAACAACGAGCCCCATTGTTAATACTTTAAAGGAAATTATTTGTAAATTTCGACAAGTAGAACAATGATTGGAACACGTAGACGGTTGAAATCTTTGTATATAATGCTTCCATATAGTCTAAGAAACATGTACGCAAAGCATCCAAACATTACCATTCGCCAATTTTTTGTTCTTCAAGTTTAAGTGAACAATGAGCCCCATTGTTAATCCTTTAAAGGAAATTATTTGTAACTTTCGACAAGTAGAACATTGAATGGAACTGGTAGACGGTTGAAATCTTTGTATATATTGCTTCTATATAGTCTAAGAAACATATATGCAAAGCATCCAAACAGTACAATTCGCCAATTATTTCATCTTCAAGTTTAAGTGAACTACGAGCCCCATTGTTAATCCTTTATCGGAAATTATTTGTAACTTTCGACAAGTAGAACAATGAATGGAACAGGTAGACGTTTGAAATCTTTGTATATATTGCTTCTATATAGTCTAAGAAACATATATGCAAAGCATCCAAACAGTACAATTCGCCAATTTATTGATCTTCAAGTTTAAGTGAACAATGAGCCCCATGGTTAATCCTTTATCAGAAATTATTTGTAACTTTCGACAAGTAGAACAATGAATGGAACAGGTAGACGGTTGAAATCTTTGTATATATTGCTTCCATATAGTCTAAGAAACATGTACGCAAAGCATCCAAACAGTACCATTCGCCAATTTTTTGTTCTTCAAGTTTAAGTGAACAATGAGCCCCAATGGTTAATCCTTTATCGGAAATTATTTGTAATTTTCGACAAGTAGAACAATGAATGGAACAGGTAGACGGTTGAAATCTTTGTACATATTGCTTCTATATAATCTAAGAAACATATATGCAAAGCATCTAAACAGTAACAATCGCCAATTTTTTGATCTTCAAGTTTAAGTGAACAGCGAGCCCCATTGATAATCATGAAATGGAAATTATTTGTAACTTTCTACAAGTAGAACAATGAATAGTACAGTTAGACGGGTGAAATCTTTCTATATATTGCTTCTAAATAGTCTAAGAAACATGTACGCAAAGCATCCAAACAGTACCATTCGGCAATTTTTTGTTCTTCAAGTTTAAGTGAACAATGAGCCCCAATGGTTAATCCTTTATCGGAAATTATTTGTAATTTTCGACAAGTAGAACAATGAATGGAACAGGTAGACGGTTGAAATCTTTGTACATATTGCTTCTATATAATCTAAGAAACATATATGCAAAGCATCTAAACAGTAACAATCGCCAATTTTTTGATCTTCAAGTTTAAGTGAACAGCGAGCCCCATTGATAATCATGAAATGGAAATTATTTGTAACTTTCTACAAGTAGAACAATGAATAGTACAGTTAGACGGGTGAAATCTTTCTATATATTGCTTCTAAATAGTCTAAGAAACATGTACGCAAAGCATCCAAACAGTACCATTCGCCAATTTATTGTTCTTCAAGTTTAAGTGAACAACGAGCCCCATTGTTAATCCTTTAAAGGAAATTATTTGTAAATTTCGACAAGTAGAACTATGATTGGAACACGTAGACGGTTGAAATCTTTGTATATATTGCTTCTATATAGTCTAAGAAACATATATGCAAAGCATCCAAACAGTACAATTCGCCAATTTATTGTTCTTCAAGTTTAAGTGAACAACGAGCCCCATTGTTAATCCTTTAAAGGAAATTATTTGTAAATTTCGACAAGTAGAACCATGATTGGAACACGTAGACGGTTGAAATCTTTGTATATATTGCTTCTATATAGTCTAAGAAACATATATGCAAAGCATCCAAACAGTACCAGTCGCCAGTTTTTTGTTCTTCAAGTTTAAGTGAACAATGAGCCCCATTGATAATCATGAAACGGAAATTATTTGTAAATTTCTACAAGTAGAACAATGAATAGAACGGGTAGACGGTAGAAATCTTTGTATATGTTGCTTCTATATAGTCTAAGAAACCTATATGCAAAGCATCTAAACAGTAACATTCGCCAATTTTTTGATCTTCAAGTTTAAGTGAACAACGAGCTCCATTGATAATCATGAAATGGAAATTATTTGTAAACTTCGACAAGTAGAACAATGAATGGAACAGGTAGACGGTTGAAATCATTGTATATATTGCTTCTATATAGTCTAAGAAACATATATGCAAAGCATCGAAACAGTACAATTCGCCAATTTTTTGTTCTTCAAGTTTAAGTGAACTACGAGCCCCATTGTTAATACTTTAACGGAAATTATTTGTAACTTTCGACAAGTAGAACAATGACTGGAACAGGTAGACGGTTGAAATCAATGTATATATTGCTTCTATATAGTCTAAGAAACATATATGCAAAGCATCGAAACAGTACAATTCGCCAATTTTTTGTTCTTCAAGTTTAAGTGAACTACGAGCCCCATTGTTAATACTTTAACGGAAATTATTTGTAACTTTCGACAAGTAGAACAATGACTGGAACAGGTAGACGGTTGAAATCAATGTATATATTGCTTCTATATAGTCGAAGAAACATATATGCAAAGCATCGAAACAGTACAATTCGCAATTTTTTGTTCTTCAAGTTTAAGTGAACTACGATCCCCATTGTTAATCCTTTAACGGAAATTATTTGTAAATTTCGACAAGTAGAACAATGAATGGAACAGGTAGACGGTTAAAATCACTGTATATATTGCTTCTATACAGTCTAAGAAACATATATGCAAAGCATCCAAACAGTACAATTCGCCAATTTATTGTTCTTCAAGTTTAACTGAACAACGAGCCCCATTGTTAATCCGTTAAAGGAAATTATTTGTAAATTTCAACAAGTAGAACAATGAATGGAACAGGTAGACTGTTGAAATCATTGTATATGTTGCTTCTATATAGTCTAAGAAACATATATGTAAAGCATCGAAACAGTACAATTCGCCAATTTTTTGTTCTTCAAGTTTAAGTGAACTACGAGCCCCATTGATAATACTTTAACGGAAATTATTTGTAACTTTCGACAAGTAGAACAATGACTGGAACAGGTAGACGGTTGAAATCAATGTATATATTGCTTCTATATAGTCGAAGAAACATATATGCAAAGCATCGAAACAGTACAATTCGCAATTTTTAGTTCTTCAAGTTTAAGTGAACTACGATCCCCATTGTTAATACTTTAACGGAAATTATTTGTAACTTTCGACAAGTAGAACAATGACTGGAACAGGTAGACGGTTGAAATCAATGTATATATTGCTTCTATATAGTCTAAGAAACATATATGCAAAGCATCCAAACAGTACCAGTCGCCAGTTTTTTGTTCTTCAAGTTTAAGTGAACAATGAGCCCCATTGATAATCATGAAACGGAAATTATTTGTAAATTTCTACAAGTAGAACAATGAATAGAACGGGTAGACGGTAGAAATCTTTGTATATGTTGCTTCTATATAGTCTAAGAAACCTATATGCAAAGCATCTAAACAGTAACATTCGCCAATTTTTTGATCTTCAAGTTTAAGTGAACAACGAGCTCCATTGATAATCATGAAATGGAAATTATTTGTAAACTTCGACAAGTAGAACAATGAATGGAACAGGTAGACGGTTGAAATCATTGTATATATTGCTTCTATATAGTCTAAGAAACATATATGCAAAGCATCGAAACAGTACAATTCGCCAATTTTTTGTTCTTCAAGTTTAAGTGAACTACGAGCCCCATTGTTAATACTTTAACGGAAATTATTTGTAACTTTCGACAAGTAGAACAATGACTGGAACAGGTAGACGGTTGAAATCAATGTATATATTGCTTCTATATAGTCTAAGAAACATATATGCAAAGCATCGAAACAGTACAATTCGCCAATTTTTTGTTCTTCAAGTTTAAGTGAACTACGAGCCCCATTGTTAATACTTTAACGGAAATTATTTGTAACTTTCGACAAGTAGAACAATGACTGGAACAGGTAGACGGTTGAAATCAATGTATATATTGCTTCTATATAGTCGAAGAAACATATATGCAAAGCATCGAAACAGTACAATTCGCAATTTTTTGTTCTTCAAGTTTAAGTGAACTACGATCCCCATTGTTAATCCTTTAACGGAAATTATTTGTAAATTTCGACAAGTAGAACAATGAATGGAACAGGTAGACGGTTAAAATCACTGTATATATTGCTTCTATACAGTCTAAGAAACATATATGCAAAGCATCCAAACAGTACAATTCGCCAATTTATTGTTCTTCAAGTTTAACTGAACAACGAGCCCCATTGTTAATCCGTTAAAGGAAATTATTTGTAAATTTCAACAAGTAGAACAATGAATGGAACAGGTAGACTGTTGAAATCATTGTATATGTTGCTTCTATATAGTCTAAGAAACATATATGTAAAGCATCGAAACAGTACAATTCGCCAATTTTTTGTTCTTCAAGTTTAAGTGAACTACGAGCCCCATTGATAATACTTTAACGGAAATTATTTGTAACTTTCGACAAGTAGAACAATGACTGGAACAGGTAGACGGTTGAAATCAATGTATATATTGCTTCTATATAGTCGAAGAAACATATATGCAAAGCATCGAAACAGTACAATTCGCAATTTTTTGTTCTTCAAGTTTAAGTGAACTACGATCCCCATTGTTAATCCTTTAACGGAAATTATTTGTAAATTTCGACAAGTAGAACAATGAATGGAACAGGTAGACGGTTAAAATCACTGTATATATTGCTTCTATACAGTCTAAGAAACATATATGCAAAGCATCCAAACAGTACAATTCGCCAATTTATTGTTCTTCAAGTTTAACTGAACAACGAGCCCCATTGTTAATCCGTCAAAGGAATTTATTTGTAACTTTCGACAAGTAGAACAATGTATGGAACAGGTAGACGGTTGAGATCTTCGTATATATTGCTTCTATATAGTCTAAGAAACATATATGCAAAGCATCCAAACAGTACAATTTGCCAATTTATTGTTCTTCAAGTTTAAGTGAACAACGAGCCCCATTGATAATCATGAAACGGAAATTATTTGTAACTTTCTACAAGTAGAACAATGAATAGAACAGGTAGACGGTTGAAATCTTTGTATATGATGCTTCTATATAGTCAAAGAAACCTATATGCAAAGCATCTAAACAGTAACATTCGCCAATTTTTTGATCTTCAAGTTTAAGTGAACTACGAGCCCCATTGTTAATCCTTTAAAGGAAATTATTTGTAAATTTCAACAAGTAGAACAATGAATGGAACAGGTAGACTGTTGAAATCATTGTATATATTGCTTCTGTATAGTCTAAGAAACATATATGCAAAGAATCCAAACAGTACAATTCGTCAATTATTTGATCTTCAAGTTTAAGTGAACTACGAGCCCCATTGTTAATACTTTAACGGAAATTATTTGTAACTTGCGACAAGTAGAACAATGAATGGAACAGGTAGCCGGTTGAAATCAATGTATATATTGCATCTATATAGTCTAAGAAACATATATGCAAAGCATCCAAACAGTACCATTCGCCAATTTTTTGTTCTTCAAGTTTAAGTGAACAACGAGCCCCAATGGTTAATCCTTTATCGGAAATTATTTGTAACTTTCGACAAGTAGAACAATGAATGGAACAGGTAGACGGTTGAAATCTTTGTATATATTGCGTTTATATAGTCTAAGAAACATATATGCAAAGCATCCAAACAGTACCATTCGCCAATTTTTTGTTCTTCAAGTTCAAGTGAACTACGAGCCCCATTGTTAATCCTTTAAAGGAAATTATTTGTATATTTCAACAAGTAGAACAATGAATGGAACAGGTAGACTGTTGAAATCATTGTATATATTGCTTCTGTATAGTCTAAGAAACATATATGCAAAGAATCCAAACAGTACAATTCGTCAATTATTTGATCTTCAAGTTTAAGTGAACTACGAGCCCCATTGTTAATCCTTTGACGGAAATTATTTCTAACTTTCGACAAGTAGAAAAATGAATGGAACAGGTAGAGGGTTGAAATCATTGTATATATTGCTTCTATATAGTCTAAGAAACATATATGCAAAGCATCCAAACAGTACAATTCGCCAATATATTGTTCTTCAAGTTTAAGTGAACAACGAGCCCCATTGTTAATCCTTTAAAGGAAATTATTTGTAAATTTCGACAAGTAGAACAATGATTGGAACACGTAGACGGTTGAAATCTTTGTATATAATGCTTCCATATAGTCTAAGAAACATGTACGCAAAGCATCCAAACATTACCATTCGCCAATTTTTTGTTCTTCAAGTTTAAGTGAACAATGAGCCCCATTGATAATCATGAAATGGAAATTATTTGTAACTTTCTACAAGTAGATCAGTGAATAGTACAGGTAGACGGGTGAAATCTTTCTATATATTGCTTCTACATAGTCTAAGAAACATATATGCAAAGAATCCAAACAGTACAATTCGCTAATTTTTTGTTCTTCAAGTTTAAGTGAACTACGAGCCCCATTGATAATAATGAAACGGAAATTATTTGTAAGTTTCTACAAGTAGAACAATGAATAGAACGGGTAGACGGTAGAAATCTTTGTATATGTTGCTTCTATATAGTCTAAGAAACCTATATGCAAAGCATCTAAACAGTAACATTCGCCAATTTATTGTTCTTCAAGTTTAAGTGAACAACGAGCCCCATTGTTAATCCTTTAAAGGAAATTATTTGTAAATTTCGACAAGTAGAACAATGATTGGAACACGTAGACGGTTGATATCTTTGAATATATTGCTTCCATATAGTCTAAAAAACATATATCCAAAGCATCCAAACAGTCCCATTCGCCAATTTTTTGTTCTTCAAGATTAAGTGAACAATGAGCCCCAATGGTTAATCCTTTATCGGAAATTATTTGTAATTTTCGACAATTAGAACAATGAATGGAACAGGTAGACGGTTGAAATCTTTGTACATATTGCTTCTATATAGTCTAAGAAACCTATATGCAAAGCATCTAAACAGTAACATTCGCCAATTTTTTGATCTTCAAGTTTAAGTGAACAATGAGCACCATTGTTAATCCTTTATCGGAAATTATTTGCAACTTTCGACAAGTAGAACGATGAATGGAACAGGTAGACGGTTGAAATCTTTGTATATATTGCTTCTATATAGTCTAAGCAACATATATGCAAAGCATCCAAACAGTACAATTCGCTAATTTATTGATCTTCAAGTTTAAGTGAACAACGAGCCCCATTGTTAATACTTTAAAGGAAATTATTTGTAAATTTCGACAAGTAGAACAATGATTGGAACACGTAGACGGTTGAAATCTTTGTATATAATGCTTCCATATAGTCTAAGAAACATGTACGCAAAGCATCCAAACATTACCATTCGCCAATTTTTTGTTCTTCAAGTTTAAGTGAACAATGAGCCCCATTGTTAATCCTTTAAAGGAAATTATTTGTAACTTTCGACAAGTAGAACATTGAATGGAACTGGTAGACGGTTGAAATCTTTGTATATATTGCTTCTATATAGTCTAAGAAACATATATGCAAAGCATCCAAACAGTACAATTCGCCAATTATTTCATCTTCAAGTTTAAGTGAACTACGAGCCCCATTGTTAATCCTTTATCGGAAATTATTTGTAACTTTCGACAAGTAGAACAATGAATGGAACAGGTAGACGTTTGAAATCTTTGTATATATTGCTTCTATATAGTCTAAGAAACATATATGCAAAGCATCCAAACAGTACAATTCGCCAATTTATTGATCTTCAAGTTTAAGTGAACAATGAGCCCCATGGTTAATCCTTTATCAGAAATTATTTGTAACTTTCGACAAGTAGAACAATGAATGGAACAGGTAGACGGTTGAAATCTTTGTATATATTGCTTCCATATAGTCTAAGAAACATGTACGCAAAGCATCCAAACAGTACCATTCGCCAATTTTTTGTTCTTCAAGTTTAAGTGAACAATGAGCCCCAATGGTTAATCCTTTATCGGAAATTATTTGTAATTTTCGACAAGTAGAACAATGAATGGAACAGGTAGACGGTTGAAATCTTTGTACATATTGCTTCTATATAATCTAAGAAACATATATGCAAAGCATCTAAACAGTAACAATCGCCAATTTTTTGATCTTCAAGTTTAAGTGAACAGCGAGCCCCATTGATAATCATGAAATGGAAATTATTTGTAACTTTCTACAAGTAGAACAATGAATAGTACAGTTAGACGGGTGAAATCTTTCTATATATTGCTTCTAAATAGTCTAAGAAACATGTACGCAAAGCATCCAAACAGTACCATTCGCCAATTTTTTGTTCTTCAAGTTTAAGTGAACAATGAGCCCCAATGGTTAATCCGTTATCGGAAATTATTTGTAACTTTCGACAAGTAGAACAATGAATGGAACAGGTAGGCGGTTGAAATCATTGTATATATTGCTTCTATATAGTCTAAGAAACATATATGCAAAGCATCCAAACAGTACAATTCGCCAATTTATTGATCTTCAAGTTTAAGTGAACAATGAGCCCCATGGTTAATCCTTTATCGGAAATTATTTGTAACTTTCGACAAGTAGAACAATGAATGGAACAGGTAGACGGTTGAAATTTTTGTATATATTGCTTCTATATAATCTAAGAAACATATATGCAAAGCATCCAAACAGTACAATTCGCCAATTTATAGTTCTTCAAGTTTAAGCGAACAACGAGCCCCATTGTTAATCCTTTAAAGGAAATTATTTGTAAATTTCGACAAGTAGAACAATGATTGGAACACGTAGACGGTTGAAACCTTTGTATATATTGCTTCCATATAGTCTAAGAAACATGTACGCAAAGCATCCAAACAGTACCATTCGGCAATTTTTTGTTCTTCGAGTTTAAGTGAACAATGAGCCCCAATGGTTAATCCTTTATCGGAAATTATTTGTAATTTTCGACAAGTAGAACAATGAATGGAACAGGTAGACGGTTGAAATCTTTGTACATATTGCTTCTATATAATCTAAGAAACATATATGCAAAGCATCTAAACAGTAACAATCGCCAATTTTTTGATCTTCAAGTTTAAGTGAACAGCGAGCCCCATTGATAATCATGAAATGGAAATTATTCGTAACTTTCTACAAGTAGAACAATGAATAGTACAGTTAGACGGGTGAAATCTTTCTATATATTGCTTCTAAATAGTCTAAGAAACATGTACGCAAAGCATCCAAACAGTACCATTCGCCAATTTTTTGTTCTTCAAGTTTAAGTGAACAATGAGCCCCAATGGTTAATCCGTTATCGGAAATTATTTGTAACTTTCGACAAGTAGAACAATGAATGGAACAGGTAGGCGGTTGAAATCATTGTATATATTGCTTCTATATAGTCTAAGAAACATATATGCAAAGCATCCAAACAGTACAATTCGCCAATTTATTGATCTTCAAGTTTAAGTGAACAATGAGCCCCATGGTTAATCCTTTATCGGAAATTATTTGTAACTTTCGACAAGTAGAACAATGAATGGAACAGGTAGACGGTTGAAATTTTTGTATATATTGCTTCTATATAATCTAAGAAACATATATGCAAAGCATCCAAACAGTACAATTCGCCAATTTATAGTTCTTCAAGTTTAAGCGAACAACGAGCCCCATTCTTAATCCTTTAAAGGAAATTATTTGTAAATTTCGACAAGTAGAACAATGATTGGAACACGTAGACGGTTGAAACCTTTGTATATATTGCTTCCATATAGTCTAAGAAACATGTACGCAAAGCATCCAAACAGTACCATTCGGCAATTTTTTGTTCTTCAAGTTTAAGTGAACAATGAGCCCCAATGGTTAATCCTTTATCGGAAATTATTTGTAATTTTCGACAAGTAGAACAATGAATGGAACAGGTAGACGGTTGAAATCTTTGTACATATTGCTTCTATATAATCTAAGAAACATATATGCAAAGCATCTAAACAGTAACAATCGCCAATTTTTTGATCTTCAAGTTTAAGTGAACAGCGAGCCCCATTGATAATCATGAAATGGAAATTATTTGTAACTTTCTACAAGTAGAACAATGAATAGTACAGTTAGACGGGTGAAATCTTTCTATATATTGCTTCTAAATAGTCTAAGAAACATGTACGCAAAGCATCCAAACAGTACCATTCGCCAATTTATTGTTCTTCAAGTTTAAGTGAACAACGAGCCCCATTGTTAATCCTTTAAAGGAAATTATTTGTAAATTTCGACAAGTAGAACTATGATTGGAACACGTAGACGGTTGAAATCTTTGTATATATTGCTTCTATATAGTCTAAGAAACATATATGCAAAGCATCCAAACAGTACAATTCGCCAATTTATTGTTCTTCAAGTTTAAGTGAACAACGAGCCCCATTGTTAATCCTTTAAAGGAAATTATTTGTAAATTTCGACAAGTAGAACCATGATTGGAACACGTAGACGGTTGAAATCTTTGTATATATTGCTTCTATATAGTCTATGAAACATATATGCAAAGCATCCAAACAGTACCAGTCGCCAGTTTTTTGTTCTTCAAGTTTAAGTGAACAATGAGCCCCATTGATAATCATGAAACGGAAATTATTTGTAAATTTCTACAAGTAGAACAATGAATAGAACGGGTAGACGGTAGAAATCTTTGTATATGTTGCTTCTATATAGTCTAAGAAACCTATATGCAAAGCATCTAAACAGTAACATTCGCCAATTTTTTGATCTTCAAGTTTAAGTGAACAACGAGCTCCATTGATAATCATGAAATGGAAATTATTTGTAAACTTCGACAAGTAGAACAATGAATGGAACAGGTAGACGCTTGAAATCTTTGTATATATTGCTTCTATATAGTCTAAGAAACATATATGCAAAGCATCCAAACAGTACAATTCGCCAATTTATTGTTCTTCAAGTTTAAGTGAACAATGAGCCCCATTGTTAATCCATTAAAGGAAATTAATTGTAAATTTCGGCAAGTAGAACAATGAATGGAACAGGTAGACTGTTGAAATCATTGCATATATTGCTTCTATATAGTCTAAGAAACATATATGAAAAGAATCCAAACAGTACAATTCGCCAATTTTTTGTTCTTCAAGATTAAGTGAACTACGAGCCCCATTGTTAATCCTTTAAAGGAAATTATTTGTAAATTTCGACAAGTAGAACAATGAATGGAACAGGTAGACTGTTGAAATCATTGTATATATTGCTTCTATATAGTCTAAGGAACATATATGCAAAGCATCCAAACAGTACAATTCGCCAATTTTTTGTTCTTCAAGTTTAAGTAAACTACGATCCCCATTGTTAATCCCTTAACGGAAATTATTTGTAACTGTCGACAAGTAGAACAATGAATGGAACAGGTAGACGGTTCAAATCATTGTATATATTGCTTCTATATAGTCTAAGAAACATATATGCAATGCATCCAAATAGTACAATTCGACAATTTTTTGTTCTTCAAGTTTAAGTGAACAATGAGCCCCATTGTTAATCCTTTATCGGAAATTATTTGTAACTTTCGACAAGTAGAACAGTGAATGGAACAGGTAGACGGTTGAAATCTTTGTATATATTGCTTCTATATAGTATAAGAAACATATATGCAAAGCATCCAAAAAGTACAATTCGCCAATTTTTTGTTCTTCAAGTTTAAGTGAACAATAACACCCAATGGTTAATCCGTTATCGGAAATTATTTGTAACTTTCGACAAGTAGAACAATGAATGGAACAGGTAAACGGTGGAAATCATTGTATATATTGCTTCTATATAGTCTAAGAAACATATATGCAAAGCATCCAAATAGTACAATTCGACAATTTTTTGTTCTTCAAGTTTAAGTGAACAATGAGCCCCAATGGTTAATCCTTTATCGGAAATTATTTGTAATTTTCGACAAGTAGAACAATGAATGGAACAGGTACACGGTTGATATCTTTGTATATATTGCTTCTATATAATCTAAGAAACATATATGCAAAGCATCCAAACAGTACAATTCGCCAATTATTTCATCTTCATGTTTAAGTGAACTACGAGCCCCATTGTTAATACTTTAACGGAAATTATTTGTAACTTCCGACAAGTAGAACAATGAATGGAACAAGTAGACGGTTGAAATCAATGTATATATTGCTTCTATATAGTCTAAGAAACATATATGCAAAGCATCCAAACAGTACCATTCGCCAGTTTCTTGTTCTTCAAGTTTAAGTGAACAATGAGCCCCATTGTTAATCCTTTATCGGAAATTATTTGTAACTTTCGACAAGTAGAACAATGAATGGAACAGGTAGACGGTTGAAATCTTTGTATATATTGCTTCTATATAGTCTAAGAAACATATATGCAAAGCATCCAAACAGTACAATTCGCCAATTATTTCATCTTCATGTTTAAGTGAACTGCGAGCCCCATTGATAATCATGAAATGGAAATTATTTGTAACTTTCTACAATTAGAACAATGAATAGTACAGGTAGACGGTTGAAATCTTTGTATATGTTGCTTCTATATAGTCTAAGAAACATATATGCAAAGCATCCAAACAGTACAACTCGCTAATTTTTTGTTCTTCAAGTTTAAGTGAACTACGAGCCCCATTGTTAATCCATTAAAGGAAATTATTTGTAAATTTCGACAAGTAGAACAATGAATGGAACAGGTAGACGGTTGAAATCTTTGTATATATTGCTTCTATATAGTCTAAGAAACATATCTGCAAATCATCCAAACAGTACAATTCGCCAATTATTTGATCTTCAAGTTTAAGTGAACTACCAGCCCCATTGTTAATACTTTAACGGAAATTATTTGTAACTTGCGACAAGTAGAACAATGAATGGAACAGGTAGACGTTTGAAATCTTTGTATATATTGCTTCTATATAATCTAAGAAACATATATGCAAAGCATCCAAACAGTACCATTCGCCAATTTTTTGTTCTTCAAGTTTAAGTGAACAATGAGCCCCATTGTTAATCCTTTAAAGGAAATTATTTGTAAATTTCGGCAAGTAGAACAATTAATGGAATAGGTAGACGGTTGAAATCCTTGTATATATTGCGTCTATATAGTCTAAGAAACATATATGCAAAGCATCCAAACAGTAGAATTCGCCAATTTATTGTTCTTCAAGTTTAAGTGAACAATGAGCCCCAATGGTTAATCCTTTATCGGAAATTATTTGTAATTTTCGACAAGTAGAACAATGAATGGAACATGTAGACGGTTGAAATCTTTGTATATATTGCTTCAGTATAGTCTAAGAAACATATATGCAAAGCATCCAAACAGTACAATTCGCCAATTTTTTGTTCTTCAAGTTTAAGTGAACTACGAGCCCCATTGTTAATCATTTAACGGAAATTATTTGTAAATTTCGATAAGTAGAACAATGATTGGAACACGTAGACGGTTGAAATCATTGTATATATTGCTTCTATATAGTCCAAGAAACATAAATGCAAAGCGGCCAAACAGTACAATTCGCCAATTTTTTGCTCTTCAAGTTTAAGTGAACTACGAGCCCCATTGTTAATCCTTTATCGGAAATTATTTGTAATTTTCGACAAGTAGTACAATGAATGGAACAGGTAGACGGTTGAAATCTTTGTATATATTGCTTCTATATAGTCTAAGAAACATATATGCAAAGCATCCAAACAGTACAATTCGCCAATTTTTTGTTCTTCAAGTTTAAGTGAACTACGAGCCCCATTGTTAATCCTTTAAAGGAAATTATTTGTAAATTTCGACAAGTAGAACAATGATTGGAACACGTAGATGGTTGAAATCATTGTATATATTGCTTCTATATAGTCCAAGAAACATATATGCAAAGCGTCCAAACAGTACAATTCGCCAATTTCTTGTTCTTCAAGTTTAAGTGAACAACGAGCCCCATTGATAATCATGAAACGGAAATTATATGTAACTTTCGACAAGTAGAACAATGAATGGAACAGGTAGACGTTTGAAATCCTTGTATATATTGCGTCTATATAGTCTAAGAAACATATATGCAAAGCATCTAAACAGTACAATTCGCCAATTATTTGATCTTTAAGTATAAGTGAACTACGAGCCCCATTTTTAATACTTTAACGGAAATTATTTGTAACTTTCTACAAGTAGAACAATGAATAGAACAGGTAGACGGTTGAAATCTTTGTATATGTTGCTTCTATATAGTCTAAGAAACTTATATGCAAAGCATCTAAACAGTAACAATCGCCAATTTTTTGATCTTCAAGTTTAAGTGAACAGCGAGCCCCATTGATAATCATGAAATGGAAATTATTTGTAACTTTCTACAAGTAGAACAATGAATAGTACAGGTAGACGGTTGAAATCTTTGTATATGTTGCTTCTATGTAGTCTACGAAACCTATATGCAAAGCATCTAAACAGTAACAATCGCCAATTTTTTGAACTTCAAGTTTAAGTGAACAGCGAGCCCCATTGATAATCATGAAATGGAAATTATTTGTAACTTTCTACAAGTAGAACGATGAATAGTACAGGTAGACGGGTGAAATCTTTCTATATATTGATTCTAGATAGTCAAAGAAACATGTATGCAAAGCATCCAAACAGTACCATTCGCCAATTTTTTGTTCTTCAAGTGTAAGTGAACAATGAGCCCCAATGGTTAATCCTTTATCGGAAATTATTTGTAATTTTCGACAAGTAGAACAATGAATGGAACAAGTAGACGGTTGAAATCTTTGTATATGTTGCTTCTATATAATCTAAGAAACATATATGCAAAGCATCCAAACAGTACCATTCGCCAATTTTTTGTTCTCCAAGTTTAAGTGAACAACGAGCCCCATTGATAATCATGAAACGGAAATTATTTGTGACTTTCTACAAGTAGAACAATGAATAGAACAGGTAGACGGTTGAAATCTTTGTATATGTTGCTTCTATATAGTCTACGTAACCTATATGCAAAGCATCTAAACAGTAACAATCGCCAATTTTTTTATCTTCAAGTTTATGTGAACAGCGAGCCCCATTGATAATTTTGAAATGGAAATTATTTGTAACTTTCTACAAGTAGAACAATGAATAGTACAGGTAGACGGTTGAAATCTTTCTATATATTGCTTCTAAATAGTCTAAGAAACATATATGCAAAGCATCCAAACAGTACAATTCGCCAATTTTATGTTCTTCAAGTTTAAGTGAACTACGAGCCCCATTGTTAATCCTTTAAAGGAAATTATTTGTAAATTTCGACAAGTAGAACAAAGAATGGAACAGGTAGACGGTTGAAATCTTTGTATATATTGCTTCTATATAGTCTAAGAAACATATATGCAAAGCATCCAAACAGTACCATTCGCCAATTTTTTGTTCTTCAAGTTTAAGTGAACTACGAGCCCCATTGTTAATCCTTTAAAGGAAATTATTTGTAAATTTCGACAACTAGAACAATGAATGGAACAGGTAGACTGTTGAAATCATTGTATATATTGCTTCTATATAGTCTAAGAAACATATATGCAAAGCATCCAAACAGTACAATTCGCCAATTTTTTGTTCTTCAAGTTTAAGTGAACAATAAGCCCCAATGGTTAATCCTTTATCGGAAATTATTTGTAACTTTCGACAAGTAGAACAATGAATGGAACAGGTAGACGGTTGAAATCTTTGTATATATTGCTTCTACATAGTCTAAGAAACATATATGCAAAGCATCCAAACAGTACAATTCGCCAATTTATTGTTCTTCAAGTTTAAGTGAACAACGAGCCCCATTGTTAATCCTTTAAAGGAAATTATTTGTAAATTTCGACAAGTAGAACAATGATTGGAACACGTAGACGGTTGAAATCTTTGTATATATTGCTTCCATATAGTCTAAGAAACATGTACGCAAAGCATCCAAACAGTACCATTTGCCAATTTTTTGCTCTTCAAGTTTAAGTGAACAATGAGCCCCAATGGTTAATCCTTTATCGGAAATTATTTGTAATTTTCGACAAGTAGAACAATGAATGGAACAGGTAGACGGTTGAAATATTTGTATATATTGCTTCTTTATAATATAAGAAACATATATTCAAAGCATCCAAACAGTACCATCCGCCAATTTTTTGTTCTTCAAGTTTAAGTGAACTACGAGCCACATTGTTAATCCTTTAAAGGAAATTATTTGTAAATTTCGACAAGTAGAACAATGAATGGATCAGGTAGACGGTTGAAATAATTGTATATATTGCTTCTATATAATCTACGAAACATATATGCAAAGCATCCAAACAGTACAATTCGCCAATTTTTTGTTCTTCAAGTTTAAGTAAACTACGATCCCCATTGTTAATCCCTTAACGGAAATTATTTGAAACTTTTGACAAGTAGAACAATGAATGGAACAGGTAGACGGTTGAAATCATTGTATATATTGCTTCTATATAATCTACGAAACATATATGCAAAGCATCCAAACAGTACCATTCGCCAATTTTTTGTTCTTCAAGTTTAAGTGAACAATGAGCCCCATTGTTAATCCTTTAAAGGTAATTATTTGTAAATTTCGACAAGTAGAACAATGAATGGAACAGGTTGACTGTTGAAATCATTGTATATATTGCTTCTATATAGTCTAAGAAACATATATGCAAAGCATCCAAACAGTACAATTCGCCAATTTTTTGTTGTTCAAGTTTAAGTAAACTACGATCCCCATTGTTAATCCCTTAACGGAAATTATTTGTAACTTTCGACAAGTAGAACAATGAATGGAACAGGTAGACGGTTGAAATCATTGTATATATTGCTTCTATATAATCTACGAAACATATATGCAAAGCATCCAAACAGTACCATTCGCCAATTTTTTGTTCTTCAAGTTTAAGTAAACTACGATCCCCATTGTTAATCCCTTAACGGAAATTATTTGTAACTGTCGACAAGTAGAACAATGAATGGAACAGGTAGACGGTTGAAATCATTGTATATATTGCTTCTATATAGTCTAAGAAACATATATGCTAAGCATCCAAACAGTACAATTCGCCAATTTTTTGTTCTTCAAGTTTAAGTAAACTACGATCCCCATTGTTAATCCCTTAACGGAAATTATTTGTAACTGTCGACAAGTAGAACAATGAATGGAACAGGTAGACGGTTGAAATCATTGTATATATTGCTTCTATATAATCTAAGAGACACATATGCAAAGCATCTAAACAGTAACAATCGCCAATTTTTTGATCTTCAAGTTTAAGTGAACAGCGAGCCCCATTGATAATCATGAAATGGAAATTATTTGTAACTTTCTACAAGTAGAACAATGAATAGTACATGTAGACGGGTGAAATCTTTCTATATATTGCTTCTAAATAATCTAAGAAACATATATTCAAAGCATCCAAACAGTACAATTCGCCAATTTTTTGTTCTTCAAGTTTAAGTGAACTACGAGCCCAATTGTTAATCCTTTAAAGGAAATTATTTGTAAATTTCGACAAGTAGAACAATGAATGGAACAGGTAGACTGTTGAAATCATTGTATATATTGCTTCTATATAGTCTAAGAAACATATACGCAAAGCATCCAAACAGTACCATTCGCCAATTTTTTGTTCTTCAAGTTTAAGTGAACAATGAGCCCCAATGGTTAATCCTTTATCGGAAATTATTTGTAATTTTCGACAAGTAGAACAATGATTGGAACACGTAGACGGTTGAAATCTTTGTATGTATTGCTTCTATATAGTCTAAGAAGCATATCTGCAAATCATCCAAACAGTACAATTCGCCAATTTTTTGTTCTTCAAGTTTAAGTAAACTACGATCCCCATTGTTAATCCCTTAACGGAAATTATTTGTAACTTTCGACAAGTAGAACAATGAATGGAACTGGTAGACGGTTGAAATCATTGTATATATTGCTTCTATATAGTCTAAGAAACATATATGCAAAGCATCCAAATAGTACAATTCGACAATTTTTTGTTCTTCAAGTTTAAGTGAACAATTAGCCCCAATGGTTAATCCTTTATCGGAAATTATTTGTAATTTTCGACAAGTAGAACAATGAATGGATCAGGTAGACGGTTGAAATCTTTGTATATATTGCTTCTATATAGTCTAAGAAACATATATGCAAAGCATCCAAACAGTACCATTCGCCAATTTTTTGATCTTCAAGTTTAAGTGAACTACGAGCCCCATTGTTAATCCTTTAAAGGAAATTATTTGTAAATTTCAACAAGTAGAACAATGAATGGGACAGGTAGACTGTTGAAATCATTGTATATATTGCTTCTGTATAGTCTAAGAAACATATATGCAAAGAATCCAAACAGTACAATTCGCCAATTATTTGATCTTCAAGTTTAAGTGAACTACGAGCCCCATTGTTAATACTTTAACGGAAATTATTTGTAACTTGCGACAAGTAGAACAATGAATGTAACAGGTAGCCGGTTGAAATCAATGTATATATTGCTTCTATATAGTCTAAGAAACATATATGCAAAGCATCCAAACAGTACAATTCGCGAATTTATTGTTCTTCAAGTTTAAGTGAACAACGAGCCCCATTGTTAATCCTTTAAAGGAAATTATTTGTAAATTTCGACAAGTAGAACAATGATTGGAACACGTAGACGGTTGAAATCTTTGTATATATTGCTTCTATATAGTCTAAGAAACATATATGCAAAGCATCCAAACAGTACAATTCGCCAATTTATTGTTCTTCAAGTTTAAGTGAACAACGAGCCCCATTGTTAATCCTTTAAAGGAAATTATTTGTAAATTTCGACAAGTAGAACAATGAATGGAACAGGTAGACGGTTGAAATCTTTGTATATATTGCTACTATATAATCTAAGAAACATATATGCAAAGCATCCAAACAGTACCATTCGCCAATTTTTTGTTCTTCAAGTTCAAGTGAACTACGAGCCCCATTGTTAATCCTTTAAAGGAAATTATTTGTAACTTTCGACAAGTAGAACAATGAATGGAACAGGTAGACGGTTGAAATCTTTGTATATATTGCGTTTATATAGTCTAAGAAACATATATGCAAAGCATCCAAACAGTACCATTCGCCAATTTTTGTTCTTCAAGTTCAAGTGAACTACGAGCCCCATTGTTAATCCTTTAAAGGAAATTATTTGTAAATTTCGACAAGTAGAACAATGATTGGAACACGTAGACGGTTGAAATCTTTGTATATATTGCTTCCATATAGTCTAAGAAACATATATGCAAAGCATCCAAACAGTACTATTCGCCAATTTTTTGTTCTTCAAGTTTAAGTGAGCAATGAGACCCATTGTTAATCCTTTATCGGAAATTATTTGTAACTTTCGACAAGTAGAACAATGAATGGAACAGGTAGACGGTTGAAATCATTGTATATATTGCTTCTATATAGTCTAAGAAACATATATGCAAAGCATCCAAACAGTACAATTCGCCAATTTTTTGTTCTTCAAGTTTAAGTGAACAATGAGCCCCAATGGTTAATCGTTTATCGGAAATTATTTGTAACTTTCGACAAGTAGAACAATGAATGGAACAGGTAGACGGTTGAAATCTTTGTATATATTGCTTCTATATAGTCTAAGAAACATATATGCAAGGCATCCAAACAGTACAATTCGCCAATTTATTGTTCTTCAAGTTTAAGTGAACAACGAGCCCCATTGTTAATCCTTTAAAGGAAATTATTTGTAAATTTCGACAAGTAGAACAATGAATGGAACAGGTAGACTGTTGAAATCATTGTATATGTTGCTTCTGTATAGTCTAAGAAACATATATGCAAAGCATCCAAACAGTACCATTCGCCAATTTTTTGTTCTTCAAGTTTAAGTGAACAACGAGCCCCATTGTTAATCATTTAAAGGAAATTATTTGTAAATTTCGACAAGTAGAACAATGAATGGAACAGGTAGACGGTTGAAATCTTTGTATATATTGCTACTATATAATCTAAGAAACATATATGCAAAGCATCCAAACAGTACAATTCGTCAATTATTTGATCTTCAAGTTTAAGTGAACTACGAGCCCCATTGTTAATACTTTAACGGAAATTATTTGTAACTTTCGACAAGTAGAACAATGAATGGAACAGGTAGCCGGTTGAAATCAATGTATATATTGCTTCTATATAGTCTAAGAAACATATATGCAAAGCATCCAAACAGTACCATTCGCCAATTTTTTGTTCTTCAAGTTTAAGTGAACAACGAGCCCCAATGGTTAATCCTTTATCGGAAATTATTTGTAACTTTCGACAAGTAGAACACTGAATGGAACAGGTAGACGGTTGAAATCTTTGTATATATTGCTTCTATATAGTCTAAGAAACATATATACAAAGCATCCAAACAGTACAATTCGCCACTTTTTTGTTCTTCAAGTTTAAGTGAACAATGAGCCCCAATGGTTAATCCTTTATCGGAAATTATTTGTAACTTGCGACAAGTAGAACAATGAATGGAACAGGTAGACGGTTGAAATCTTTGTATATATTGCTTCTATATAGTCTAAGAAACATATATGCAAAGCATCCAAACAGTACAATTCGCCACTTTTTTGTTCTTCAAGTTTAAGTGAACAATGAGCCCCAATGGTTAATCCTTTATCGGAAATTATTTGTAACTTTCGACAAGTAGAACAATGAATGGAACAGGTAGACGGTTGAAATCTTTGTATATATTGCTTCTATATAGTCTAAGAAACATATTTGCAAAGCATCCAAACAGTACAATTCGCCAATTTATTGTTCTTCAAGTTTAAGTGAACAACGAGCCCCATTGTTAATCCTTTAAAGGAAATTATTTGTAAATTTCGACAAGTAGAACAATGAATGGAACAGGTAGACGGTTGAAATCTTTGTATATATTGCTACTATATAATCTAAGAAACATATATGCAAAGCATCCAAACAGTACCATTCGCCAATTTTTTGATCTTCAAGTTTAAGTGAACTACGAGCCCCATTGTTAATCCTTTAAAGGAAATTATTTGTAAATTTCAACAAGTAGAACAATGAATGGAACAGGTAGACTGTTGAAATCATTGTATATATTGCTTCTGTATAGTCTAAGAAACATATATGCAAAGAATCCAAACAGTACAATTCGCCAATTATTTGATCTTCAAGTTTAAGTGAACTACGAGCCCCATTGTTAATACTTTAACGGAAATTATTTGTAACTTTCGACAAGTAGAACACTGAATGGAACAGGTAGACGGTTGAAATCTTTGTATATATTGCTTCTATATAGTCTAAGAAACAAAATGCAAAGCATCCAAACAGTACAATTCGCGAATTTATTGTTCTTCAAGTTTAAGTGAACAACGAGCCCCATTGTTAATCCTTTAAAGGAAATTATTTGTAAATTTCGACAAGTAGAACAATGATTGGAACACGTAGACGGTTGAAATCTTTGTATATATTGCTTCCATATAGTCTAAGAAACATATATGCAAAGCATCCAAACAGTACCATTCGCCAATTTTTTGTTCTTCAAGTTTATGTGAACAATGAGTCCCATTGTTAATCCTTTATCGGAAATTATTTGTAACTTTCGACAAGTAGAACACTAAATGGAACAGGTAGACGGTTGAAATCTTTGTATATATTGCTTCTATATAGTCTAAGAAACATATATGCAAAGCATCCAAACAGTACAATTCGCCACTTTTTTGTTCTTCAAGTTTAAGTGAACAATGAGCCCCAATGGTTAATCCTTTATCGGAAATTATTTGTAACTTTCGACAAGTAGAACAATGAATGGAACAGGTAGACGGTTGAAATCTTTGTATATATTGCTTCTATATAGTCTAAGAAACATATTTGCAAAGCATCCAAACAGTACAATTCGCCAATTTATTGTTCTTCAAGTTTAAGTGAACAACGAGCCCCATTGTTAATCCTTTAAAGGAAATTATTTGTAAATTTCGACAAGTAGAACAATGAATGGAACAGGTAGACGGTTGAAATCTTTGTATATATTGCTACTATATAATCTAAGAAACATATATGCAAAGCATCCAAACAGTACCATTCGCCAATTTTTTGATCTTCAAGTTTAAGTGAACTACGAGCCCCATTGTTAATCCTTTAAAGGAAATTATTTGTAAATTTCAACAAGTAGAACAATGAATGGAACAGGTAGACTGTTGAAATCATTGTATATATTGCTTCTGTATAGTCTAAGAAACATATATGCAAAGAATCCAAACAGTACAGTTCGCCAATTATTTGATCTTCAAGTTTAAGTGAACTACGAGCCCCATTGTTAATACTTTAACGGAAATTATTTGTAACTTTCGACAAGTAGAACACTGAATGGAACAGGTAGACGGTTGAAATCTTTGTATATATTGCTTCTATATAGTCTAAGAAACATATATGCAAAGCATCCAAACAGTACAATTCGCGAATTTATTGTTCTTCAAGTTTAAGTGAACAACGAGCCCCATTGTTAATCCTTTAAAGGAAATTATTTGTAAATTTCGACAAGTAGAACAATGATTGGAACACGTAGACGGTTGAAATCTTTGTATATATTGCTTCCATATAGTCTAAGAAACATATATGCAAAGCATCCAAACAGTACCATTCGCCAATTTTTTGTTCTTCAAGTTTATGTGAACAATGAGTCCCATTGTTAA
Source organism: Cerceris ruficornis (assembly GCA_963989415.1). NCBI lineage: Eukaryota > Metazoa > Arthropoda > Insecta > Hymenoptera > Crabronidae > Cerceris > Cerceris ruficornis. The sequence goes on from CAXDIW010000087.1 coordinate 881,143, forward strand.
TCCTTTATCGGAAATTATTTGTAACTTTCGACAAGTAGAACACTGAATGGAACAGGTAGACGGTTGAAATCATTGTATATATTGCTTCTATATAATCTAAGAGACACATATGCAAAGCATCTAAACAGTAACAATCGCCAATTTTTTGATCTTCAAGTTTAAGTGAACAGCGAGCCCCATTGATAATCATGAAATGGAAATTATTTGTAACTTTCTACAAGTAGGACAATGAATAGTACAGGTAGACGGGTGAAATCTTTCTATATATTGCTTCTAAATAATCTAAGAAACATATATTCAAAGCATCCAAACAGTACAATTCGCCAATTTTTTGTTCTTCAAGTTTAAGTGAACTACGAGCCCAATTGTTAATCCTTTAAAGGAAATTATTTGTAAATTTCGACAAGTAGAACAATGAATGGAACAGGTAGACTGTTGAAATCATTGTATATATTGCTTCTATATAGTCTAAGAAACATATACGCAAAGCATCCAAACAGTACCATTCGCCAATTTTTTGTTCTTCAAGTTTAAGTGAACAATGAGCCCCAATGGTTAATCCTTTATCGGAAATTATTTGTAATTTTCGACAAGTAGAACAATGATTGGAACACGTAGACGGTTGAAATCTTTGTATGTATTGCTTCTATATAGTCTAAGAAGCATATCTGCAAATCATCCAAACAGTACAATTCGCCAATTTTTTGTTCTTCAAGTTTAAGTAAACTACGATCCCCATTGTTAATCCCTTAACGGAAATTATTTGTAACTTTCGACAAGTAGAACAATGAATGGAACTGGTAGACGGTTGAAATCATTGTATATATTGCTTCTATATAGTCTAAGAAACATATATGCAAAGCATCCAAATAGTACAATTCGACAATTTTTTGTTCTTCAAGTTTAAGTGAACAATTAGCCCCAATGGTTAATCCGTTATCGGAAATTATTTGTAATTTTCGACAAGTAGAACAATGAATGGATCAGGTAGACGGTTGAAATCTTTGTATATATTGCTTCTATATAGTCTAAGAAACATATATGCAAAGCATCCAAACAGTACCATTCGCCAATTTTTTGATCTTCAAGTTTAAGTGAACTACGAGCCCCATTGTTAATCCTTTAAAGGAAATTATTTGTAAATTTCAACAAGTAGAACAATGAATGGGACAGGTAGACTGTTGAAATCATTGTATATATTGCTTCTGTATAGTCTAAGAAACATATATGCAAAGAATCCAAACAGTACAATTCGCCAATTATTTGATCTTCAAGTTTAAGTGAACTACGAGCCCCATTGTTAATACTTTAACGGAAATTATTTGTAACTTGCGACAAGTAGAACAATGAATGTAACAGGTAGCCGGTTGAAATCAATGTATATATTGCTTCTATATAGTCTAAGAAACATATATGCAAAGCATCCAAACAGTACAATTCGCGAATTTATTGTTCTTCAAGTTTAAGTGAACAACGAGCCCCATTGTTAATCCTTTAAAGGAAATTATTTGTAAATTTCGACAAGTAGAACAATGAATGGAACAGGTAGACGGTTGAAATCTTTGTATATATTGCTACTATATAATCTAAGAAACATATATGCAAAGCATCCAAACAGTACCATTCGCCAATTTTTTGTTCTTCAAGTTTAAGTGAACAACGAGCCCCATTGTTAATCCTTTAAAGGAAATTATTTGTAAATTTCGACAAGTAGAACAATGAATGGAACAGGTAGACGGTTGAAATCTTTGTATATATTGCTACTATATAATCTAAGAAACATATATGCAAAGCATCCAAACAGTACCATTCGCCAATTTTTTGTTCTTCAAGTTCAAGTGAACTACGAGCCCCATTGTTAATCCTTTAAAGGAAATTATTTGTAACTTTCGACAAGTAGAACAATGAATGGAACAGGTAGACGGTTGAAATCTTTGTATATATTGCGTTTATATAGTCTAAGAAACATATATGCAAAGCATCCAAACAGTACCATTCGCCAATTTTTGTTCTTCAAGTTCAAGCGAACTACGAGCCCCATTGTTAATCCTTTAAAGGAAATTATTTGTAACTTTCGACAAGTAGAACAATGATTGGAACACGTAGACGGTTGAAATCTTTGTATATATTGCTTCCATATAGTCTAAGAAACATATATGCAAAGCATCCAAACAGTACTATTCGCCAATTTTTTGTTCTTCAAGTTTAAGTGAACAACGAGCCCCATTGTTAATCCTTTAAAGGAAATTATTTGTAAATTTCGACAAGTAGGACAATGAATGGAACAGGTAGACTGTTGAAATCATTGTATATATTGCTTCTGTATAGTCTAAGAACCATATATGCAAAGAATCCAAACAGTACAATTCGCCAATTATTTGATCTTCAAGTTTAAGTGAACTACGAGCCCCATTGTTAATACTTTAACGGAAATTATTTGTAACTTGCGACAAGTAGAACAATGAATGTAACAGGTAGCCGGTTGAAATCAATGTATATATTGCTTCTATATAGTCTAAGAAACATATATGCAAAGCATCCAAACAGTACAATTCGCGAATTTATTGTTCTTCAAGTTTAAGTGAACAACGAGCCCCATTGTTAATCCTTTAAAGGAAATTATTTGTAAATTTCGACAAGTAGAACAATGAATGGAACAGGTAGACGGTTGAAATCTTTGTATATATTGCTACTATATAATCTAAGAAACATATATGCAAAGCATCCAAACAGTACCATTCGCCAATTTTTTGTTCTTCAAGTTTAAGTGAACAACGAGCCCCATTGTTAATCCTTTAAAGGAAATTATTTGTAAATTTCGACAAGTAGAACAATGAATGGAACAGGTAGACGGTTGAAATCTTTGTATATATTGCTACTATATAATCTAAGAAACATATATGCAAAGCATCCAAACAGTACCATTCGCCAATTTTTTGTTCTTCAAGTTCAAGTGAACTACGAGCCCCATTGTTAATCCTTTAAAGGAAATTATTTGTAACTTTCGACAAGTAGAACAATGAATGGAACAGGTAGACGGTTGAAATCTTTGTATATATTGCGTTTATATAGTCTAAGAAACATATATGCAAAGCATCCAAACAGTACCATTCGCCAATTTTTGTTCTTCAAGTTCAAGCGAACTACGAGCCCCATTGTTAATCCTTTAAAGGAAATTATTTGTAAATTTCGACAAGTAGAACAATGATTGGAACACGTAGACGGTTGAAATCTTTGTATATATTGCTTCCATATAGTCTAAGAAACATATATGCAAAGCATCCAAACAGTACCATTCGCCAATTTTTTGATCTTCAAGTTTAAGTGAACTACGAGCCCCATTGTTAATCCTTTAAAGGAAATTATTTGTAAATTTCAACAAGTAGAACAATGAATGGAACAGGTAGACTGTTGAAATCATTGTATATATTGCTTCTGTATAGTCTAAGAAACATATATGCAAAGCATCCAATCAGTACCATTCGCCAATTATTTGATCTTCAAGTTTAAGTGAACTACGAGCCCCATTGTTAATACTTTAACGGAAATTATTTGTAACTTGCGACAAGTAGAACAATGAATGGAACAGGTAGCCGGTTGAAATCAATGTATATATTGCTTCTATATAGTCTAAGAAACATATATGCAAAGCATCCAAACAGTACCATTCGCCAATTTTTTGTTCTTCAAGTTTAAGTGAAAAATGAGCCCCAATGGTTAATCCTTTATCGGAAATTATTTGTAACTTTCGACAAGTAGAACAATGAATGGAACAGGTAGACGGTTGAAATCTTTGTATATATTGCTTCTATATAGTCTAAGAAACATATATGCAAAGCATCCAAACAGTACAATTCGCCAATTTATTGTTCTTCAAGTTTAAGTGAACAACGAGCCCCATTGTTATTCCTTTAAAGGAAATTATTTGTAAATTTCGACAAGTAGAACAATGAATGGAACAGGTAGACTGTTGAAATCATTGTATATATTGCTTCTGTATAGTCTAAGAACCATATATGCAAAGAATCCAAACAGTACAATTCGCCAATTATTTGATCTTCAAGTTTAAGTGAACTACGAGCCCCATTGTTAATACTTTAACGGAAATTATTTGTAACTTGCGACAAGTAGAACAATGAATGGAACAGGTAGACGGTTGAAATCTTTGTATATATTGCTTCTATATAGTCTAAGAAACATATATGCAAAGCATCCAAACAGTACAATTCGCCAATTTATTGTTCTTCAAGTTTAAGTGAACAGCGAGCCCCATTGTTAATCCTTTAAAGGAAATTATTTGTAAATTTCGACAAGTAGAACAATGAATGGAACAGGTAGACGGTTGAAATCTTTGTATATAGTGCTACTATATAATCTAAGAAACATATATGCAAAGCATCCAAACAGTACCATTCGCCAATTTTTTGATCTTCAAGTTTAAGTGAACTACGAGCCCCATTGTTAATCCTTTAAAGGAAATTATTTGTAAATTTCAACAAGTAGAACAATGAATGGAACAGGTAGACTGTTGAAATCATTGTATATATTGCTTCTGTATAGTCTAAGAAACATATATGCAAAGAATCCAAACAGTACAATTCGCCAATTATTTGATCTTCAAGTTTAAGTGAACTACGAGCCCCATTGTTAATACTTTAACGGAAATTATTTGTAACTTTCGACAAGTAGAACACTGAATGGAACAGGTAGACGGTTGAAATCTTTGTATATATTGCTTCTATATAGTCTAAGAAACAAAATGCAAAGCATCCAAACAGTACAATTCGCGAATTTATTGTTCTTCAAGTTTAAGTGAACAACGAGCCCCATTGTTAATCCTTTAAAGGAAATTATTTGTAAATTTCGACAAGTAGAACAATGATTGGAACACGTAGACGGTTGAAATCTTTGTATATATTGCTTCCATATAGTCTAAGAAACATATATGCAAAGCATCCAAACAGTACCATTCGCCAATTTTTTGTTCTTCAAGTTTATGTGAACAATGAGTCCCATTGTTAATCCTTTATCGGAAATTATTTGTAACTTTCGACAAGTAGAACACTGAATGGAACAGGTAGACGGTTGAAATCTTTGTATATATTGCTTCTATATAGTCTAAGAAACATATATGCAAAGCATCCAAACAGTACAATTCGCCACTTTTTTGTTCTTCAAGTTTAAGTGAACAATGAGCCCCAATGGTTAATCCTTTATCGGAAATTATTTGTAACTTTCGACAAGTAGAACAATGAATGGAACAGGTAGACGGTTGAAATCTTTGTATATATTGCTTCTATATAGTCTAAGAAACATATTTGCAAAGCATCCAAACAGTACAATTCGCCAATTTATTGTTCTTCAAGTTTAAGTGAACAACGAGCCCCATTGTTAATCCTTTAAAGGAAATTATTTGTAAATTTCGACAAGTAGAACAATGAATGGAACAGGTAGACGGTTGAAATCTTTGTATATATTGCTACTATATAATCTAAGAAACATATATGCAAAGCATCCAAACAGTACCATTCGCCAATTTTTTGATCTTCAAGTTTAAGTGAACTACGAGCCCCATTGTTAATCCTTTAAAGGAAATTATTTGTAAATTTCAACAAGTAGAACAATGAATGGAACAGGTAGACTGTTGAAATCATTGTATATATTGCTTCTGTATAGTCTAAGAAACATATATGCAAAGCATCCAAACAGTACCATTCGCCAATTATTTGATCTTCAAGTTTAAGTGAACTACGAGCCCCATTGTTAATACTTTAACGGAAATTATTTGTAACTTGCGACAAGTAGAACAATGAATGGAACAGGTAGCCGGTTGAAATCAATGTATATATTGCTTCTATATAGTCTAAGAAACATATATGCAAAGCATCCAAACAGTACCATTCGCCAATTTTTTGTTCTTCAAGTTTAAGTGAAAAATGAGCCCCAATGGTTAATCCTTTATCGGAAATTATTTGTAACTTTCGACAAGTAGAACAATGAATGGAACAGGTAGACGGTTGAAATCTTTGTATATATTGCTTCTATATAGTCTAAGAAACATATATGCAAAGCATCCAAACAGTACAATTCGCCAATTTATTGTTCTTCAAGTTTAAGTGAACAACGAGCCCCATTGTTAATCCTTTAAAGGAAATTATTTGTAAATTTCGACAAGTAGAACAATGAATGGAACAGGTAGACTGTTGAAATCATTGTATATATTGCTTCTGTATAGTCTAAGAACCATATATGCAAAGAATCCAAACAGTACAATTCGCCAATTATTTGATCTTCAAGTTTAAGTGAACTACGAGCCCCATTGTTAATACTTTAACGGAAATTATTTGTAACTTGCGACAAGTAGAACAATGAATGGAACAGGTAGACGGTTGAAATCTTTGTATATATTGCTTCTATATAGTCTAAGAAACATATATGCAAAGCATCCAAACAGTACAATTCGCCAATTTATTGTTCTTCAAGTTTAAGTGAACAACGAGCCCCATTGTTAATCCTTTAAAGGAAATTATTTGTAAATTTCGACAAGTAGAACAATGAATGGAACAGGTAGACGGTTGAAATCTTTGTATATAGTGCTACTATATAATCTAAGAAACATATATGCAAAGCATCCAAACAGTACCATTCGCCAATTTTTTGATCTTCAAGTTTAAGTGAACTACGAGCCCCATTGTTAATCCTTTAAAGGAAATTATTTGTAAATTTCAACAAGTAGAACAATGAATGGAACAGGTAGACTGTTGAAATCATTGTATATATTGCTTCTGTATAGTCTAAGAAACATATATGCAAAGAATCCAAACAGTACAGTTCGCCAATTATTTGATCTTCAAGTTTAAGTGAACTACGAGCCCCATTGTTAATACTTTAACGGAAATTATTTGTAACTTTCGACAAGTAGAACACTGAATGGAACAGGTAGACGGTTGAAATCTTTGTATATATTGCTTCCATATAGTCTAAGAAACATATATGCAAAGCATCCAAACAGTACCATTCGCCAATTTTTTGTTCTTCAAGTTTATGTGAACAATGAGTCCCATTGTTAATCCTTTATCGGAAATTATTTGTAACTTTCGACAAGTAGAACACTGAATGGAACAGGTAGACGGTTGAAATCATTGTATATATTGCTTCTATATAATCTAAGAGACACATATGCAAAGCATCTAAACAGTAACAATCGCCAATTTTTTGATCTTCAAGTTTAAGTGAACAGCGAGCCCCATTGATAATCATGAAATGGAAATTATTTGTAACTTTCTACAAGTAGGACAATGAATAGTACAGGTAGACGGGTGAAATCTTTCTATATATTGCTTCTAAATAATCTAAGAAACATATATTCAAAGCATCCAAACAGTACAATTCGCCAATTTTTTGTTCTTCAAGTTTAAGTGAACTACGAGCCCAATTGTTAATCCTTTAAAGGAAATTATTTGTAAATTTCGACAAGTAGAACAATGAATGGAACAGGTAGACTGTTGAAATCATTGTATATATTGCTTCTATATAGTCTAAGAAACATATACGCAAAGCATCCAAACAGTACCATTCGCCAATTTTTTGTTCTTCAAGTTTAAGTGAACAATGAGCCCCAATGGTTAATCCTTTATCGGAAATTATTTGTAATTTTCGACAAGTAGAACAATGATTGGAACACGTAGACGGTTGAAATCTTTGTATGTATTGCTTCTATATAGTCTAAGAAGCATATCTGCAAATCATCCAAACAGTACAATTCGCCAATTTTTTGTTCTTCAAGTTTAAGTAAACTACGATCCCCATTGTTAATCCCTTAACGGAAATTATTTGTAACTTTCGACAAGTAGAACAATGAATGGAACTGGTAGACGGTTGAAATCATTGTATATATTGCTTCTATATAGTCTAAGAAACATATATGCAAAGCATCCAAATAGTACAATTCGACAATTTTTTGTTCTTCAAGTTTAAGTGAACAATTAGCCCCAATGGTTAATCCGTTATCGGAAATTATTTGTAATTTTCGACAAGTAGAACAATGAATGGATCAGGTAGACGGTTGAAATCTTTGTATATATTGCTTCTATATAGTCTAAGAAACATATATGCAAAGCATCCAAACAGTACCATTCGCCAATTTTTTGATCTTCAAGTTTAAGTGAACTACGAGCCCCATTGTTAATCCTTTAAAGGAAATTATTTGTAAATTTCAACAAGTAGAACAATGAATGGGACAGGTAGACTGTTGAAATCATTGTATATATTGCTTCTGTATAGTCTAAGAAATATATATGCAAAGAATCCAAACAGTACAATTCGCCAATTATTTGATCTTCAAGTTTAAGTGAACTACGAGCCCCATTGTTAATACTTTAACGGAAATTATTTGTAACTTGCGACAAGTAGAACAATGAATGTAACAGGTAGCCGGTTGAAATCAATGTATATATTGCTTCTATATAGTCTAAGAAACATATATGCAAAGCATCCAAACAGTACAATTCGCGAATTTATTGTTCTTCAAGTTTAAGTGAACAACGAGCCCCATTGTTAATCCTTTAAAGGAAATTATTTGTAAATTTCGACAAGTAGAACAATGAATGGAACAGGTAGACGGTTGAAATCTTTGTATATATTGCTACTATATAATCTAAGAAACATATATGCAAAGCATCCAAACAGTACCATTCGCCAATTTTTTGTTCTTCAAGTTTAAGTGAACAACGAGCCCCATTGTTAATCCTTTAAAGGAAATTATTTGTAAATTTCGACAAGTAGAACAATGAATGGAACAGGTAGACGGTTGAAATCTTTGTATATATTGCTACTATATAATCTAAGAAACATATATGCAAAGCATCCAAACAGTACCATTCGCCAATTTTTTGTTCTTCAAGTTCAAGTGAACTACGAGCCCCATTGTTAATCCTTTAAAGGAAATTATTTGTAACTTTCGACAAGTAGAACAATGAATGGAACAGGTAGACGGTTGAAATCTTTGTATATATTGCGTTTATATAGTCTAAGAAACATATATGCAAAGCATCCAAACAGTACCATTCGCCAATTTTTGTTCTTCAAGTTCAAGCGAACTACGAGCCCCATTGTTAATCCTTTAAAGGAAATTATTTGTAACTTTCGACAAGTAGAACAATGATTGGAACACGTAGACGGTTGAAATCTTTGTATATATTGCTTCCATATAGTCTAAGAAACATATATGCAACGCATCCAAACAGTACTATTCGCCAATTTTTTGTTCTTCAAGTTTAAGTGAACAACGAGCCCCATTGTTAATCCTTTAAAGGAAATTATTTGTAAATTTCGACAAGTAGAACAATGAATGGAACAGGTAGACTGTTGAAATCATTGTATATATTGCTTCTGTATAGTCTAAGAACCATATATGCAAAGAATCCAAACAGTACAATTCGCCAATTATTTGATCTTCAAGTTTAAGTGAACTACGAGCCCCATTGTTAATACTTTAACGGAAATTATTTGTAACTTGCGACAAGTAGAACAATGAATGTAACAGGTAGCCGGTTGAAATCAATGTATATATTGCTTCTATATAGTCTAAGAAACATATATGCAAAGCATCCAAACAGTACAATTCGCGAATTTATTGTTCTTCAAGTTTAAGTGAACAACGAGCCCCATTGTTAATCCTTTAAAGGAAATTATTTGTAAATTTCGACAAGTAGAACAATGAATGGAACAGGTAGACGGTTGAAATCTTTGTATATATTGCTACTATATAATCTAAGAAACATATATGCAAAGCATCCAAACAGTACCATTCGCCAATTTTTTGTTCTTCAAGTTTAAGTGAACAACGAGCCCCATTGTTAATCCTTTAAAGGAAATTATTTGTAAATTTCGACAAGTAGAACAATGAATGGAACAGGTAGACGGTTGAAATCTTTGTATATATTGCTACTATATAATCTAAGAAACATATATGCAAAGCATCCAAACAGTACCATTCGCCAATTTTTTGTTCTTCAAGTTCAAGTGAACTACGAGCCCCATTGTTAATCCTTTAAAGGAAATTATTTGTAACTTTCGACAAGTAGAACAATGAATGGAACAGGTAGACGGTTGAAATCTTTGTATATATTGCGTTTATATAGTCTAAGAAACATATATGCAAAGCATCCAAACAGTACCATTCGCCAATTTTTGTTCTTCAAGTTCAAGCGAACTACGAGCCCCATTGTTAATCCTTTAAAGGAAATTATTTGTAAATTTCGACAAGTAGAACAATGATTGGAACACGTAGACGGTTGAAATCTTTGTATATATTGCTTCCATATAGTCTAAGAAACATATATGCAAAGCATCCAAACAGTACCATTCGCCAATTTTTTGATCTTCAAGTTTAAGTGAACTACGAGCCCCATTGTTAATCCTTTAAAGGAAATTATTTGTAAATTTCAACAAGTAGAACAATGAATGGAACAGGTAGACTGTTGAAATCATTGTATATATTGCTTCTGTATAGTCTAAGAAACATATATGCAAAGCATCCAATCAGTACCATTCGCCAATTATTTGATCTTCAAGTTTAAGTGAACTACGAGCCCCATTGTTAATACTTTAACGGAAATTATTTGTAACTTGCGACAAGTAGAACAATGAATGGAACAGGTAGCCGGTTGAAATCAACGTATATATTGCTTCTATATAGTCTAAGAAACATATATGCAAAGCATCCAAACAGTACCATTCGCCAATTTTTTGTTCTTCAAGTTTAAGTGAAAAATGAGCCCCAATGGTTAATCCTTTATCGGAAATTATTTGTAACTTTCGACAAGTAGAACAATGAATGGAACAGGTAGACGGTTGAAATCTTTGTATATATTGCTTCCATATAGTCTAAGAAACATATATGCAAAGCATCCAAACAGTACAATTCGCCAATTTATTGTTCTTCAAGTTTAAGTGAACAACGAGCCCCATTGTTAATCCTTTAAAGGAAATTATTTGTAAATTTCGACAAGTAGAACAATGAATGGAACAGGTAGACTGTTGAAATCATTGTATATATTGCTTCTGTATAGTCTAAGAACCATATATGCAAAGAATCCAAACAGTACAATTCGCCAATTATTTGATCTTCAAGTTTAAGTGAACTACGAGCCCCATTGTTAATACTTTAACGGAAATTATTTGTAACTTGCGACAAGTAGAACAATGAATGGAACAGGTAGACGGTTGAAATCTTTGTATATATTGCTTCTATATAGTCTAAGAAACATATATGCAAAGCATCCAAACAGTACAATTCGCCAATTTATTGTTCTTCAAGTTTAAGTGAACAACGAGCCCCATTGTTAATCCTTTAAAGGAAATTATTTGTAAATTTCGACAAGTAGAACAATGAATGGAACAGGTAGACGGTTGAAATCTTTGTATATAGTGCTACTATATAATCTAAGAAACATATATGCAAAGCATCCAAACAGTACCATTCGCCAATTTTTTGATCTTCAAGTTTAAGTGAACTACGAGCCCCATTGTTAATCCTTTAAAGGAAATTATTTGTAAATTTCAACAAGTAGAACAATGAATGGAACAGGTAGACTGTTGAAATCATTGTATATATTGCTTCTGTATAGTCTAAGAAACATATATGCAAAGAATCCAAACAGTACAGTTCGCCAATTATTTGATCTTCAAGTTTAAGTGAACTACGAGCCCCATTGTTAATACTTTAACGGAAATTATTTGTAACTTTCGACAAGTAGAACACTGAATGGAACAGGTAGACGGTTGAAATCTTTGTATATATTGCTTCTATATAGTCTAAGAAACATATATGCAAAGCATCCAAACAGTACAATTCGCGAATTTATTGTTCTTCAAGTTTAAGTGAACAACGAGCCCCATTGTTAATCCTTTAAAGGAAATTATTTGTAAATTTCGACAAGTAGAACAATGATTGGAACACGTAGACGGTTGAAATCTTTGTATATATTGCTTCCATATAGTCTAAGAAACATATATGCAAAGCATCCAAACAGTACCATTCGCCAATTTTTTGTTCTTCAAGTTTATGTGAACAATGAGTCCCATTGTTAATCCTTTATCGGAAATTATTTGTAACTTTCGACAAGTAGAACACTGAATGGAACAGGTAGACGGTTGAAATCATTGTATATATTGCTTCTATATAATCTAAGAGACACATATGCAAAGCATCTAAACAGTAACAATCGCCAATTTTTTGATCTTCAAGTTTAAGTGAACAGCGAGCCCCATTGATAATCATGAAATGGAAATTATTTGTAACTTTCTACAAGTAGGACAATGAATAGTACAGGTAGACGGGTGAAATCTTTCTATATATTGCTTCTAAATAATCTAAGAAACATATATTCAAAGCATCCAAACAGTACAATTCGCCAATTTTTTGTTCTTCAAGTTTAAGTGAACTACGAGCCCAATTGTTAATCCTTTAAAGGAAATTATTTGTAAATTTCGACAAGTAGAACAATGAATGGAACAGGTAGACTGTTGAAATCATTGTATATATTGCTTCTATATAGTCTAAGAAACATATACGCAAAGCATCCAAACAGTACCATTCGCCAATTTTTTGTTCTTCAAGTTTAAGTGAACAATGAGCCCCAATGGTTAATCCTTTATCGGAAATTATTTGTAATTTTCGACAAGTAGAACAATGATTGGAACACGTAGACGGTTGAAATCTTTGTATGTATTGCTTCTATATAGTCTAAGAAGCATATCTGCAAATCATCCAAACAGTACAATTCGCCAATTTTTTGTTCTTCAAGTTTAAGTAAACTACGATCCCCATTGTTAATCCCTTAACGGAAATTATTTGTAACTTTCGACAAGTAGAACAATGAATGGAACTGGTAGACGGTTGAAATCATTGTATATATTGCTTCTATATAGTCTAAGAAACATATATGCAATGCATCCAAATAGTACAATTCGACAATTTTTTGTTCTTCAAGTTTAAGTGAACAATTAGCCCCAATGGTTAATCCGTTATCGGAAATTATTTGTAATTTTCGACAAGTAGAACAATGAATGGATCAGGTAGACGGTTGAAATCTTTGTATATATTGCTTCTATATAGTCTAAGAAACATATATGCAAAGCATCCAAACAGTACCATTCGCCAATTTTTTGATCTTCAAGTTTAAGTGAACTACGAGCCCCATTGTTAATCCTTTAAAGGAAATTATTTGTAAATTTCAACAAGTAGAACAATGAATGGGACAGGTAGACTGTTGAAATCATTGTATATATTGCTTCTGTATAGTCTAAGAAACATATATGCAAAGAATCCAAACAGTACAATTCGCCAATTATTTGATCTTCAAGTTTAAGTGAACTACGAGCCCCATTGTTAATACTTTAACGGAAATTATTTGTAACTTGCGACAAGTAGAACAATGAATGTAACAGGTAGCCGGTTGAAATCAATGTATATATTGCTTCTATATAGTCTAAGAAACATATATGCAAAGCATCCAAACAGTACAATTCGCGAATTTATTGTTCTTCAAGTTTAAGTGAACAACGAGCCCCATTGTTAATCCTTTAAAGGAAATTATTTGTAAATTTCGACAAGTAGAACAATGAATGGAACAGGTAGACGGTTGAAATCTTTGTATATATTGCTACTATATAATCTAAGAAACATATATGCAAAGCATCCAAACAGTACCATTCGCCAATTTTTTGTTCTTCAAGTTTAAGTGAACAACGAGCCCCATTGTTAATCCTTTAAAGGAAATTATTTGTAAATTTCGACAAGTAGAACAATGAATGGAACAGGTAGACGGTTGAAATCTTTGTATATATTGCTACTATATAATCTAAGAAACATATATGCAAAGCATCCAAACAGTACCATTCGCCAATTTTTTGTTCTTCAAGTTCAAGTGAACTACGAGCCCCATTGTTAATCCTTTAAAGGAAATTATTTGTAACTTTCGACAAGTAGAACAATGAATGGAACAGGTAGACGGTTGAAATCTTTGTATATATTGCGTTTATATAGTCTAAGAAACATATATGCAAAGCATCCAAACAGTACCATTCGCCAATTTTTGTTCTTCAAGTTCAAGCGAACTACGAGCCCCATTGTTAATCCTTTAAAGGAAATTATTTGTAAATTTCGACAAGTAGAACAATGATTGGAACACGTAGACGGTTGAAATCTTTGTATATATTGCTTCCATATAGTCTAAGAAACATATATGCAAAGCATCCAAACAGTACTATTCGCCAATTTTTTGTTCTTCAAGTTTAAGTGAACAATGAGACCCATTGTTAATCCTTTATCGGAAATTATTTGTAACTTTCGTCAAGTAGAACAATGAATGGAACAGGTAGACGGTTGAAATCATTGTATATATTGCTTCTATATAGTCTAAGAAACATATATGCAAAGCATCCAAACAGTACAATTCGCCAATTTTTTGTTCTTCAAGTTTAAGTGAACAATGAGCCCCAATGGTTAATCGTTTATCGGAAATTATTTGTAACTTTCGACAAGTAGAACAATGAATGGAACAGGTAGACGGTTGAAATCTTTGTATATATTGCTTCTATATAGTCTAAGAAACATATATGCAAGGCATCCAAAGAGTACAATTCGCCAATTTATTGTTCTTCAAGTTTAAGTGAACAACGAGCCCCATTGTTAATCCTTTAAAGGAAATTATTTGTAAATTTCGACAAGTAGAACAATGAATGGAACAGGTAGACTGTTGAAATCATTGTATATGTTGCTTCTGTATAGTCTAAGAAACATATATGCAAAGAATCCAAACAGTACAATTCGCCAATTATTTGATCTTCAAGTTTAAGTGAACTACGAGCTCCATTGATAATCATGAAACGGAAATTATTTGTAAGTTTCTACAAGTAGAACAATGAATAGAACGGTTAGACGGTTGAAATCATTGTATATATTGCGTCTATATAGTCTAAGAAACATATATGCAAAGCATCCAAACAGTACCATTCGCCAATTTTTTGTTCTTCAAGTTTAAGTGAACAACGAGCCCCATTGTTAATCCTTTAAAGGAAATTATTTGTAAATTTCGACAAGTAGAACAATGAATGGAACAGGTAGACGGTTGAAATCTTTGTATATATTGCTACTATATAATCTAAGAAACATATATGCAAAGCATCCAAACAGTACAATTCGTCAATTATTTGATCTTCAAGTTTAAGTGAACTACGAGCCCCATTGTTAATACTTTAACGGAAATTATTTGTAACTTTCGACAAGTAGAACAATGAATGGAACAGGTAGCCGGTTGAAATCAATGTATATATTGCTTCTATATAGTCTAAGAAACATATATGCAAAGCATCCAAACAGTACCATTCGCCAATTTTTTGTTCTTCAAGTTTAAGTGAACAACGAGCCCCAATGGTTAATCCTTTATCGGAAATTATTTGTAACTTTCGACAAGTAGAACAATGAATGGAACAGGTAGACGGTTGAAATCTTTGTATATATTACGTTTATGTAGTCTAAGAAACATATATGCAAAGCATCCAAACAGTACCATTCGCCAATTTTTTGTTCTTCAAGTTCAAGTGAACTACGAGCCCCATTGTTAATCCTTTAAAGGAAATTATTTGTAAATTTCTACAAGTAGAACAATGAATAGAACAGGTAGACGGTTGAAATCTTTGTATATGTTGCTTCTATAGAGTCTAAGAAACCTATATGCAAAGCATCTAAACAGTAACAATCGCTAATTTTTTGATCTTCAAGTTTAAGTGAACAGCGAGCCCCATTGATAATCACGAAATGGAAATTATTTGTAACTTTCGACAAGTAGAACAATGAATGGAACAGGTAGACGGTTGAAATCTTTGTATATATTGCTTCTATATAGTCTAAGAAACATATTTGCAAAGCATCCAAACAGTACAATTCGCCAATTTATTGTTCTTCAAGTTTAAGTGAACAACGAGCCCCATTGTTAATCCTTTAAAGGAAATTATTTGTAAATTTCGACAAGTAGAACAATGAATGGAACAGGTAGACTGTTGAAATCATTGTATATATTGCTTCTATATAGTCTAAGAAACATATACGCAAAGCATCCAAACAGTACCATTCGCCAATTATTTGTTCTTCAAGTTTAAGTGAACAATGAGCCCCAATGGTTAATCCTTTACCGGAAATTATTTGTAACTTTCAACAAGTAGAACAATGAATGGAACAGGTAGACGGTTGAAATCCTTGTATATATTGCGTCTATATAGTCTAAGAAACATATATGCAAAGCATCCAAACAGTACCATTCGCCAATTTATTGTTCTTCAAGTTTAAGTGAACAACGAGCCCCATTGTTAATCCTTTAAAGGAAATTATTTGTAAATTTCGACAAGTAGAACAATGAATGGAACAGGTAGACTGTTGAAATCATTGTATATATTGCTTCTATATAGTCTAAGAAACATATACGCAAAGCATCCAAACAGTACAATTCGCCAATTTATTGTTCTTCAAGTTTAAGTGAACAACGAGCCCCATTGTTAATCCTTTAAAGGAAATTATTTGTAAATTTCGACAAGTAGAACAATGAATGGAACAGGTAGACGGTTGAAATCTTTGTATATAGTGCTACTATATAATCTAAGAAACATATATGCAAAGCATCCAAACAGTACCATTCGCCAATTATTTGATCTTCAAGTTTAAGTGAACTACGAGCCCCATTGTTAATACTTTAACGGAAATTATCTGTAACTTTCGACAAGTAGAACACTGAATGGAACAGGTTGACGGTTGAAATCTTTGTATATATTGCTTCTATATAGTCTAAGAAACATATATGCAAAGCATCCAAACAGTACAATTCGCGAATTTATTGTTCTTCAAGTTTAAGTGAACAACGAGCCCCATTGTTAATCCTTTAAAGGAAATTATTTGTAAATTTCGACAAGTAGAACAATGATTGGAACACGTAGACGGTTGAAATCTTTGTATATATTGCTTCCATATAGTCTAAGAAACATATATGCAAAGCATCCAAACAGTACCATTCGCCAATTTTTTGTTCTTCAAGTTTATGTGAACAATGAGTCCCATTGTTAATCCTTTATCGGAAATTATTTGTAACTTTCGACAAGTAGAACACTGAATGGAACAGGTAGACGGTTGAAATCTTTGTATATATTGCTTCTATATAGTCTAAGAAACATATATGCAAAGCATCCAAACAGTACAATTCGCCAATTTTTTTTTCTTCAAGTTTAAGTGAACAATAAGCCCCAATGGTTAATCCTTTATCGGAAATTATTTGTATCTTTCGACAAGTAGAACAATGAAT
Organism: Cerceris ruficornis; assembly: GCA_963989415.1. Classification (NCBI taxonomy): domain Eukaryota; kingdom Metazoa; phylum Arthropoda; class Insecta; order Hymenoptera; family Crabronidae; genus Cerceris; species Cerceris ruficornis. Next base: position 898,497 of record CAXDIW010000087.1, read on the forward strand.
GGAACAGGTAGACGGTTGAAATCTTTGTATATATTGCTTCTACATAGTCTAAGAAACATATATGCAAAGCATCCAAACAGTACAATTCGCCAATTTATTGTTCTTCAAGTTTAAGTGAACAACGAGCCCCATTGTTAATCCTTTAAAGGAAATTATTTGTAAATTTCGACAAGTAGAACAATGAATGGAACAGGTAGACTGTTGAAATCATTGTATATATTGCTTCTGTATAGTCTAAGAAACATATATGCAAAGAATCCAAACAGTACAATTCGTCAATTATTTGATCTTCAAGTTTAAGTGAACTACGAGCCCCATTGTTAATACTTTAACGGAAATTATTTGTAACTTGCGACAAATAGAACAATGAATGGAACAGGTAGCCGGTTGAAATCAATGTATATATTGCTTCTATATAGTCTAAGAAACATATATGCAAAGCATCCAAACAGTACCATTCGCCAATTTTTTGTTCTTCAAGTTTAAGTGAACAATGAGCCCCAATGGTTAATCCTTTATCGGAAATTATTTGTAACTTTCGACAAGTAGAACAATGAATGGAACAGGTAGACGGTTGAAATCTTTGTATATATTGCTTCTATATAGTCTAAGAAACATATATGCAAAGCATCCAAACAGTACAATTCGCCAATTCATTGTTCTTCAAGTTTAAGTGAACAACGAGCCCCATTGTTAATCCTTTAAAGGAAATTATTTGTAAATTTCGACAAGTAGAACAATGAATGGAACAGGTAGACGGTTGAAATCTTTGTATATATTGCTACTATATAATCTAAGAAACATATATGCAAAGCATCCAAACAGTACCATTCGCCAATTTTTTGATCTTCAAGTTTAAGTGAACTACGAGCCCCATTGTTAATCCTTTAAAGGAAATTATTTGTAAATTTCAACAAGTAGAACAATGAATGGAACAGGTAGTCTGTTGAAATCATTGTATATATTGCTTCTGTATAGTCTAAGAAACATATATGCAAAGAATCCAAACAGTACAATTCGCCAATTATTTGATCTTCAAGTTTAAGTGAACTACGAGCCCCATTGTTAATACTTTAACGGAAATTATTTGTAACTTGCGACAAGTAGAACAATGAATGGAACAGGTAGACGGTTGAAATCTTTGTATATATTGCTTCTATATAGTCTAAGAAACATATATGCAAAGCATCCAAACAGTACAATTCGCCAATTTTTTGTTCTTCAAGTTTAAGTGAACAATAAGCCCCAATGGTTAATCCTTTATCGGAAATTATTTGTAACTTTCGACAAGTAGAACAATGAATGGAACAGGTAGACGGTTGAAATCTTTGTATATATTGCTTCTACATAGTCTAAGAAACATATATGCAAAGCATCCAAACAGTACAATTCGCCAATTTATTGTTCTTCAAGTTTACGTGAACAACGAGCCCCATTGTTAATCCTTTAAAGGAAATTATTTGTAAATTTCGACAAGTAGAACAATGAATGGATCAGGTAGATGGTTGAAATCTTTGTATATATTGCTACTATATAATCTAAGAAACATATATGCAAAGCATCCAAACAGTACCTTTCGCCAATTTTTTGATCTTCAAGTTTAAGTGAACTACGAGCCCCATTGTTAATCCTTTAAAGGAAATTATTTGTAAATTTCAACAAGTAGAACAATGAATGGAACAGGTAGACTGTTGAAATCATTGTATATATTGCTTCTGTATAGTCTAAGAAACATATATGCAAAGAATCAAAACAGTACAATTCGCCAATTTTTTGTTCTTCAAGTTTAAGTGAACAATAAGCCCCAATGGTTAATCCTTTATCGGAAATTATTTGTAACTTTCGACAAGTAGAACAATGAATGGAACAGGTAGACGGTTGAAATCTTTGTATATATTGCTTCTACATAGTCTAAGAAACATATATGCAAAGCATCCAAACAGTACAATTCGCCAATTTTTTGTTCTTCAAGTTTAAGTGAACAATAAGCCCCAATGGTTAATCCTTTATCGGAAATTATTTGTAACTTTCGACAAGTAGAACAATGAATGGAACAGGTAGACGGTTGAAATCTTTGTATATATTGCTTCTACATAGTCTAAGAAACATATATGCAAAGCATCCAAACAGTACAATTCGCCAATTTATTGTTCTTCAAGTTTAAGTGAACAACGAGCCCCATTGTTAATCCTTTAAAGGAAATTATTTGTAAATTTCGACAAGTAGAACAATGATTGGAACACGTAGACGGTTGAAATCTTTGTATATATTGCTTCTATATAGTCTAAGAAACATATATGCAAAGCATCCAAACAGTACAATACGCCAATTTATTGTTCTTCACGTTTAAGTGAACAACGAGCCACATTGTTAATCCTTTAAAGGAAATTATTTGTAAATTTCGACAAGTAGAACAATGAATGGAACAGGTAGACGGTTGAAATCTTTGTATATATTGCTACTATATAATCTAAGAAACATATATGCAAAGCATCCAAACAGTACCATTCGCCAATTTTTTGTTCTTCAAGTTTAAGTGAACAATGAGACCCATTGTTAATCCTTTATCGGAAATTATTTGTAACTTTCGTCAAGTAGAACAATGAATGGAACAGGTAGACGGTTGAAATCATTGTATATATTGCTTCTATATAGTCTAAGAAACATATATGCAAAGCATCCAAACAGTACAATTCGCCAATTTTTTGTTCTTCAAGTTTAAGTGAACAATGAGCCCCAATGGTTAATCGTTTATCGGAAATTATTTGTAACTTTCGACAAGTAGAACAATGAATGGAACAGGTAGACGGTTGAAATCTTTGTATATATTGCTTCTATATAGTCTAAGAAACATATATGCAAGGCATCCAAAGAGTACAATTCGCCAATTTATTGTTCTTCAAGTTTAAGTGAACAACGAGCCCCATTGTTAATCCTTTAAAGGAAATTATTTGTAAATTTCGACAAGTAGAACAATGAATGGAACAGGTAGACGGTTGAAATCTTTGTATATAGTGCTACTATATAATCTAAGAAACATATATGCAAAGCATCCAAACAGTACCATTCGCCAATTATTTGATCTTCAAGTTTAAGTGAACTACGAGCCCCATTGTTAATACTTTAACGGAAATTATCTGTAACTTTCGACAAGTAGAACACTGAATGGAACAGGTTGACGGTTGAAATCTTTGTATATATTGCTTCTATATAGTCTAAGAAACATATATGCAAAGCATCCAAACAGTACAATTCGCGAATTTATTGTTCTTCAAGTTTAAGTGAACAACGAGCCCCATTGTTAATCCTTTAAAGGAAATTATTTGTAAATTTCGACAAGTAGAACAATGATTGGAACACGTAGACGGTTGAAATCTTTGTATATATTGCTTCCATATAGTCTAAGAAACATATATGCAAAGCATCCAAACAGTACCATTCGCCAATTTTTTGTTCTTCAAGTTTATGTGAACAATGAGTCCCATTGTTAATCCTTTATCGGAAATTATTTGTAACTTTCGACAAGTAGAACACTGAATGGAACAGGTAGACGGTTGAAATCTTTGTATATATTGCTTCTATATAGTCTAAGAAACATATATGCAAAGCATCCAAACAGTACAATTCGCCAATTTTTTTTTCTTCAAGTTTAAGTGAACAATAAGCCCCAATGGTTAATCCTTTATCGGAAATTATTTGTATCTTTCGACAAGTAGAACAATGAATGGAACAGGTAGACGGTTGAAATCTTTGTATATATTGCTTCTACATAGTCTAAGAAACATATATGCAAAGCATCCAAACAGTACAATTCGCCAATTTATTGTTCTTCAAGTTTAAGTGAACAACGAGCCCCATTGTTAATCCTTTAAAGGAAATTATTTGTAAATTTCGACAAGTAGAACAATGAATGGAACAGGTAGACTGTTGAAATCATTGTATATATTGCTTCTGTATAGTCTAAGAAACATATATGCAAAGAATCCAAACAGTACAATTCGTCAATTATTTGATCTTCAAGTTTAAGTGAACTACGAGCCCCATTGTTAATACTTTAACGGAAATTATTTGTAACTTGCGACAAATAGAACAATGAATGGAACAGGTAGCCGGTTGAAATCAATGTATATATTGCTTCTATATAGTCTAAGAAACATATATGCAAAGCATCCAAACAGTACCATTCGCCAATTTTTTGTTCTTCAAGTTTAAGTGAACAATGAGCCCCAATGGTTAATCCTTTATCGGAAATTATTTGTAACTTTCGACAAGTAGAACAATGAATGGAACAGGTAGACGGTTGAAATCTTTGTATATATTGCTTCTATATAGTCTAAGAAACATATATGCAAAGCATCCAAACAGTACAATTCGCCAATTCATTGTTCTTCAAGTTTAAGTGAACAACGAGCCCCATTGTTAATCCTTTAAAGGAAATTATTTGTAAATTTCGACAAGTAGAACAATGAATGGAACAGGTAGACGGTTGAAATCTTTGTATATATTGCTACTATATAATCTAAGAAACATATATGCAAAGCATCCAAACAGTACCATTCGCCAATTTTTTGATCTTCAAGTTTAAGTGAACTACGAGCCCCATTGTTAATCCTTTAAAGGAAATTATTTGTAAATTTCAACAAGTAGAACAATGAATGGAACAGGTAGTCTGTTGAAATCATTGTATATATTGCTTCTGTATAGTCTAAGAAACATATATGCAAAGAATCCAAACAGTACAATTCGCCAATTATTTGATCTTCAAGTTTAAGTGAACTACGAGCCCCATTGTTAATACTTTAACGGAAATTATTTGTAACTTGCGACAAGTAGAACAATGAATGGAACAGGTAGACGGTTGAAATCTTTGTATATATTGCTTCTATATAGTCTAAGAAACATATATGCAAAGCATCCAAACAGTACAATTCGCCAATTTTTTGTTCTTCAAGTTTAAGTGAACAATAAGCCCCAATGGTTAATCCTTTATCGGAAATTATTTGTAACTTTCGACAAGTAGAACAATGAATGGAACAGGTAGACGGTTGAAATCTTTGTATATATTGCTTCTACATAGTCTAAGAAACATATATGCAAAGCATCCAAACAGTACAATTCGCCAATTTATTGTTCTTCAAGTTTACGTGAACAACGAGCCCCATTGTTAATCCTTTAAAGGAAATTATTTGTAAATTTCGACAAGTAGAACAATGAATGGATCAGGTAGATGGTTGAAATCTTTGTATATATTGCTACTATATAATCTAAGAAACATATATGCAAAGCATCCAAACAGTACCTTTCGCCAATTTTTTGATCTTCAAGTTTAAGTGAACTACGAGCCCCATTGTTAATCCTTTAAAGGAAATTATTTGTAAATTTCAACAAGTAGAACAATGAATGGAACAGGTAGACTGTTGAAATCATTGTATATATTGCTTCTGTATAGTCTAAGAAACATATATGCAAAGAATCAAAACAGTACAATTCGCCAATTTTTTGTTCTTCAAGTTTAAGTGAACAATAAGCCCCAATGGTTAATCCTTTATCGGAAATTATTTGTAACTTTCGACAAGTAGAACAATGAATGGAACAGGTAGACGGTTGAAATCTTTGTATATATTGCTTCTACATAGTCTAAGAAACATATATGCAAAGCATCCAAACAGTACAATTCGCCAATTTTTTGTTCTTCAAGTTTAAGTGAACAATAAGCCCCAATGGTTAATCCTTTATCGGAAATTATTTGTAACTTTCGACAAGTAGAACAATGAATGGAACAGGTAGACGGTTGAAATCTTTGTATATATTGCTTCTACATAGTCTAAGAAACATATATGCAAAGCATCCAAACAGTACAATTCGCCAATTTATTGTTCTTCAAGTTTAAGTGAACAACGAGCCCCATTGTTAATCCTTTAAAGGAAATTATTTGTAAATTTCGACAAGTAGAACAATGATTGGAACACGTAGACGGTTGAAATCTTTGTATATATTGCTTCTATATAGTCTAAGAAACATATATGCAAAGCATCCAAACAGTACAATACGCCAATTTATTGTTCTTCACGTTTAAGTGAACAACGAGCCACATTGTTAATCCTTTAAAGGAAATTATTTGTAAATTTCGACAAGTAGAACAATGAATGGAACAGGTAGACGGTTGAAATCTTTGTATATATTGCTACTATATAATCTAAGAAACATATATGCAAAGCATCCAAACAGTACCATTCGCCAATTTTTTGTTCTTCAAGTTTAAGTGAACAATGAGACCCATTGTTAATCCTTTATCGGAAATTATTTGTAACTTTCGTCAAGTAGAACAATGAATGGAACAGGTAGACGGTTGAAATCATTGTATATATTGCTTCTATATAGTCTAAGAAACATATATGCAAAGCATCCAAACAGTACAATTCGCCAATTTTTTGTTCTTCAAGTTTAAGTGAACAATGAGCCCCAATGGTTAATCGTTTATCGGAAATTATTTGTAACTTTCGACAAGTAGAACAATGAATGGAACAGGTAGACGGTTGAAATCTTTGTATATATTGCTTCTATATAGTCTAAGAAACATATATGCAAGGCATCCAAAGAGTACAATTCGCCAATTTATTGTTCTTCAAGTTTAAGTGAACAACGAGCCCCATTGTTAATCCTTTAAAGGAAATTATTTGTAAATTTCGACAAGTAGAACAATGAATGGAACAGGTAGACTGTTGAAATCATTGTATATGTTGCTTCTGTATAGTCTAAGAAACATATATGCAAAGAATCCAAACAGTACAATTCGCCAATTATTTGATCTTCAAGTTTAAGTGAACTACGAGCTCCATTGATAATCATGAAACGGAAATTATTTGTAAGTTTCTACAAGTAGAACAATGAATAGAACGGTTAGACGGTTGAAATCATTGTATATATTGCGTCTATATAGTCTAAGAAACATATATGCAAAGCATCCAAACAGTACCATTCGCCAATTTTTTGTTCTTCAAGTTTAAGTGAACAACGAGCCCCATTGTTAATCCTTTAAAGGAAATTATTTGTAAATTTCGACAAGTAGAACAATGAATGGAACAGGTAGACGGTTGAAATCTTTGTATATATTGCTACTATATAATCTAAGAAACATATATGCAAAGCATCCAAACAGTACAATTCGTCAATTATTTGATCTTCAAGTTTAAGTGAACTACGAGCCCCATTGTTAATACTTTAACGGAAATTATTTGTAACTTTCGACAAGTAGAACAATGAATGGAACAGGTAGCCGGTTGAAATCAATGTATATATTGCTTCTATATAGTCTAAGAAACATATATGCAAAGCATCCAAACAGTACCATTCGCCAATTTTTTGTTCTTCAAGTTTAAGTGAACAACGAGCCCCAATGGTTAATCCTTTATCGGAAATTATTTGTAACTTTCGACAAGTAGAACAATGAATGGAACAGGTAGACGGTTGAAATCTTTGTATATATTGCGTTTATGTAGTCTAAGAAACATATATGCAAAGCATCCAAACAGTACCATTCGCCAATTTTTTGTTCTTCAAGTTCAAGTGAACTACGAGCCCCATTGTTAATCCTTTAAAGGAAATTATTTGTAAATTTCTACAAGTAGAACAATGAATAGAACAGGTAGACGGTTGAAATCTTTGTATATGTTGCTTCTATAGAGTCTAAGAAACCTATATGCAAAGCATCTAAACAGTAACAATCGCTAATTTTTTGATCTTCAAGTTTAAGTGAACAGCGAGCCCCATTGATAATCACGAAATGGAAATTATTTGTAACTTTCGACAAGTAGAAAAATGAATGGAACAGGTAGACGGTTGAAATCTTTGTATATATTGCTTCTATATAGTCTAAGAAACATATTTGCAAAGCATCCAAACAGTACAATTCGCCAATTTATTGTTCTTCAAGTTTAAGTGAACAACGAGCCCCATTGTTAATCCTTTAAAGGAAATTATTTGTAAATTTCGACTAGTAGAACAATGAATGGAACAGGTAGACGGTTGAAATCTTTGTATATATTGCTACTATATAATCTAAGAAACATATATGCAAAGCATCCAAACAGTACAATTCGTCAATTATTTGATCTTCAAGTTTAAGTGAACTACGAGCCCCATTGTTAATACTTTAACGGAAATTATTTGTAACTTTCGACAAGTAGAACAATGAATGGAACAGGTAGCCGGTTGAAATCAATGTATATATTGCTTCTATATAGTCTAAGAAACATATATGCAAAGCATCCAAACAGTACCATTCGCCAATTTTTTGTTCTTCAAGTTTAAGTGAACAACGAGCCCCAATGGTTAATCCTTTATCGGAAATTATTTGTAACTTTCGACAAGTAGAACAATGAATGGAACAGGTAGACGGTTGAAATCTTTGTATATATTGCGTTTATATAGTCTAAGAAACATATATGCAAAGCATCCAAACAGTACCATTCGCCAATTTTTTGTTGTTCAAGTTCAAGTGAACTACGAGCCCCATTGTTAATCCTTTAAAGGAAATTATTTGTAAATTTCTACAAGTAGAACAATGAATAGAACAGGTAGACGGTTGAAATCTTTGTATATGTTGCTTCTATAGAGTCTAAGAAACCTATATGCAAAGCATCTAAACAGTAACAATCGCTAATTTTTTGATCTTCAAGTTTAAGTGAACAGCGAGCCCCATTGATAATCACGAAATGGAAATTATTTGTAACTTTCTACAAGTAGAACAATGAATAGTACAGGTAGACGGGTCGAAATCTTTCTATATATTGCTTCTAAATAATCTAAGAAACATATATTCAAAGCATCCAAACAGTACAATTCGCCAATTTTTTGTTCTTCAAGTTTAAGTGAACTACGAGCCCAATTGTTAATCCTTTAAAGGAAATTATTTGTAAATTTCGACAAGTAGAACAATGAATGGAACAGGTAGACTGTTGAAATCATTGTATATATTGCTTCTATATAGTCTAAGAAACATATACGCAAAGCATCCAAACAGTACCATTCGCCAATTATTTGTTCTTCAAGTTTAAGTGAACAATGAGCCCCAATGGTTAATCCTTTACCGGAAATTATTTGTAACTTTCAACAAGTAGAACAATGAATGGAACAGGTAGACGGTTGAAATCCTTGTATATATTGCGTCTATATAGTCTAAGAAACATATATGCAAAGCATCCAAACAGTACCATTCGCCAATTTATTGTTCTTCAAGTTTAAGTGAACAACGAGCCCCATTGTTAATCCTTTAAAGGAAATTATTTGTAAATTTCGACAAGTAGAACAATGAATGGAACAGGTAGACTGTTCAAATCATTGTATATATTGCTTCTATATAGTCTAAGAAACATATACGCAAAGCATCCAAACAGTACAATTCGCCAATTTATTGTTCTTCAAGTTTAAGTGAACAACGAGCCCCATTGTTAATCCTTTAAAGGAAATTATTTGTAAATTTCGACAAGTAGAACAATGAATGGAACAGGTAGACGGTTGAAATCTTTGTATATAGTGCTACTATATAATCTAAGAAACATATATGCAAAGCATCCAAACAGTACCATTCGCCAATTATTTGATCTTCAAGTTTAAGTGAACTACGAGCCCCATTGTTAATACTTTAACGGAAATTATTTGTAACTTTCGACAAGTAGAACACTGAATGGAACAGGTTGACGGTTGAAATCTTTGTATATATTGCTTCTATATAGTCTAAGAAACATATATGCAAAGCATCCAAACAGTACAATTCGCGAATTTATTGTTCTTCAAGTTTAAGTGAACAACGAGCCCCATTGTTAATCCTTTAAAGGAAATTATTTGTAAATTTCGACAAGTAGAACAATGATTGGAACACGTAGACGGTTGAAATCTTTGTATATATTGCTTCCATATAGTCTAAGAAACATATATGCAAAGCATCCAAACAGTACCATTCGCCAATTTTTTGTTCTTCAAGTTTATGTGAACAATGAGTCCCATTGTTAATCCTTTATCGGAAATTATTTGTAACTTTCGACAAGTAGAACAATGAATGGAACAGGTAGACGGTTGAAATCTTTGTATATATTGCGTTTATATAGTCTAAGAAACATATATGCAAAGCATCCAAACAGTACCATTCGCCAATTTTTTGTTGTTCAAGTTCAAGTGAACTACGAGCCCCATTGTTAATCCTTTAAAGGAAATTATTTGTAAATTTCTACAAGTAGAACAATGAATAGAACAGGTAGACGGTTGAAATCTTTGTATATGTTGCTTCTATAGAGTCTAAGAAACCTATATGCAAAGCATCTAAACAGTAACAATCGCTAATTTTTTGATCTTCAAGTTTAAGTGAACAGCGAGCCCCATTGATAATCACGAAATGGAAATTATTTGTAACTTTCTACAAGTAGAACAATGAATAGTACAGGTAGACGGGTCGAAATCTTTCTATATATTGCTTCTAAATAATCTAAGAAACATATATTCAAAGCATCCAAACAGTACAATTCGCCAATTTTTTGTTCTTCAAGTTTAAGTGAACTACGAGCCCAATTGTTAATCCTTTAAAGGAAATTATTTGTAAATTTCGACAAGTAGAACAATGAATGGAACAGGTAGACTGTTGAAATCATTGTATATATTGCTTCTATATAGTCTAAGAAACATATACGCAAAGCATCCAAACAGTACCATTCGCCAATTATTTGTTCTTCAAGTTTAAGTGAACAATGAGCCCCAATGGTTAATCCTTTACCGGAAATTATTTGTAACTTTCAACAAGTAGAACAATGAATGGAACAGGTAGACGGTTGAAATCCTTGTATATATTGCGTCTATATAGTCTAAGAAACATATATGCAAAGCATCCAAACAGTACCATTCGCCAATTTATTGTTCTTCAAGTTTAAGTGAACAACGAGCCCCATTGTTAATCCTTTAAAGGAAATTATTTGTAAATTTCGACAAGTAGAACAATGAATGGAACAGGTAGACTGTTGAAATCATTGTATATATTGCTTCTATATAGTCTAAGAAACATATACGCAAAGCATCCAAACAGTACAATTCGCCAATTTATTGTTCTTCAAGTTTAAGTGAACAACGAGCCCCATTGTTAATCCTTTAAAGGAAATTATTTGTAAATTTCGACAAGTAGAACAATGAATGGAACAGGTAGACGGTTGAAATCTTTGTATATAGTGCTACTATATAATCTAAGAAACATATATGCAAAGCATCCAAACAGTACCATTCGCCAATTATTTGATCTTCAAGTTTAAGTGAACTACGAGCCCCATTGTTAATACTTTAACGGAAATTATTTGTAACTTTCGACAAGTAGAACACTGAATGGAACAGGTTGACGGTTGAAATCTTTGTATATATTGCTTCTATATAGTCTAAGAAACATATATGCAAAGCATCCAAACAGTACAATTCGCGAATTTATTGTTCTTCAAGTTTAAGTGAACAACGAGCCCCATTGTTAATCCTTTAAAGGAAATTATTTGTAAATTTCGACAAGTAGAACAATGATTGGAACACGTAGACGGTTGAAATCTTTGTATATATTGCTTCCATATAGTCTAAGAAACATATATGCAAAGCATCCAAACAGTACCATTCGCCAATTTTTTGTTCTTCAAGTTTATGTGAACAATGAGTCCCATTGTTAATCCTTTATCGGAAATTATTTGTAACTTTCGACAAGTAGAACACTGAATGGAACAGGTAGACGGTTGAAATCTTTGTATATATTGCTTCTATATAGTCTAAGAAACATATATGCAAAGCATCCAAACAGTACAATTCGCCAATTTTTTTTTCTTCAAGTTTAAGTGAACAATAAGCCCCAATGGTTAATCCTTTATCGGAAATTATTTGTATCTTTCGACAAGTAGAACAATGAATGGAACAGGTAGACGGTTGAAATCTTTGTATATATTGCTTCTACATAGTCTAAGAAACATATATGCAAAGCATCCAAACAGTACAATTCGCCAATTTATTGTTCTTCAAGTTTAAGTGAACAACGAGCCCCATTGTTAATCCTTTAAAGGAAATTATTTGTAAATTTCGACAAGTAGAACAATGAATGGAACAGGTAGACTGTTGAAATCATTGTATATATTGCTTCTGTATAGTCTAAGAAACATATATGCAAAGAATCCAAACAGTACAATTCGTCAATTATTTGATCTTCAAGTTTAAGTGAACTACGAGCCCCATTGTTAATACTTTAACGGAAATTATTTGTAACTTGCGACAAATAGAACAATGAATGGAACAGGTAGCCGGTTGAAATCAATGTATATATTGCTTCTATATAGTCTAAGAAACATATATGCAAAGCATCCAAACAGTACCATTCGCCAATTTTTTGTTCTTCAAGTTTAAGTGAACAATGGGCCCCAATGGTTAATCCTTTATCGGAAATTATTTGTAACTTTCGACAAGTAGAACAATGAATGGAACAGGTAGACGGTTGAAATCTTTGTATATATTGCTTCTATATAGTCTAAGAAACATATATGCCAAGCATCCAAACAGTACAATTCGCCAATTCATTGTTCTTCAAGTTTAAGTGAACAACGAGCCCCATTGTTAATCCTTTAAAGGAAATTATTTGTAAATTTCGACAAGTAGAACAATGAATGGAACAGGTAGACGGTTGAAATCTTTGTATATATTGCTACTATATAATCTAAGAAACATATATGCAAAGCATCCAAACAGTACCATTCGCCAATTTTTTGATCTTCAAGTTTAAGTGAACTACGAGCCCCATTGTTAATCCTTTAAAGGAAATTATTTGTAAATTTCAACAAGTAGAACAATGAATGGAACAGGTAGTCTGTTGAAATCATTGTATATATTGCTTCTGTATAGTCTAAGAAACATATATGCAAAGAATCCAAACAGTACAATTCGCCAATTATTTGATCTTCAAGTTTAAGTGAACTACGAGCCCCATTGTTAATACTTTAACGGAAATTATTTGTAACTTGCGACAAGTAGAACAATGAATGGAACAGGTAGACGGTTGAAATCTTTGTATATATTGCTTCTATATAGTCTAAGAAACATATATGCAAAGCATCCAAACAGTACAATTCGCCAATTTTTTGTTCTTCAAGTTTAAGTGAACAATAAGCCCCAATGGTTAATCCTTTATCGGAAATTATTTGTAACTTTCGACAAGTAGAACAATGAATGGAACAGGTAGACGGTTGAAATCTTTGTATATATTGCTTCTACATAGTCTAAGAAACATATATGCAAAGCATCCAAACAGTACAATTCGCCAATTTATTGTTCTTCAAGTTTACGTGAACAACGAGCCCCATTGTTAATCCTTTAAAGGAAATTATTTGTAAATTTCGACAAGTAGAACAATGAATGGATCAGGTAGATGGTTGAAATCTTTGTATATATTGCTACTATATAATCTAAGAAACATATATGCAAAGCATCCAAACAGTACCTTTCGCCAATTTTTTGATCTTCAAGTTTAAGTGAACTACGAGCCCCATTGTTAATCCTTTAAAGGAAATTATTTGTAAATTTCAACAAGTAGAACAATGAATGGAACAGGTAGACTGTTGAAATCATTGTATATATTGCTTCTGTATAGTCTAAGAAACATATATGCAAAGAATCAAAACAGTACAATTCGCCAATTTTTTGTTCTTCAAGTTTAAGTGAACAATAAGCCCCAATGGTTAATCCTTTATCGGAAATTATTTGTAACTTTCGACAAGTAGAACAATGAATGGAACAGGTAGACGGTTGAAATCTTTGTATATATTGCTTCTACATAGTCTAAGAAACATATATGCAAAGCATCCAAACAGTACAATTCGCCAATTTTTTGTTCTTCAAGTTTAAGTGAACAATAAGCCCCAATGGTTAATCCTTTATCGGAAATTATTTGTAACTTTCGACAAGTAGAACAATGAATGGAAAAGGTAGACGGTTGAAATCTTTGTATATATTGCTTCTACATAGTCTAAGAAACATATATGCAAAGCATCCAAACAGTACAATTCGCCAATTTATTGTTCTTCAAGTTTAAGTGAACAACGAGCCCCATTGTTAATCCTTTAAAGGAAATTATTTGTAAATTTCGACAAGTAGAACAATGATTGGAACACGTAGACGGTTGAAATCTTTGTATATATTGCTTCTATATAGTCTAAGAAACATATATGCAAAGCATCCAAACAGTACAATACGCCAATTTATTGTTCTTCACGTTTAAGTGAACAACGAGCCACATTGTTAATCCTTTAAAGGAAATTATTTGTAAATTTCGACAAGTAGAACAATGAATGGAACAGGTAGACGGTTGAAATCTTTGTATATATTGCTACTATATAATCTAAGAAACATATATGCAAAGCATCCAAACAGTACCATTCGCCAATTTTTTGATCTTCAAGTTTAAGTGAACTACGAGCCCCATTGTTAATCCTTTAAAGGAAATTATTTGTAAATTTCAACAAGTAGAACAATGAATGGAACAGGTAGACTGTTGAAATCATTGTATATATTGCTTCTGTATAGTCTAAGAAACATATATGCAAAGAATCCAAACAGTACAATTCGTCAATTATTTGATCTTCAAGTTTATGTGAACTACGAGCCCCATTGTTAATACTTTAACGGAAATTATTTGTAACTTGCGACAAGTAGAACAATGAATGGAACAGGTAGCCGGTTGAAACCAATGTATATATTGCTTCTATATAGTCTAAGAAACATATATGCAAAGCATCCAAACAGTACAATTCGCGAATTTATTGTTCTTCAAGTTTAAGTGAACAACGAGCCCCATTGTTAATCCTTTAAAGGAAATTATTTGTAAATTTCGACAAGTAGAACAATGATTGGAACACGTAGACGGTTGAAATCTTTGTATATATTGCTTCTATATAGTCTAAGAAACATATATGCAATGCATCCAAAAAGTACAATACGCCAATTTATTGTTCTTCACGTTTAAGTGAACAACGAGCCCCATTGTTAATCCTTTAAAGGAAATTATTTGTAAATTTCGACAAGTAGAACAATGAATGGAACAGGTAGACGGTTGAAATCTTTGTATATATTGCTACTATATAATCTAAGAAACATATATGCAAAGCATCCAAACAGTACCATTCGCCAATTTTTTGATCTTCAAGTTTAAGTGAACTACGAGCCCCATTGTTAATCCTTTAAAGGAAATTATTTGTAAATTTCAACAAGTAGAACAATGAATGGAACAGGTAGACTGTTGAAATCATTGTATATATTGCTTCTGTATAGTCTAAGAAACATATATGCAAAGAATCCAAACAGTACAATTCGTCAATTATTTGATCTTCAAGTTTAAGTGAACTACGAGCCCCATTGTTAATACTTTAACGGAAATTTTTTGTAACTTGCGACAAGTAGAACAATGAATGGAACAGGTAGCCGGTTGAAATCAATGTATATATTGCATCTATATAGTCTAAGAAACATATATGCAAAGCATCCAAACAGTACCATTCGCCAATTTTTTGTTCTTCAAGTTTAAGTGAACAACGAGCCCCAATGGTTAATCCTTTATCGGAAATTATTTGTAACTTTCGACAAGTAGAACAATGAATGGAACAGGTAGACGGTTGAAATCTTTGTATATATTGCGTTTATATAGTCTAAGAAACATATATGCAAAGCATCCAAACAGTACCATTCGCCAATTTTTTGTTCTTCAAGTTCAAGTGAACTACGAGCCCCATTGTTAATCCTTTAAAGGAAATTATTTGTAAATTTCGACAAGTAGAACAATGAATGGATCAGGTAGATGGTTGAAATCTTTGTATATATTGCTACTATATAATCTAAGAAACATATATGCAAAGCATCCAAACAGTACAATTCGCGAATTTATTGTTCTTCAAGTTTAAGTGAACAATAAGCCCCAATGGTTAATCCTTTATCGGAAATTATTTGTAACTTTCGACAAGTAGAACAATGAATGGAACAGGTAGACGGTTGAAATCTTTGTATATATTGCTTCTGTATAGTCTAAGAAACATATATGCAAAGAATCCAAACAGTACAATTCGTCAATTATTTGATCTTCAAGTTTAAGTGAACTACGAGCCCCATTGTTAATACTTTAACGGAAATTTTTTGTAACTTGCGACAAGTAGAACAATGAATGGAACAGGTAGCCGGTTGAAATCAATGTATATATTGCATCTATATAGTCTAAGAAACATATATGCAAAGCATCCAAACAGTACCATTCGCCAATTTTTTGTTCTTCAAGTTTAAGTGAACAACGAGCCCCAATGGTTAATCCTTTATCGGAAATTATTTGTAACTTTCGACAAGTAGAACAATGAATGGAACAGGTAGACGGTTGAAATCTTTGTATATATTGCGTTTATATAGTCTAAGAAACATATATGCAAAGCATCCAAACAGTACCATTCGCCAATTTTTTGTTCTTCAAGTTCAAGTGAACTACGAGCCCCATTGTTAATCCTTTAAAGGAAATTATTTGTAAATTTCGACAAGTAGAACAATGATTGGAACACGTAGACGGTTGAAATCTTTGTATATATTGCTTCTATATAGTCTAAGAAACATATATGCAAAGCATCCAAACAGTACAATACGCCAATTTATTGTTCTTCACGTTTAAGTGAACAACGAGCCCCATTGTTAATCCTTTAAAGGAAATTATTTGTAAATTTCGACAAGTAGAACAATGAATGGAACAGGTAGACGGTTGAAATCTTTGTATATATTGCTACTATATAATCTAAGAAACATATATGCAAAGCATCCAAACAGTACCATTCGCCAATTTTTTGATCTTCAAGTTTAAGTGAACTACGAGCCCCATTGTTAATCCTTTAAAGGAAATTATTTGTAAATTTCAACAAGTAGAACAATGAATGGAACAGGTAGACTGTTGAAATCATTGTATATATTGCTTCTGTATAGTCTAAGAAACATATATGCAAAGAATCCAAACAGTACAATTCGTCAATTATTTGATCTTCAAGTTTAAGTGAACTACGAGCCCCATTGTTAATACTTTAACGGAAATTATTTGTAACTTGCGACAAGTAGAACAATGAATGGAACAGGTAGCCGGTTGAAACCAATGTATATATTGCTTCTATATAGTCTAAGAAACATATATGCAAAGCATCCAAACAGTACAATTCGCGAATTTATTGTTCTTCAAGTTTAAGTGAACAACGAGCCCTATTGTTAATCCTTTAAAGGAAATTATTTGTAAATTTCGACAAGTAGAACAATGATTGGAACACGTAGACGGTTGAAATCTTTGTATATAATGCTTCTATATAGTCTAAGAAACATATATGCAAAGCATCCAAACAGTACAATTCGCCAATTCATTGTTCTTCAAGTTTAAGTGAACAACGAGCCCCATTGTTAATCCTTTAAAGGAAATTATTTGTAAATTTCGACAAGTAGAACAATGAATGGAACAGGTAGACGGTTGAAATCTTTGTATATATTGCTACTATATAATCTAAGAAACATATATGCAAAGCATCCAAACAGTACCATTCGCCAATTTTTTGATCTTCAAGTTTAAGTGAACTACGAGCCCCATTGTTAATCCTTTAAAGGAAATTATTTGTAAATTTCAACAAGTAGAACAATGAATGGAACAGGTAGTCTGTTGAAATCATTGTATATATTGCTTCTGTATAGTCTAAGAAACATATATGCAAAGAATCCAAACAGTACAATTCGCCAATTATTTGATCTTCAAGTTTAAGTGAACTACGAGCCCCATTGTTAATACTTTAACGGAAATTATTTGTAACTTGCGACAAGTAGAACAATGAATGGAACAGGTAGACGGTTGAAATCTTTGTATATATTGCTTCTATATAGTCTAAGAATCATATATGCAAAGCATCCAAACAGTACAATTCGCCAATTTTTTGTTCTTCAAGTTTAAGTGAACAATAAGCCCCAATGGTTAATCCTTTATCGGAAATTATTTGTAACTTTCGACAAGTAGAACAATGAATGGAACAGGTAGACGGTTGAAATCTTTGTATATATTGCTTCTACATAGTCTAAGAAACATATATGCAAAGCATCCAAACAGTACAATTCGCCAATTTATTGTTCTTCAAGTTTACGTGAACAACGAGCCCCATTGTTAATCCTTTAAAGGAAATTATTTGTAAATTTCGACAAGTAGAACAATGAATGGATCAGGTAGATGGTTGAAATCTTTGTATATATTGCTACTATATAATCTAAGAAACACATATGCAAAGCATCCAAACAGTACCTTTCGCCAATTTTTTGATCTTCAAGTTTAAGTGAACTACGAGCCCCATTGTTAATCCTTTAAAGGAAATTATTTGTAAATTTCAACAAGTAGAACAATGAATGGAACAGGTAGACTGTTGAAATCATTGTATATATTGCTTCTGTATAGTCTAAGAAACATATATGCAAAGAATCAAAACAGTACAATTCGCCAATTTTTTGTTCTTCAAGTTTAAGTGAACAATAAGCCCCAATGGTTAATCCTTTATCGGAAATTATTTGTAACTTTCGACAAGTAGAACAATGAATGGAACAGGTAGACGGTTGAAATCTTTGTATATATTGCTTCTACATAGTCTAAGAAACATATATGCAAAGCATCCAAACAGTACAATTCGCCAATTTTTTGTTCTTCAAGTTTAAGTGAACAATAAGCCCCAATGGTTAATCCTTTATCGGAAATTATTTGTAACTTTCGACAAGTAGAACAATGAATGGAACAGGTAGACGGTTGAAATCTTTGTATATATTGCTTCTACATAGTCTAAGAAACATATATGCAAAGCATCCAAACAGTACAATTCGCCAATTTATTGTTCTTCAAGTTTAAGTGAACAACGAGCCCCATTGTTAATCCTTTAAAGGAAATTATTTGTAAATTTCGACAAGTAGAACAATGATTGGAACACGTAGACGGTTGAAATCTTTGTATATATTGCTTCTATATAGTCTAAGAAACATATATGCAAAGCATCCAAACAGTACAATACGCCAATTTATTGTTCTTCACGTTTAAGTGAACAACGAGCCACATTGTTAATCCTTTAAAGGAAATTATTTGTAAATTTCGACAAGTAGAACAATGAATGGAACAGGTAGACGGTTGAAATCTTTGTATATATTGCTACTATATAATCTAAGAAACATATATGCAAAGCATCCAAACAGTACCATTCGCCAATTTTTTGATCTTCAAGTTTAAGTGAACTACGAGCCCCATTGTTAATCCTTTAAAGGAAATTATTTGTAAATTTCAACAAGTAGAACAATGAATGGAACAGGTAGACTGTTGAAATCATTGTATATATTGCTTCTGTATAGTCTAAGAAACATATATGCAAAGAATCCAAACAGTACAATTCGTCAATTATTTGATCTTCAAGTTTATGTGAACTACGAGCCCCATTGTTAATACTTTAACGGAAATTATTTGTAACTTGCGACAAGTAGAACAATGAATGGAACAGGTAGCCGGTTGAAACCAATGTATATATTGCTTCTATATAGTCTAAGAAACATATATGCAAAGCATCCAAACAGTACAATTCGCGAATTTATTGTTCTTCAAGTTTAAGTGAACAACGAGCCCCATTGTTAATCCTTTAAAGGAAATTATTTGTAAATTTCGACAAGTAGAACAATGATTGGAACACGTAGACGGTTGAAATCTTTGTATATATTGCTTCTATATAGTCTAAGAAACATATATGCAATGCATCCAAAAAGTACAATACGCCAATTTATTGTTCTTCACGTTTAAGTGAACAACGAGCCCCATTGTTAATCCTTTAAAGGAAATTATTTGTAAATTTCGACAAGTAGAACAATGAATGGAACAGGTAGACGGTTGAAATCTTTGTATATATTGCTACTATATAATCTAAGAAACATATATGCAAAGCATCCAAACAGTACCATTCGCCAGTTTTTTGATCTTCAAGTTTAAGTGAACTACGAGCCCCATTGTTAATCCTTTAAAGGAAATTATTTGTAAATTTCAACAAGTAGAACAATGAATGGAACAGGTAGACTGTTGAAATCATTGTATATATTGCTTCTGTATAGTCTAAGAAACATATATGCAAAGAATCCAAACAGTACAATTCGTCAATTATTTGATCTTCAAGTTTAAGTGAACTACGAGCCCCATTGTTAATACTTTAACGGAAATTTTTTGTAACTTGCGACAAGTAGAACAATGAATGGAACAGGTAGCCGGTTGAAATCAATGTATATATTGCATCTATATAGTCTAAGAAACATATATGCAAAGCATCCAAACAGTACCATTCGCCAATTTTTTGTTCTTCAAGTTTAAGTGAACAACGAGCCCCAATGGTTAATCCTTTATCGGAAATTATTTGTAACTTTCGACAAGTAGAACAATGAATGGAACAGGTAGACGGTTGAAATCTTTGTATATATTGCGTTTATATAGTCTAAGAAACATATATGCAAAGCATCCAAACAGTACCATTCGCCAATTTTTTGTTCTTCAAGTTCAAGTGAACTACGAGCCCCATTGTTAATCCTTTAAAGGAAATTATTTGTAAATTTCGACAAGTAGAACAATGAATGGATCAGGTAGATGGTTGAAATCTTTGTATATATTGCTACTATATAATCTAAGAAACATATATGCAAAGCATCCAAACAGTACAATTCGCGAATTTATTGTTCTTCAAGTTTAAGTGAACAATAAGCCCCAATGGTTAATCCTTTATCGGAAATTATTTGTAACTTTCGACAAGTAGAACAATGAATGGAACAGGTAGACGGTTGAAATCTTTGTATATATTGCTTCTGTATAGTCTAAGAAACATATATGCAAAGAATCCAAACAGTACAATTCGTCAATTATTTGATCTTCAAGTTTAAGTGAACTACGAGCCCCATTGTTAATACTTTAACGGAAATTTTTTGTAACTTGCGACAAGTAGAACAATGAATGGAACAGGTAGCCGGTTGAAATCAATGTATATATTGCATCTATATAGTCTAAGAAACATATATGCAAAGCATCCAAACAGTACCATTCGCCAATTTTTTGTTCTTCAAGTTTAAGTGAACAACGAGCCCCAATGGTTAATCCTTTATCGGAAATTATTTGTAACTTTCGACAAGTAGAACAATGAATGGAACAGGTAGACGGTTGAAATCTTTGTATATATTGCGTTTATATAGTCTAAGAAACATATATGCAAACATCCAAACAGTACCATTCGCCAATTTTTTGTTCTTCAAGTTCAAGTGAACTACGAGCCCCATTGTTAATCCTTTAAAGGAAATTATTTGTAAATTTCGACAAGTAGAACAATGATTGGAACACGTAGACGGTTGAAATCTTTGTATATATTGCTTCTATATAGTCTAAGAAACATATATGCAAAGCATCCAAACAGTACAATACGCCAATTTATTGTTCTTCACGTTTAAGTGAACAACGAGCCCCATTGTTAATCCTTTAAAGGAAATTATTTGTAAATTTCGACAAGTAGAACAATGAATGGAACAGGTAGACGGTTGAAATCTTTGTATATATTGCTACTATATAATCTAAGAAACATATATGCAAAGCATCCAAACAGTACCATTCGCCAATTTTTTGATCTTCAAGTTTAAGTGAACTACGAGCCCCATTGTTAATCCTTTAAAGGAAATTATTTGTAAATTTCAACAAGTAGAACAATGAATGGAACAGGTAGACTGTTGAAATCATTGTATATATTGCTTCTGTATAGTCTAAGAAACATATATGCAAAGAATCCAAACAGTACAATTCGTCAATTATTTGATCTTCAAGTTTAAGTGAACTACGAGCCCCATTGTTAATACTTTAACGGAAATTATTTGTAACTTGCGACAAGTAGAACAATGAATGGAACAGGTAGCCGGTTGAAACCAATGTATATATTGCTTCTATATAGTCTAAGAAACATATATGCAAAGCATCCAAACAGTACAATTCGCGAATTTATTGTTCTTCAAGTTTAAGTGAACAACGAGCCCTATTGTTAATCCTTTAAAGGAAATTATTTGTAAATTTCGACAAGTAGAACAATGATTGGAACACGTAGACGGTTGAAATCTTTGTATATAATGCTTCTATATAGTCTAAGAAACATATATGCAAAGCATCCAAAAAGTACAATACGCCAATTTATTGTTCTTCACGTTTAAGTGAACAACGAGCCCCATTGTTAATCCTTTAAAGGAAATTATTTGTAAATTTCGACAAGTAGAACAATGAATGGAACAGGTAGACGGTTGAAATCTTTGTATATATTGCTACTATATAATCTAAGAAACATATATGCAAAGCATCCAAACAGTACCATTCGCCAATTTTTTGATCTTCAAGTTTAAGTGAACTACGAGCCCCATTGTTAATCCTTTAAAGGAAATTATTTGTAAATTTCAACAAGTAGAACAATGAATGGAACAGGTAGACTGTTGAAATCATTGTATATATTGCTTCTGTATAGTCTAAGAAACATATATGCAAAGAATCCAAACAGTACAATTCGTCAATTATTTGATCTTCAAGTTTAAGTGAACTACGAGCCCCATTGTTAATACTTTAACGGAAATTATTTGTAACTTTCGACAAGTAGAACAATGAATGGAACAGGTAGACGGTTGAAATCTTTGTATATATTGCTTCTACATAGTCTAAGAAACATTTATGCAAAGCATCCAAACAGTACAATTCGCCAATTTTTTGTTCTTCAAGTTTAAGTGAACAATAAGCCCCAATGGTTAATCCTTTATCGGAAATTATTTGTAACTTTCGACAAGTAGAACAATGAATGGAACAGGTAGACGGTTGAAATCTTTGTATATATTGCTTCTACATAGTCTAAGAAACATATATGCAAAGCATCCAAACAGTACAATTCGCCAATTTATTGTTCTTCAAGTTTAAGTGAACAACGAGCCCCATTGTTAATCCTTTAAAGGAAATTATTTGTAAATTTCGACAAGTAGAACAATGAATGGAACAGGTAGACTGTTGAAATCATTGTATATATTGCTTCTGTATAGTCTAAGAAACATATATGCAAAGAATCCAAACAGTACAATTCGTCAATTATTTGATCTTCAAGTTTAAGTGAACTACGAGCCCCATTGTTAATACTTTAACGGAAATTATTTGTAACTTGCGACAAGTAGAACAATGAATGGAACAGGTAGCCGGTTGAAATCAATGTATATATTGCATCTATATAGTCTAAGAAACATATATGCAAAGCATCCAAACAGTACCATTCGCCAATTTTTTGTTCTTCAAGTTTAAGTGAACAACGAGCCCCAATGGTTAATCCTTTATCGGAAATTATTTGTAAATTTCGACAAGTAGAACAATGAATGGATCAGGTAGATGGTTGAAATCTTTGTATATATT
This sequence comes from Cerceris ruficornis, assembly GCA_963989415.1. Taxonomy (NCBI): domain Eukaryota; kingdom Metazoa; phylum Arthropoda; class Insecta; order Hymenoptera; family Crabronidae; genus Cerceris; species Cerceris ruficornis. Next base: position 922,000 of record CAXDIW010000087.1, read on the forward strand.
GCTACTATATAATCTAAGAAACATATATGCAAAGCATCCAAACAGTACAATTCGCGAATTTATTGTTCTTCAAGTTTAAGTGAACAATAAGCCCCAATGGTTAATCCTTTATCGGAAATTATTTGTAACTTTCGACAAGTAGAACAATGAATGGAACAGGTAGACGGTTGAAATCTTTGTATATATTGCTTCTACATAGTCTAAGAAACATATATGCAAAGCATCCAAACAGTACAATTCGCGAATTTATTGTTCTTCAAGTTTAAGTGAACAATAAGCCCCAATGGTTAATCCTTTATCGGAAATTATTTGTAACTTTCGACAAGTAGAACAATGAATGGAACAGGTAGACGGTTGAAATCTTTGTATATATTGCTTCTACATAGTCTAAGAAACATATATGCAAACCATCCAAACAGTACAATTCGCCAATTTATTGTTCTTCAAGTTTAAGTGAACAACGAGCCCCATTGTTAATCCTTTAAAGGAAATTATTTGTAAATTTCGACAAGTAGAACAATGATTGGAACACGTAGACGGTTGAAATCTTTGTATATATTGCTTCTATATAGTCTAAGAAACATATATGCAAAGCATCCAAACAGTACAATACGCCAATTTATTGTTCTTCACGTTTAAGTGAACAACGAGCCCCATTGTTAATCCTTTAAAGGAAATTATTTGTAAATTTCGACAAGTAGAACAATGAATGGAACAGGTAGACTGTTGAAATCATTGTATATATTGCTTCTATATAGTCCAAGAAACATATATGCAAAGCGTCCAAACAGTACAATTCGCCAATTTTTTGCTCTTCAATATTAAGTGAACTACGAGCCCCATTGTTAATCCTCTAAAGGAAATTATTTGTAAATTTCGGCAAGTAGAACAATGAATGGAACAGGTAGACTGTTGAAATCATTGTATATATTGCTTCTGTATAGTCTAAGAAACATATATGCAAAGAATCCAAACAGTACAATTCGCCAATTATTTGATCTTCAAGTTTAAGTGAACTACGAGCCCCATTGTTAATACTTTAACGGAAATTATTTGTAACTTTCGACAAGTAGAACACTGAATGGAACAGGTAGACGGTTGAAATCTTTGTATATATTGCTTCTATATAGTCTAAGAAACATATATGCAAAGCATCCAAACAGTACAATTCCCGAATTTATTGTTCTTCAAGTTTAAGTGAACAACGAGCCCCATTGTTAATCCTTTAAAGGAAATTATTTGTAAATTTCGACAAGTAGAACAATGATTGGAACACGTAGACGGTTGAAATCTTTGTATATATTGCTTCCATATAGTCTAAGAAACATATATGCAAAGCATCCAAACAGTACCATTCGCCAATTTTTTGTTCTTCAAGTTTATGTGAACAATGAGTCCCATTGTTAATCCTTTATCGGAAATTATTTGTAACTTTCGACAAGTAGAACACTGAATGGAACAGGTAGACGGTTGAAATCTTTGTATATATTGCTTCTATATAGTCTAAGAAACATATATGCAAAGCATCCAAACAGTACAATTCGCCAATTTTTTTTTCTTCAAGTTTAAGTGAACAATAAGCCCCAATGGTTAATCCTTTATCGGAAATTATTTGTATCTTTCGACAAGTAGAACAATGAATGGAACAGGTAGACGGTTGAAATCTTTGTATATATTGCTTCTACATAGTCTAAGAAACATATATGCAAAGCATCCAAACAGTACAATTCGCCAATTTATTGTTCTTCAAGTTTAAGTGAACAACGAGCCCCATTGTTAATCCTTTAAAGGAAATTATTTGTAAATTTCGACAAGTAGAACAATGAATGGAACAGGTAGACTGTTGAAATCATTGTATATATTGCTTCTGTATAGTCTAAGAAACATATATGCAAAGAATCCAAACAGTACAATTCGTCAATTATTTGATCTTCAAGTTTAAGTGAACTACGAGCCCCATTGTTAATACTTTAACGGAAATTATTTGTAACTTGCGACAAATAGAACAATGAATGGAACAGGTAGCCGGTTGAAATCAATGTATATATTGCTTCTATATAGTCTAAGAAACATATATGCAAAGCATCCAAACAGTACCATTCGCCAATTTTTTGTTCTTCAAGTTTAAGTGAACAATGAGCCCCAATGGTTAATCCTTTATCGGAAATTATTTGTAACTTTCGACAAGTAGAACAATGAATGGAACTGGTAGACGGTTGAAATCTTTGTATATATTGCTTCTATATAGTCTAAGAAACATATATGCAAAGCATCCAAACAGTACAATTCGCCAATTCATTGTTCTTCAAGTTTAAGTGAACAACGTGCCCCATTGTTAATCCTTTAAAGGAAATTATTTGTAAATTTCGACAAGTAGAACAATGAATGGAACAGGTAGACTGTTGAAATCATTGTATATATTGCTTCTGTATAGTCTAAGAAACATATATGCAAAGAATCCAAACAGTACAATTCGTCAATTATTTGATCTTCAAGTTTAAGTGAACTACGAGCCCCATTGTTAATACTTTAACGGAAATTATTTGTAACTTGCGACAAATAGAACAATGAATGGAACAGGTAGCCGGTTGAAATCAATGTATATATTGCTTCTATATAGTCTAAGAAACATATATGCAAAGCATCCAAACAGTACCATTCGCCAATTTTTTGTTCTTCAAGTTTAAGTGAACAATGAGCCCCAATGGTTAATCCTTTATCGGAAATTATTTGTAACTTTCGACAAGTAGAACAATGAATGGAACTGGTAGACGGTTGAAATCTTTGTATATATTGCTTCTATATAGTCTAAGAAACATATATGCAAAGCATCCAAACAGTACAATTCGCCAATTTTTTGTTCTTCAAGTTTAAGTGAACAATAAGCCCCAATGGTTAATCCTTTATCGGAAATTATTTGTAACTTTCGACAAGTAGAACAATGAATGGAACAGGTAGCCGGTTGAAATCAATGTATATATTGCTTCTACATAGTCTAAGAAACTTATATGCAAAGCATCCAAACAGTACAATTCGCCAATTTATTGTTCTTCAAGTTTACGTGAACAACGAGCCCCATTGTTAATCCTTTAAAGGAAATTATTTGTAAATTTCGACAAGTAGAACAATGAATGGATCAGGTAGATGGTTGAAATCTTTGTATATATTGCTACTATATAATCTAAGAAACATATATGCAAAGCATCCAAACAGTACCTTTCGCCAATTTTTTGATCTTCAAGTTTAAGTGAACTACGAGCCCCATTGTTAATCCTTTAAAGGAAATTATTTGTAAATTTCAACAAGTAGAACAATGAATGGAACAGGTAGACTGTTGAAATCATTGTATATATTGCTTCTGTATAGTCTAAGAAACATATATGCAAAGAATCAAAACAGTACAATTCGCCAATTTTTTGTTCTTCAAGTTTAAGTGAACAATAAGCCCCAATGGTTAATCCTTTATCGGAAATTATTTGTAACTTGCGACAAGTAGAACAATGAATGGAACAGGTAGCCGGTTGAAACCAATGTATATATTGCTTCTATATAGTCTAAGAAACATATATGCAAAGCATCCAAACAGTACAATTCGCGAATTTATTGTTCTTCAAGTTTAAGTGAACAACGAGCCCCATTGTTAATCCTTTAAAGGAAATTATTTGTAAATTTCGACAAGTAGAACAATGATTGGAACACGTAGACGGTTGAAATCTTTGTATATATTGCTTCTATATAGTCTAAGAAACATATATGCAATGCATCCAAAAAGTACAATACGCCAATTTATTGTTCTTCACGTTTAAGTGAACAACGAGCCCCATTGTTAATCCTTTAAAGGAAATTATTTGTAAATTTCGACAAGTAGAACAATGAATGGAACAGGTAGACGGTTGAAATCTTTGTATATATTGCTACTATATAATCTAAGAAACATATATGCAAAGCATCCAAACAGTACCATTCGCCAATTTTTTGATCTTCAAGTTTAAGTGAACTACGAGCCCCATTGTTAATCCTTTAAAGGAAATTATTTGTAAATTTCGACAAGTAGAACAATGAATGGAACAGGTAGACTGTTGAAATCATTGTATATATTGCTTCTGTATAGTCTAAGAAACATATATGCAAAGAATCCAAACAGTACAATTCGTCAATTATTTGATCTTCAAGTTTAAGTGAACTACGAGCCCCATTGTTAATACTTTAACGGAAATTATTTGTAACTTGCGACAAGTAGAACAATGAATGGAACAGGTAGCCGGTTGAAACCAATGTATATATTGCTTCTATATAGTCTAAGAAACATATATGCAAAGCATCCAAACAGTACAATTCGCGAATTTATTGTTCTTCAAGTTTAAGTGAACAACGAGCCCTATTGTTAATCCTTTAAAGGAAATTATTTGTAAATTTCGACAAGTAGAACAATGATTGGAACACGTAGACGGTTGAAATCTTTGTATATAATGCTTCTATATAGTCTAAGAAACATATATGCAAAGCATCCAAAAAGTACAATACGCCAATTTATTGTTCTTCACGTTTAAGTGAACAACGAGCCCCATTGTTAATCCTTTAAAGGAAATTATTTGTAAATTTCGACAAGTAGAACAATGAATGGAACAGGTAGACGGTTGAAATCTTTGTATATATTGCTACTATATAATCTAAGAAACATATATGCAAAGCATCCAAACAGTACCATTCGCCAATTTTTTGATCTTCAAGTTTAAGTGAACTACGAGCCCCATTGTTAATCCTTTAAAGGAAATTATTTGTAAATTTCAACAAGTAGAACAATGAATGGAACAGGTAGACTGTTGAAATCATTGTATATATTGCTTCTGTATAGTCTAAGAAACATATATGCAAAGAATCCAAACAGTACAATTCGTCAATTATTTGATCTTCAAGTTTAAGTGAACTACGAGCCCCATTGTTAATACTTTAACGGAAATTATTTGTAACTTGCGACAAGTAGAACAATGAATGGAACAGGTAGCCGGTTGAAATCAATGTATATATTGCATCTATATAGTCTAAGAAACATATATGCAAAGCATCCAAACAGTACCATTCGCCAATTTTTTGTTCTTCAAGTTTAAGTGAACAACGAGCCCCAATGGTTAATCCTTTATCGGAAATTATTTGTAACTTTCGACAAGTAGAACAATGAATGGAACAGGTAGACGGTTGAAATCTTTGTATATATTGCGTTTATATAGTCTAAGAAACATATATGCAAAGCATCCAAACAGTACCATTCGCCAATTTTTTGTTCTTCAAGTTCAAGTGAACTACGAGCCCCATTGTTAATCCTTTAAAGGAAATTATTTGTAAATTTCGACAAGTAGAACAATGATTGGAACACGTAGACGGTTGAAATCTTTGTATATATTGCTTCTATATAGTCTAAGAAACATATATGCAAAGCATCCAAACAGTACAATACGCCAATTTATTGTTCTTCACGTTTAAGTGAACAACGAGCCCCATTGTTAATCCTTTAAAGGAAATTATTTGTAAATTTCGACAAGTAGAACAATGAATGGAACAGGTAGACGGTTGAAATCTTTGTATATATTGCTACTATATAATCTAAGAAACATATATGCAAAGCATCCAAACAGTACAATACGCCAATTTATTGTTCTTCACGTTTAAGTGAACAACGAGCCCCATTGTTAATCCTTTAAAGGAAATTATTTGTAAATTTCGACAAGTAGAACAATGAATGGAACAGGTAGACGGTTGAAATCTTTGTATATATTGCTACTATATAATCTAAGAAACATATATGCAAAGCATCCAAACAGTACCATTCGCCAATTTTTTGATCTTCAAGTTTAAGTGAACTACGAGCCCCATTGTTAATCCTTTAAAGGAAATTATTTGTAAATTTCAACAAGTAGAACAATGAATGGAACAGGTAGACGGTTGAAATCTTTGTATATATTGCTTCTATATAGTCTAAGAAACATATATGCAAAGCATCCAAACAGTACAATTCGCCAATTTTTTGTTCTTCAAGTTTAAGTGAACAATAAGCCCCAATGGTTAATCCTTTATCGGAAATTATTTGTAACTTTCGACAAGTAGAACAATGAATGGAACAGGTAGACGGTTGAAATCTTTGTATATATTGCTTCTACATAGTCTAAGAAACATATATGCAAAGCATCCAAACAGTACAATTCGCCAATTTATTGTTCTTCAAGTTTAAGTGAACAACGAGCCCCATTGTTAATCCTTTAAAGGAAATTATTTGTAAATTTCGACAAGTAGAACAATGAATGGAACAGGTAGACTGTTGAAATCATTGTATATATTGCTTCTGTATAGTCTAAGAAACATATATGCAAAGAATCCAAACAGTACAATTCGTCAATTATTTGATCTTCAAGTTTAAGTGAACTACGAGACCCATTGTTAATACTTTAACGGAAATTATTTGTAACTTGCGACAAGTAGAACAATGAATGGAACAGGTAGCCGGTTGAAATCAATGTATATATTGCATCTATATAGTCTAAGAAACATATATGCAAAGCATCCAAACAGTACCATTCGCCAATTTTTTGTTCTTCAAGTTTAAGTGAACAACGAGCCCCAATGGTTAATCCTTTATCGGAAATTATTTGTAAATTTCGACAAGTAGAACAATGAATGGATCAGGTAGATGGTTGAAATCTTTGTATATATTGCTACTATATAATCTAAGAAACATATATGCAAAGCATCCAAACAGTACAATTCGCGAATTTATTGTTCTTCAAGTTTAAGTGAACAATAAGCCCCAATGGTTAATCCTTTATCGGAAATTATTTGTAACTTTCGACAAGTAGAACAATGAATGGAACAGGTAGACGGTTGAAATCTTTGTATATATTGCTTCTACATAGTCTAAGAAACATATATGCAAAGCATCCAAACAGTACAATTCGCGAATTTATTGTTCTTCAAGTTTAAGTGAACAATAAGCCCCAATGGTTAATCCTTTATCGGAAATTATTTGTAACTTTCGACAAGTAGAACAATGAATGGAACAGGTAGACGGTTGAAATCTTTGTATATATTGCTTCTACATAGTCTAAGAAACATATATGCAAAGCATCCAAACAGTACAATTCGCCAATTTATTGTTCTTCAAGTTTAAGTTAACAACGAGCCCCATTGTTAATCCTTTAAAGGAAATTATTTGTAAATTTCGACAAGTAGAACAATGATTGGAACACGTAGACGGTTGAAATCTTTGTATATATTGCTTCTATATAGTCTAAGAAACATATATGCAAAGCATCCAAACAGTACAATACGCCAATTTATTGTTCTTCACGTTTAAGTGAACAACGAGCCCCATTGTTAATCCTTTAAAGGAAATTATTTGTAAATTTCGACAAGTAGAACAATGAATGGAACAGGTAGACTGTTGAAATCATTGTATATATTGCTTCTATATAGTCCAAGAAACATATATGCAAAGCGTCCAAACAGTACAATTCGCCAATTTTTTGCTCTTCAATATTAAGTGAACTACGAGCCCCATTGTTAATCCTCTAAAGGAAATTATTTGTAAATTTCGGCAAGTAGAACAATGAATGGAACAGGTAGACTGTTGAAATCATTGTATATATTGCTTCTGTATAGTCTAAGAAACATATATGCAAAGAATCCAAACAGTACAATTCGCCAATTATTTGATCTTCAAGTTTAAGTGAACTACGAGCCCCATTGTTAATACTTTAACGGAAATTATTTGTAACTTTCGACAAGTAGAACACTGAATGGAACAGGTAGACGGTTGAAATCTTTGTATATATTGCTTCTATATAGTCTAAGAAACATATATGCAAAGCATCCAAACAGTACAATTCCCGAATTTATTGTTCTTCAAGTTTAAGTGAACAACGAGCCCCATTGTTAATCCTTTAAAGGAAATTATTTGTAAATTTCGACAAGTAGAACAATGATTGGAACACGTAGACGGTTGAAATCTTTGTATATATTGCTTCCATATAGTCTAAGAAACATATATGCAAAGCATCCAAACAGTACCATTCGCCAATTTTTTGTTCTTCAAGTTTATGTGAACAATGAGTCCCATTGTTAATCCTTTATCGGAAATTATTTGTAACTTTCGACAAGTAGAACACTGAATGGAACAGGTAGACGGTTGAAATCTTTGTATATATTGCTTCTATATAGTCTAAGAAACATATATGCAAAGCATCCAAACAGTACAATTCGCCAATTTTTTTTTCTTCAAGTTTAAGTGAACAATAAGCCCCAATGGTTAATCCTTTATCGGAAATTATTTGTATCTTTCGACAAGTAGAACAATGAATGGAACAGGTAGACGGTTGAAATCTTTGTATATATTGCTTCTACATAGTCTAAGAAACATATATGCAAAGCATCCAAACAGTACAATTCGCCAATTTATTGTTCTTCAAGTTTAAGTGAACAACGAGCCCCATTGTTAATCCTTTAAAGGAAATTATTTGTAAATTTCGACAAGTAGAACAATGAATGGAACAGGTAGACTGTTGAAATCATTGTATATATTGCTTCTGTATAGTCTAAGAAACATATATGCAAAGAATCCAAACAGTACAATTCGTCAATTATTTGATCTTCAAGTTTAAGTGAACTACGAGCCCCATTGTTAATACTTTAACGGAAATTATTTGTAACTTGCGACAAATAGAACAATGAATGGAACAGGTAGCCGGTTGAAATCAATGTATATATTGCTTCTATATAGTCTAAGAAACATATATGCAAAGCATCCAAACAGTACCATTCGCCAATTTTTTGTTCTTCAAGTTTAAGTGAACAATGAGCCCCAATGGTTAATCCTTTATCGGAAATTATTTGTAACTTTCGACAAGTAGAACAATGAATGGAACTGGTAGACGGTTGAAATCTTTGTATATATTGCTTCTATATAGTCTAAGAAACATATATGCAAAGCATCCAAACAGTACAATTCGCCAATTCATTGTTCTTCAAGTTTAAGTGAACAACGAGCCCCATTGTTAATCCTTTAAAGGAAATTATTTGTAAATTTCGACAAGTAGAACAATGAATGGAACAGGTAGACGGTTGAAATCTTTGTATATATTGCTACTATATAATCTAAGAAACATATATGCAAAGCATCCAAACAGTACCATTCGCCAATTTTTTGATCTTCAAGTTTAAGTGAACTACGAGCCCCATTGTTAATCCTTTAAAGGAAATTATTTGTAAATTTCAACAAGTAGAACAATGAATGGAACAGGTAGTCTGTTGAAATCATTGTATATATTGCTTCTGTATAGTCTAAGAAACATATATGCAAAGAATCCAAACAGTACAATTCGCCAATTATTTGATCTTCAAGTTTAAGTGAACTACGAGCCCCATTGTTAATACTTTAACGGAAATTATTTGTAACTTGCGACAAGTAGAACAATGAATGGAACAGGTAGACGGTTGAAATCTTTGTATATATTGCTTCTATATAGTCTAAGAAACATATATGCAAAGCATCCAAACAGTACAATTCGCCAATTTTTTGTTCTTCAAGTTTAAGTGAACAATAAGCCCCAATGGTTAATCCTTTATCGGAAATTATTTGTAACTTTCGACAAGTAGAACAATGAATGGAACAGGTAGACGGTTGAAATCTTTGTATATATTGCTTCTACATAGTCTAAGAAACATATATGCAAAGCATCCAAACAGTACAATTCGCCAATTTATTGTTCTTCAAGTTTACGTGAACAACGAGCCCCATTGTTAATCCTTTAAAGGAAATTATTTGTAAATTTCGACAAGTAGAACAATGAATGGATCAGGTAGATGGTTGAAATCTTTGTATATATTGCTACTATATAATCTAAGAAACATATATGCAAAGCATCCAAACAGTACCTTTCGCCAATTTTTTGATCTTCAAGTTTAAGTGAACTACGAGCCCCATTGTTAATCCTTTAAAGGAAATTATTTGTAAATTTCAACAAGTAGAACAATGAATGGAACAGGTAGACTGTTGAAATCATTGTATATATTGCTTCTGTATAGTCTAAGAAACATATATGCAAAGAATCAAAACAGTACAATTCGCCAATTTTTTGTTCTTCAAGTTTAAGTGAACAATAAGCCCCAATGGTTAATCCTTTATCGGAAATTATTTGTAACTTTCGACAAGTAGAACAATGAATGGAACAGGTAGACGGTTGAAATCTTTGTATATATTGCTTCTACATAGTCTAAGAAACATATATGCAAAGCATCCAAACAGTACAATTCGCCAATTTTTTGTTCTTCAAGTTTAAGTGAACAATAAGCCCCAATGGTTAATCCTTTATCGGAAATTATTTGTAACTTTCGACAAGTAGAACAATGAATGGAACAGGTAGACGGTTGAAATCTTTGTATATATTGCTTCTACATAGTCTAAGAAACATATATGCAAAGCATCCAAACAGTACAATTCGCCAATTTATTGTTCTTCAAGTTTAAGTGAACAACGAGCCCCATTGTTAATCCTTTAAAGGAAATTATTTGTAAATTTCGACAAGTAGAACAATGATTGGAACACGTAGACGGTTGAAATCTTTGTATATATTGCTTCTATATAGTCTAAGAAACATATATGCAAAGCATCCAAACAGTACAATACGCCAATTTATTGTTCTTCACGTTTAAGTGAACAACGAGCCACATTGTTAATCCTTTAAAGGAAATTATTTGTAAATTTCGACAAGTAGAACAATGAATGGAACAGGTAGACGGTTGAAATCTTTGTATATATTGCTACTATATAATCTAAGAAACATATATGCAAAGCATCCAAACAGTACCATTCGCCAATTTTTTGATCTTCAAGTTTAAGTGAACTACGAGCCCCATTGTTAATCCTTTAAAGGAAATTATTTGTAAATTTCAACAAGTAGAACAATGAATGGAACAGGTAGACTGTTGAAATCATTGTATATATTGCTTCTGTATAGTCTAAGAAACATATATGCAAAGAATCCAAACAGTACAATTCGTCAATTATTTGATCTTCAAGTTTATGTGAACTACGAGCCCCATTGTTAATACTTTAACGGAAATTATTTGTAACTTGCGACAAGTAGAACAATGAATGGAACAGGTAGCCGGTTGAAACCAATGTATATATTGCTTCTATATAGTCTAAGAAACATATATGCAAAGCATCCAAACAGTACAATTCGCGAATTTATTGTTCTTCAAGTTTAAGTGAACAACGAGCCCCATTGTTAATCCTTTAAAGGAAATTATTTGTAAATTTCGACAAGTAGAACAATGATTGGAACACGTAGACGGTTGAAATCTTTGTATATATTGCTTCTATATAGTCTAAGAAACATATATGCAAAGCATCCAAACAGTACAATACGCCAATTTATTGTTCTTCACGTTTAAGTGAACAACGAGCCCCATTGTTAATCCTTTAAAGGAAATTATTTGTAAATTTCGACAAGTAGAACAATGAATGGAACAGGTAGACGGTTGAAATCTTTGTATATATTGCTACTATATAATCTAAGAAACATATATGCAAAGCATCCAAACAGTACCATTCGCCAATTTTTTGATCTTCAAGTTTAAGTGAACTACGAGCCCCATTGTTAATCCTTTAAAGGAAATTATTTGTAAATTTCAACAAGTAGAACAATGAATGGAACAGGTAGACTGTTGAAATCATTGTATATATTGCTTCTGTATAGTCTAAGAAACATATATGCAAAGAATCCAAACAGTACAATTCGTCAATTATTTGATCTTCAAGTTTAAGTGAACTACGAGCCCCATTGTTAATACTTTAACGGAAATTATTTGTAACTTGCGACAAGTAGAACAATGAATGGAACAGGTAGCCGGTTGAAACCAATGTATATATTGCTTCTATATAGTCTAAGAAACATATATGCAAAGCATCCAAACAGTACAATTCGCGAATTTATTGTTCTTCAAGTTTAAGTGAACAACGAGCCCTATTGTTAATCCTTTAAAGGAAATTATTTGTAAATTTCGACAAGTAGAACAATGATTGGAACACGTAGACGGTTGAAATCTTTGTATATAATGCTTCTATATAGTCTAAGAAACATATATGCAAAGCATCCAAAAAGTACAATACGCCAATTTATTGTTCTTCACGTTTAAGTGAACAACGAGCCCCATTGTTAATCCTTTAAAGGAAATTATTTGTAAATTTCGACAAGTAGAACAATGAATGGAACAGGTAGACGGTTGAAATCTTTGTATATATTGCTTCTACATAGTCTAAGAAACATATATGCAAAGCATCCAAACAGTACAATTCGCCAATTTATTGTTCTTCAAGTTTAAGTGAACAACGAGCCCCATTGTTAATCCTTTAAAGGAAATTATTTGTAAATTTCGACAAGTAGAACAATGATTGGAACACGTAGACGGTTGAAATCTTTGTATATATTGCTTCTATATAGTCTAAGAAACATATATGCAAAGCATCCAAACAGTACAATACGCCAATTTATTGTTCTTCACGTTTAAGTGAACAACGAGCCCCATTGTTAATCCTTTAAAGGAAATTATTTGTAAATTTCGACAAGTAGAACAATGAATGGAACAGGTAGACGGTTGAAATCTTTGTATATATTGCTACTATATAATCTAAGAAACATATATGCAAAGCATCCAAACAGTACCATTCGCCAATTTTTTGATCTTCAAGTTTAAGTGAACTACGAGCCCCATTGTTAATCCTTTAAAGGAAATTATTTGTAAATTTCAACAAGTAGAACAATGAATGGAACAGGTAGACTGTTGAAATCATTGTATATATTGCTTCTGTATAGTCTAAGAAACATATATGCAAAGAATCCAAACAGTACAATTCGTCAATTATTTGATCTTCAAGTTTAAGTGAACTACGAGCCCCATTGTTAATACTTTAACGGAAATTATTTGTAACTTGCGACAAGTAGAACAATGAATGGAACAGGTAGCCGGTTGAAACCAATGTATATATTGCTTCTATATAGTCTAAGAAACATATATGCAAAGCATCCAAACAGTACAATTCGCGAATTTATTGTTCTTCAAGTTTAAGTGAACAACGAGCCCTATTGTTAATCCTTTAAAGGAAATTATTTGTAAATTTCGACAAGTAGAACAATGATTGGAACACGTAGACGGTTGAAATCTTTGTATATAATGCTTCTATATAGTCTAAGAAACATATATGCAAAGCATCCAAAAAGTACAATACGCCAATTTATTGTTCTTCACGTTTAAGTGAACAACGAGCCCCATTGTTAATCCTTTAAAGGGAATTATTTGTAAATTTCGACAAGTAGAACAATGAATGGAACAGGTAGACGGTTGAAATCTTTGTATATATTGCTACTATATAATCTAAGAAACATATATGCAAAGCATCCAAACAGTACCATTCGCCAATTTTTTGATCTCCAAGTTTAAGTGAACTACGAGCCCCATTGTTAATCCTTTAAAGGAAATTATTTGTAAATTTCAACAAGTAGAACAATGAATGGAACAGGTAGACTGTTGAAATCATTGTATATATTGCTTCTGTATAGTCTAAGAAACATATATGCAAAGAATCCAAACAGTACAATTCGTCAATTATTTGATCTTCAAGTTTAAGTGAACTACGAGCCCCATTGTTAATACTTTAACGGAAATTATTTGTAAATTTCAACAAGTAGAACAATGAATGGAACAGGTAGACTGTTGAAATCATTGTATATATTGCTTCTGTATAGTCTAAGAAACATATATGCAAAGAATCCAAACAGTACAATTCGTCAATTATTTGATCTTCAAGTTTAAGTGAACTACGAGCCCCATTGTTAATACTTTAACGGAAATTATTTGTAACTTGCGACAAGTAGAACAATGAATGGAACAGGTAGCCGGTTGAAATCAATGTATATATTGCATCTATATAGTCTAAGAAACATATATGCAAAGCATCCAAACAGTACCATTCGCCAATTTTTTGTTCTTCAAGTTTAAGTGAACAACGAGCCCCAATGGTTAATCCTTTAACGGAAATTATTTGTAACTTTCGACAAGTAGAACAATGATTGGAACACGTAGACGGTTGAAATCTTTGTATATATTGCGTTTATATAGTCTAAGAAACATATATGCAAAGCATCCAAAAAGTACAATACGCCAATTTATTGTTCTTCACGTTTAAGTGAACAACGAGCCCCATTGTTAATCCTTTAAAGGAAATTATTTGTAAATTTCGACAAGTAGAACAATGAATGGAACAGGTAGACGGTTGAAATCTTTGTATATATTGCTTCTACATAGTCTAAGAAACATATATGCAAAGCATCCAAACAGTACAATTCGCCAATTTATTGTTCTTCAAGTTTAAGTGAACAACGAGCCCCATTGTTAATCCTTTAAAGGAAATTATTTGTAAATTTCGACAAGTAGAACAATGATTGGAACACGTAGACGGTTGAAATCTTTGTATATATTGCTTCTATATAGTCTAAGAAACATATATGCAAAGCATCCAAACAGTACAATACGCCAATTTATTGTTCTTCACGTTTAAGTGAACAACGAGCCCCATTGTTAATCCTTTAAAGGAAATTATTTGTAAATTTCGACAAGTAGAACAATGAATGGAACAGGTAGACGGTTGAAATCTTTGTATATATTGCTACTATATAATCTAAGAAACATATATGCAAAGCATCCAAACAGTACCATTCGCCAATTTTTTGATCTTCAAGTTTAAGTGAACTACGAGCCCCATTGTTAATCCTTTAAAGGAAATTATTTGTAAATTTCAACAAGTAGAACAATGAATGGAACAGGTAGACTGTTGAAATCATTGTATATATTGCTTCTGTATAGTCTAAGAAACATATATGCAAAGAATCCAAACAGTACAATTCGTCAATTATTTGATCTTCAAGTTTAAGTGAACTACGAGCCCCATTGTTAATACTTTAACGGAAATTATTTGTAACTTGCGACAAGTAGAACAATGAATGGAACAGGTAGCCGGTTGAAACCAATGTATATATTGCTTCTATATAGTCTAAGAAACATATATGCAAAGCATCCAAACAGTACAATTCGCGAATTTATTGTTCTTCAAGTTTAAGTGAACAACGAGCCCTATTGTTAATCCTTTAAAGGAAATTATTTGTAAATTTCGACAAGTAGAACAATGATTGGAACACGTAGACGGTTGAAATCTTTGTATATAATGCTTCTATATATTCTAAGAAACATATATGCAAAGCATCCAAAAAGTACAATACGCCAATTTATTGTTCTTCACGTTTAAGTGAACAACGAGCCCCATTGTTAATCCTTTAAAGGGAATTATTTGTAAATTTCGACAAGTAGAACAATGAATGGAACAGGTAGACGGTTGAAATCTTTGTATATATTGCTACTATATAATCTAAGAAACATATATGCAAAGCATCCAAACAGTACCATTCGCCAATTTTTTGATCTTCAAGTTTAAGTGAACTACGAGCCCCATTGTTAATCCTTTAACGGAAATTATTTGTAACTTGCGACAAGTAGAACAATGAATGGAACAGGTAGCCGGTTGAAATCAATGTATATATTGCATCTATATAGTCTAAGAAACATATATGCAAAGCATCCAAACAGTACCATTCGCCAATTTTTTGTTCTTCAAGTTTAAGTGAACAACGAGCCCCAATGGTTAATCCTTTATCGGAAATTATTTGTAACTTTCGACAAGTAGAACAATGAATGGAACAGGTAGACGGTTGAAATCTTTGTATATATTGCGTTTATATAGTCTAAGAAACATATATGCAAAGCATCCAAACAGTACCATTCGCCAATTTTTTGTTCTTCAAGTTCAAGTGAACTACGAGCCCCATTGTTAATCCTTTAAAGGAAATTATTTGTAAATTTCAACAAGTAGAACAATGATTGGAACACGTAGACGGTTGAAATCTTTGTATATATTGCTTCTATATAGTCTAAGAAACATATATGCAAAGCATCCAAAAAGTACAATACGCCAATTTATTGTTCTTCACGTTTAAGTGAACAACGAGCCCCATTGTTAATCCTTTAAAGGAAATTATTTGTAAATTTCGACAAGTAGAACAATGAATGGAACAGGTAGACGGTTGAAATCTTTGTATATATTGCTACTATATAATCTAAGAAACATATATGCAAAGCATCCAAACAGTACCATTCGCCAATTTTTTGATCTTCAAGTTTAAGTGAACTACGAGCCCCATTGTTAATCCTTTAAAGGAAATTATTTGTAAATTTCAACAAGTAGAACAATGAATGGAACAGGTAGACGGTTGAAATCTTTGTATATATTGCTTCTATATAGTCTAAGAAACATATATGCAAAGCATCCAAACAGTACAATTCGCCAATTTTTTGTTCTTCAAGTTTAAGTGAACAATAAGCCCCAATGGTTAATCCTTTATCGGAAATTATTTGTAACTTTCGACAAGTAGAACAATGAATGGAACAGGTAGACGGTTGAAATCTTTGTATATATTGCTTCTACATAGTCTAAGAAACATATATGCAAAGCATCCAAACAGTACAATTCGCCAATTTATTGTTCTTCAAGTTTAAGTGAACAACGAGCCCCATTGTTAATCCTTTAAAGGAAATTATTTGTAAATTTCGACAAGTAGAACAATGAATGGAACAGGTAGACGGTTGAAATCTTTGTATATATTGCTACTATATAATCTAAGAAACATATATGCAAAGCATCCAAACAGTACCATTCGCCAATTTTTTGATCTTCAAGTTTAAGTGAACTACGAGCCCCATTGTTAATCCTTTAAAGGAAATTATTTGTAAATTTCAACAAGTAGAACAATGAATGGAACAGGTAGTCTGTTGAAATCATTGTATATATTGCTTCTGTATAGTCTAAGAAACATATATGCAAAGAATCCAAACAGTACAATTCGCCAATTATTTGATCTTCAAGTTTAAGTGAACTACGAGCCCCATTGTTAATACTTTAACGGAAATTATTTGTAACTTGCGACAAGTAGAACAATGAATGGAACAGGTAGCCGGTTGAAGTCAATGTATATATTGCTTCTATATAGTCTAAGAAACATATATGCAAAGCATCCAAATAGTACAATTCGACAATTTTTTTTTCTTCAAGTTTAAGTGAACAGCGAGCCCCATTGTTAACCCTTTATCGTAAATTATTTGTAATTTTCGACAAGTAGAACAGTGAATGGAACAGGTAGACGGTTGAAATCTTTGTATATATTGCTTCTATATAGTATAAGAAACATATATGCAAAGCATCCAAACAGTACAATTCGCCAATTTTTTGTTCTTCAAGTTTAAGTGAACAACGAGCCCCATTGTTAATCCTTTAAAGGAAATTATTTGTAAATTTCGACAAGTAGAACAATGATTGGAACACGTAGACGGTTGAAATCTTTGTATATATTGCTTCTATATAGTCTAAGAAACATATATGCAAAGCATCCAAAAAGTACAATACGCCAATTTATTGTTCTTCACGTTTAAGTGAACAACGAGCCCCATTGTTAATCCTTTAAAGGAAATTATTTGTAAATTTCGACAAGTAGAACAATGAATGGAACAGGTAGACGGTTGAAATCTTTGTATATATTGCTACTATATAATCTAAGAAACATATATGCAAAGCATCCAAACAGTACCATTCGCCAATTTTTTGATCTTCAAGTTTAAGTGAACTACGAGCCCCATTGTTAATCCTTTAAAGGAAATTATTTGTAAATTTCAACAAGTAGAACAATGAATGGAACAGGTAGACTGTTGAAATCATTGTATATATTGCTTCTGTATAGTCTAAGAAACATATATGCAAAGAATCCAAACAGTACAATTCGTCAATTATTTGATCTTCAAGTTTAAGTGAACTACGAGCCCCATTGTTAATCCTTTAAAGGAAATTATTTGTAAATTTCAACAAGTAGAACAATGAATGGAACAGGTAGACTGTTGAAATCATTGTATATATTGCTTCTGTATAGTCTAAGAAACATATATGCAAAGAATCCAAACAGTACAATTCGTCAATTATTTGATCTTCAAGTTTAAGTGAACTACGAGCCCCATTGTTAATACTTTAACGGAAATTATTTGTAGCTTGCGACAAGTAGAACAATGAATGGAACAGGTAGCCGGTTGAAACCAATGTATATATTGCTTCTATATAGTCTAAGAAACATATATGCAAAGCATCCAAACAGTACAATTCGCGAATTTATTGTTCTTCAAGTTTAAGTGAACAACGAGCCCCATTGTTAATCCTTTAAAGGAAATTATTTGTAAATTTCGACAAGTAGAACAATGATTGGAACACGTAGACGGTTGAAATCTTTGTATATATTGCTTCTATATAGTCTAAGAAACATATATGCAAAGCATCCAAAAAGTACAATACGCCAATTTATTGTTCTTCACGTTTAAGTGAACAACGAGCCCCATTGTTAATCCTTTAAAGGAAATTATTTGTAACTTTCGACAAGTAGAACAATGAATGGAACAGGTAGACGGTTGAAATCTTTGTATATATTGCTTCTATATAGTCTAAGAAACATATATGCAAAGCATCCAAACAGTACAATTCGCCAATTTTTTGTTCTTCAAGTTTAAGTGAACAATAAGCCCCAATGGTTAATCCTTTATCGGAAATTATTTGTAACTTTCGACAAGTAGAACAATGAATGGAACAGGTAGACGGTTGAAATCTTTGTATATATTGCTTCTACATAGTCTAAGAAACATATATGCAAAGCATCCAAACAGTACAATTCGCCAATTTATTGTTCTTCAAGTTTACGTGAACAACGAGCCCCATTGTTAATCCTTTAAAGGAAATTATTTGTAAATTTCGACAGGTAGAACAATGAATGGATCAGGTAGATGGTTGAAATCTTTGTATATATTGCTACTATATAATCTAAGAAACATATATGCAAAGCATCCAAACAGTACCTTTCGCCAATTTTTTGATCTTCAAGTTTAAGTGAACTACGAGCCCCATTGTTAATCCTTTAAAGGAAATTATTTGTAAATTTCAACAAGTAGAACAATGAATGGAACAGGTAGACTGTTGAAATCATTGTATATATTGCTTCTGTATAGTCTAAGAAACATATATGCAAAGAATCCAAACAGTACAATTCGCCAATTTTTTGTTCTTCAAGTTTAAGTGAACAATAAGCCCCAATGGTTAATCCTTTATCGGAAATTATTTGTAACTTTCGACAAGTAGAACAATGAATGGAACAGGTAGACGGTTGAAATCTTTGTATATATTGCTTCTACATAGTCTAAGAAACATATATGCAAAGCATCCAAACAGTACAATTCGCCAATTTTTTGTTCTTCAAGTTTAAGTGAACAATAAGCCCCAATGGTTAATCCTTTATCGGAAATTATTTGTAACTTTCGACAAGTAGAACAATGAATGGAACAGGTAGACGGTTGAAATCTTTGTATATATTGCTTCTACATAGTCTAAGAAACATATATGCAAAGCATCCAAACAGTACCATTCGCCAATTTTTTGATCTTCAAGTTTAAGTGAACTACGAGCCCCATTGTTAATCCTTTAAAGGAAATTATTTGTAAATTTCAACAAGTAGAACAATGAATGGAACAGGTAGACTGTTGAAATCATTGTATATATTGCTTCTGTATAGTCTAAGAAACATATATGCAAAGAATCCAAACAGTACAATTCGTCAATTATTTGATCTTCAAGTTTAAGTGAACTACGAGCCCCATTGTTAATCCTTTAAAGGAAATTATTTGTAAATTTCAACAAGTAGAACAATGAATGGAACAGGTAGACTGTTGAAATCATTGTATATATTGCTTCTGTATAGTCTAAGAAACATATATGCAAAGAATCCAAACAGTACAATTCGTCAATTATTTGATCTTCAAGTTTAAGTGAACTACGAGCCCCATTGTTAATACTTTAACGGAAATTATTTGTAGCTTGCGACAAGTAGAACAATGAATGGAACAGGTAGCCGGTTGAAACCAATGTATATATTGCTTCTATATAGTCTAAGAAACATATATGCAAAGCATCCAAACAGTACAATTCGCGAATTTATTGTTCTTCAAGTTTAAGTGAACAACGAGCCCCATTGTTAATCCTTTAAAGGAAATTATTTGTAAATTTCGACAAGTAGAACAATGATTGGAACACGTAGACGGTTGAAATCTTTGTATATATTGCTTCTATATAGTCTAAGAAACATATATGCAAAGCATCCAAAAAGTACAATACGCCAATTTATTGTTCTTCACGTTTAAGTGAACAACGAGCCCCATTGTTAATCCTTTAAAGGAAATTATTTGTAACTTTCGACAAGTAGAACAATGAATGGAACAGGTAGACGGTTGAAATCTTTGTATATATTGCTTCTATATAGTCTAAGATACATATATGCAAAGCATCCAAACAGTACAATTCGCCAATTTTTTGTTCTTCAAGTTTAAGTGAACAATAAGCCCCAATGGTTAATCCTTTATCGGAAATTATTTGTAACTTTCGACAAGTAGAACAATGAATGGAACAGGTAGACGGTTGAAATCTTTGTATATATTGCTTCTACATAGTCTAAGAAACATATATGCAAAGCATCCAAACAGTACAATTCGCCAATTTATTGTTCTTCAAGTTTACGTGAACAACGAGCCCCATTGTTAATCCTTTAAAGGAAATTATTTGTAAATTTCGACAGGTAGAACAATGAATGGATCAGGTAGATGGTTGAAATCTTTGTATATATTGCTACTATATAATCTAAGAAACATATATGCAAAGCATCCAAACAGTACCTTTCGCCAATTTTTTGATCTTCAAGTTTAAGTGAACTACGAGCCCCATTGTTAATCCTTTAAAGGAAATTATTTGTAAATTTCAACAAGTAGAACAATGAATGGAACAGGTAGACTGTTGAAATCATTGTATATATTGCTTCTGTATAGTCTAAGAAACATATATGCAAAGAATCCAAACAGTACAATTCGCCAATTTTTTGTTCTTCAAGTTTAAGTGAACAATAAGCCCCAATGGTTAATCCTTTATCGGAAATTATTTGTAACTTTCGACAAGTAGAACAATGAATGGAACAGGTAGACGGTTGAAATCTTTGTATATATTGCTTCTACATAGTCTAAGAAACATATATGCAAAGCATCCAAACAGTACAATTCGCCAATTTTTTGTTCTTCAAGTTTAAGTGAACAATAAGCCCCAATGGTTAATCCTTTATCGGAAATTATTTGTAACTTTCGACAAGTAGAACAATGAATGGAACAGGTAGACGGTTGAAATCTTTGTATATATTGCTTCTACATAGTCTAAGAAACATATATGCAAAGCATCCAAACAGTACAATTCGCCAATTTATTGTTCTTCAAGTTTAAGTGAACAACGAGCCCCATTGTTAATCCTTTAAAGGAAATTATTTGTAAATTTCGACAAGTAGAACAATGATTGGAACACGTAGACGGTTGAAATCTTTGTATATATTGCTTCTATATAGTCTAAGAAACATATATGCAAAGCATCCAAACAGTACAATACGCCAATTTATTGTTCTTCACGTTTAAGTGAACAACGAGCCCCATTGTTAATCCTTTAAAGGAAATTATTTGTAAATTTCGACAAGTAGAACAATGAATGGAACAGGTAGACGGTTGAAATCTTTGTATATATTGCTACTATATAATCTAAGAAACATATATGCAAAGCATCCAAACAGTACCATTCGCCAATTTTTTGATCTTCAAGTTTAAGTGAACTACGAGCCCCATTGTTAATCCTTTAAAGGAAATTATTTGTAAATTTCAACAAGTAGAACAATGAATGGAACAGGTAGACTGTTGAAATCATTGTATATATTGCTTCTGTATAGTCTAAGAAACATATATGCAAAGAATCCAAACAGTACAATTCGTCAATTATTTGATCTTCAAGTTTATGTGAACTACGAGCCCCATTGTTAATACTTTAACGGAAATTATTTGTAACTTGCGACAAGTAGAACAATGAATGGAACAGGTAGCCGGTTGAAACCAATGTATATATTGCTTCTATATAGTCTAAGAAACATATATGCAAAGCATCCAAACAGTACAATTCGCGAATTTATTGTTCTTCAAGTTTAAGTGAACAACGAGCCCCATTGTTAATCCTTTAAAGGAAATTATTTGTAAATTTCGACAAGTAGAACAATGATTGGAACACGTAGACGGTTGAAATCTTTGTATATATTGCTTCTATATAGTCTAAGAAACATATATGCAATGCATCCAAAAAGTACAATACGCCAATTTATAGTTCTTCACGTTTAAGTGAACAACGAGCCCCATTGTTAATCCTTTAAAGGAAATTATTTGTAAATTTCGACAAGTAGAACAATGAATGGAACAGGTAGACGGTTGAAATCTTTGTATATATTGCTTCTACATAGTCTAAGAAACATATATGCAAAGCATCCAAACAGTACAATTCGCCAATTTATTGTTCTTCAAGTTTAAGTGAACAACGAGCCCCATTGTTAATCCTTTAAAGGAAATTATTTGTAAATTTCGACAAGTAGAACAATGAATGGAACAGGTAGACGGTTGAAATCTTTGTATATATTGCTACTATATAATCTAAGAAACATATATGCAAAGCATCCAAACAGTACCATTCGCCAATTTTTTGATCTTCAAGTTTAAGTGAACTATGAGCCCCATTGTTAATCCTTTAAAGGAAATTATTTGTAAATTTCAACAAGTAGAACAATGAATGGAACAGGTAGACTGTTGAAATCATTGTATATATTGCTTCTGTATAGTCTAAGAAACATATATGCAAAGAATCCAAACAGTACAATTCGCCAATTTTTTGTTCTTCAAGTTTAAGTGAACAATAAGCCCCAATGGTTAATCCTTTATCGGAAATTATTTGTAACTTTCGACAAGTAGAACAATGAATGGAACAGGTAGACGGTTGAAATCTTTGTATATATTGCTTCTACATAGTCTAAGAAACATATATGCAAAGCATCCAAACAGTACAATTCGCCAATTTTTTGTTCTTCAAGTTTAAGTGAACAATAAGCCCCAATGGTTAATCCTTTATCGGAAATTATTTGTAACTTTCGACAAGTAGAACAATGAATGGAACAGGTAGACGGTTGAAATCTTTGTATATATTGCTTCTACATAGTCTAAGAAACATATATGCAAAGCATCCAAACAGTACAATTCGCCAATTTATTGTTCTTCAAGTTTAAGTGAACAACGAGCCCCATTGTTAATCCTTTAAAGGAAATTATTTGTAAATTTCGACAAGTAGAACAATGATTGGAACACGTAGACGGTTGAAATCTTTGTATATATTGCTTCTATATAGTCTAAGAAACATATATGCAAAGCATCCAAACAGTACAATACGCCAATTTATTGTTCTTCACGTTTAAGTGAACAACGAGCCCCATTGTTAATCCTTTAAAGGAAATTATTTGTAAATTTCGACAAGTAGAACAATGAATGGAACAGGTAGACGGTTGAAATCTTTGTATATATTGCTACTATATAATCTAAGAAACATATATGCAAAGCATCCAAACAGTACCATTCGCCAATTTTTTGATCTTCAAGTTTAAGTGAACTACGAGCCCCATTGTTAATCCTTTAAAGGAAATTATTTGTAAATTTCAACAAGTAGAACAATGAATGGAACAGGTAGACTGTTGAAATCATTGTATATATTGCTTCTGTATAGTCTAAGAAACATATATGCAAAGAATCCAAACAGTACAATTCGTCAATTATTTGATCTTCAAGTTTATGTGAACTACGAGCCCCATTGTTAATACTTTAACGGAAATTATTTGTAACTTGCGACAAGTAGAACAATGAATGGAACAGGTAGCCGGTTGAAACCAATGTATATATTGCTTCTATATAGTCTAAGAAACATATATGCAAAGCATCCAAACAGTACAATTCGCGAATTTATTGTTCTTCAAGTTTAAGTGAACAACGAGCCCCATTGTTAATCCTTTAAAGGAAATTATTTGTAAATTTCGACAAGTAGAACAATGATTGGAACACGTAGACGGTTGAAATCTTTGTATATATTGCTTCTATATAGTCTAAGAAACATATATGCAATGCATCCAAAAAGTACAATACGCCAATTTATAGTTCTTCACGTTTAAGTGAACAACGAGCCCCATTGTTAATCCTTTAAAGGAAATTATTTGTAAATTTCGACAAGTAGAACAATGAATGGAACAGGTAGACGGTTGAAATCTTTGTATATATTGCTTCTACATAGTCTAAGAAACATATATGCAAAGCATCCAAACAGTACAATTCGCCAATTTATTGTTCTTCAAGTTTAAGTGAACAACGAGCCCCATTGTTAATCCTTTAAAGGAAATTATTTGTAAATTTCGACAAGTAGAACAATGAATGGAACAGGTAGACGGTTGAAATCTTTGTATATATTGCTACTATATAATCTAAGAAACATATATGCAAAGCATCCAAACAGTACCATTCGCCAATTTTTTGATCTTCAAGTTTAAGTGAACTATGAGCCCCATTGTTAATCCTTTAAAGGAAATTATTTGTAAATTTCAACAAGTAGAACAATGAATGGAACAGGTAGACTGTTGAAATCATTGTATATATTGCTTCTGTATAGTCTAAGAAACATATATGCAAAGAATCCAAACAGTACAATTCGTCAATTATTTGATCTTCAAGTTTAAGTGAACTACGAGCCCCATTGTTAATACTTTAACGGAAATTATTTGTAACTTGCGACAAGTAGAACAATGAATGGAACAGGTAGACGGTTGAAATCTTTGTATATATTGCTTCTGTATAGTCTAAGAAACATATATGCAAAGAATCCAAACAGTACAATTCGTCAATTATTTGATCTTCAAGTTTAAGTGAACTACGAGCCCCATTGTTAATACTTTAACGGAAATTATTTGTAACTTGCGACAAGTAGAACAATGAATGGAAAAGGTAGCCGGTTGAAATCAATGTATATATTGCATCTATATAGTCTAAGAAACATATATGCAAAGCATCCAAACAGTACCATTCGCCAATTTTTTGTTCTTCAAGTTTAAGTGAACAACGAGCCCCAATGGTTAATCCTTTATCGGAAATTATTTGTAACTTTCGACAAGTAGAACAATGAATGGAACAGGTAGACGGTTGAAATCTTTGTATATATTGCTTCTACATAGTCTAAGAAACATATATGCAAAGCATCCAAACAGTACAATTCGCCAATTTATTGTTCTTCAAGTTTAAGTGAACAACGAGCCCCATTGTTAATCCTTTAAAGGAAATTATTTGTAAATTTCGACAAGTAGAACAATGATTGGAACACGTAGACGGTTGAAATCTTTGTATATATTGCTTCTATATAGTCTAAGAAACATATATGCAAAGCATCCAAACAGTACAATACGCCAATTTATTGTTCTTCACGTTTAAGTGAACAACGAGCCCCATTGTTAATCCTTTAAAGGAAATTATTTGTAAATTTCGACAAGTAGAACAATGAATGGAACAGGTAGACGGTTGAAATCTTTGTATATATTGCTACTATATAATCTAAGAAACATATATGCAAAGCATCCAAACAGTACCATTCGCCAATTTTTTGATCTTCAAGTTTAAGTGAACTACGAGCCCCATTGTTAATCCTTTAAAGGAAATTATTTGTAAATTTCAACAAGTAGAACAATGAATGGAACAGGTAGACTGTTGAAATCATTGTATATATTGCTTCTGTATAGTCTAAGAAACATATATGCAAAGAATCCAAACAGTACAATTCGTCAATTATTTGATCTTCAAGTTTATGTGAACTACGAGCCCCATTGTTAATACTTTAACGGAAATTATTTGTAACTTGCGACAAGTAGAACAATGAATGGAACAGGTAGCCGGTTGAAACCAATGTATATATTGCTTCTATATAGTCTAAGAAACATATATGCAAAGCATCCAAACAGTACAATTCGCGAATTTATTGTTCTTCAAGTTTAAGTGAACAACGAGCCCCATTGTTAATCCTTTAAAGGAAATTATTTGTAAATTTCGACAAGTAGAACAATGATTGGAACACGTAGACGGTTGAAATCTTTGTATATATTGCTTCTATATAGTCTAAGAAACATATATGCAATGCATCCAAAAAGTACAATACGCCAATTTATAGTTCTTCACGTTTAAGTGAACAACGAGCCCCATTGTTAATCCTTTAAAGGAAATTATTTGTAAATTTCGACAAGTAGAACAATGAATGGAACAGGTAGACGGTTGAAATCTTTGTATATATTGCTTCTACATAGTCTAAGAAACATATATGCAAAGCATCCAAACAGTACAATTCGCCAATTTATTGTTCTTCAAGTTTAAGTGAACAACGAGCCCCATTGTTAATCCTTTAAAGGAAATTATTTGTAAATTTCGACAAGTAGAACAATGAATGGAACAGGTAGACGGTTGAAATCTTTGTATATATTGCTACTATATAATCTAAGAAACATATATGCAAAGCATCCAAACAGTACCATTCGCCAATTTTTTGATCTTCAAGTTTAAGTGAACTATGAGCCCCATTGTTAATCCTTTAAAGGAAATTATTTGTAAATTTCAACAAGTAGAACAATGAATGGAACAGGTAGACTGTTGAAATCATTGTATATATTGCTTCTGTATAGTCTAAGAAACATATATGCAAAGAATCCAAACAGTACAATTCGTCAATTATTTGATCTTCAAGTTTAAGTGAACTACGAGCCCCATTGTTAATACTTTAACGGAAATTATTTGTAACTTGCGACAAGTAGAACAATGAATGGAACAGGTAGACGGTTGAAATCTTTGTATATATTGCTTCTGTATAGTCTAAGAAACATATATGCAAAGAATCCAAACAGTACAATTCGTCAATTATTTGATCTTCAAGTTTAAGTGAACTACGAG
Source organism: Cerceris ruficornis (assembly GCA_963989415.1). Taxonomy (NCBI): domain Eukaryota; kingdom Metazoa; phylum Arthropoda; class Insecta; order Hymenoptera; family Crabronidae; genus Cerceris; species Cerceris ruficornis. Next base: position 949,090 of record CAXDIW010000087.1, read on the forward strand.
CCCCATTGTTAATACTTTAACGGAAATTATTTGTAACTTGCGACAAGTAGAACAATGAATGGAAAAGGTAGCCGGTTGAAATCAATGTATATATTGCATCTATATAGTCTAAGAAACATATATGCAAAGCATCCAAACAGTACCATTCGCCAATTTTTTGTTCTTCAAGTTTAAGTGAACAACGAGCCCCAATGGTTAATCCTTTATCGGAAATTATTTGTAACTTTCGACAAGTAGAACAATGAATGGAACAGGTAGACGGTTGAAATCTTTGTATATATTGCGTTTATATAGTCTAAGAAACATATATGCAAAGCATCCAAACAGTACCATTCGCCAATTTTTTGTTCTTCAAGTTCAAGTGAACTACGAGCCCCATTGTTAATCCTTTAAAGGAAATTATTTGTAAATTTCGACAAGTAGAACAATGATTGGAACACGTAGACGGTTGAAATCTTTGTATATATTGCTTCTATATAGTCTAAGAAACATATATGCAAAGCATCCAAACAGTACAATACGCCAATTTATTGTTCTTCACGTTTAAGTGAACAACGAGCCCCATTGTTAATCCTTTAAAGGAAATTATTTGTAAATTTCGACAAGTAGAACAATGAATGGAACAGGTAGACGGTTGAAATCTTTGTATATATTGCTACTATATAATCTAAGAAACATATATGCAAAGCATCCAAACAGTACCATTCGCCAATTTTTTGATCTTCAAGTTTAAGTGAACTACGAGCCCCATTGTTAATCCTTTAAAGGAAATTATTTGTAAATTTCAACAAGTAGAACAATGAATGGAACAGGTAGACTGTTGAAATCATTGTATATATTGCTTCTGTATAGTCTAAGAAACATATATGCAAAGAATCCAAACAGTACAATTCGTCAATTATTTGATCTTCAAGTTTAAGTGAACTACGAGCCCCATTGTTAATACTTTAACGGAAATTATTTGTAACTTGCGACAAGTAGAACAATGAATGGAACAGGTAGCCGGTTGAAACCAATGTATATATTGCTTCTATATAGTCTAAGAAACATATATGCAAAGCATCCAAACAGTGCAATTCGCGAATTTATTGTTCTTCAAGTTTAAGTGAACAACGAGCCCCATTGTTAATCCTTTAAAGGAAATTATTTGTAAATTTCGACAAGTAGAACAATGATTGGAACACGTAGACGGTTGAAATCTTTGTATATATTGCTTCTATATAGTCTAAGAAACATATATGCAAAGCATCCAAAAAGTACAATACGCCAATTTATTGTTCTTCACGTTTAAGTGAACAACGAGCCCCATTGTTAATCCTTTAAAGGAAATTATTTGTAAATTTCGACAAGTAGAACAATGAATGGAACAGGTAGACGGTTGAAATCTTTGTATATATTGCTACTATATAATCTAAGAAACATATATGCAAAGCATTCAAACAGTACCATTCGCCAATTTTTTGATCTTCAAGTTTAAGTGAACTGCGAGCCCCATTGTTAATCCTTTAAAGGAAATTATTTGTAAATTTCAACAAGTAGAACAATGAATGGAACAGGTAGACTGTTGAAATCATTGTATATATTGCTTCTGTATAGTCTAAGAAACATATATGCAAAGAATCCAAACAGTACAATTCGTCAATTATTTGATCTTCAAGTTTAAGTGAACTACGAGCCCCATTGTTAATACTTTAACGGAAATTATTTGTAACTTGCGACAAGTAGAACAATGAATGGAACAGGTAGCCGGTTGAAATCAATGTATATATTGCATCTATATAGTCTAAGAAACATATATGCAAAGCATCCAAACAGTACCATTCGCCAATTTTTTGTTCTTCAAGTTTAAGTGAACAACGAGCCCCAATGGTTAATCCTTTATCGGAAATTATTTGTAACTTTCGACAAGTAGAACAATGAATGGAACAGGTAGACGGTTGAAATCTTTGTATATATTGCGTTTATATAGTCTAAGAAACATATATGCAAAGCATCCAAACAGTACCATTCGCCAATTTTTTGTTCTTCAAGTTCAAGTGAACTACGAGCCCCATTGTTAATCCTTTAAAGGAAATTATTTGTAAATTTCGACAAGTAGAACAATGATTGGAACACGTAGACGGTTGAAATCTTTCTATATATTGCTACTATATAATCTAAGAAACATATATGCAAAGCATCCAAACAGTACCTTTCGCCAATTTTTTGATCTTCAAGTTTAAGTGAACTACGAGCCCCATTGTTAATCCTTTAAAGGAAATTATTTGTAAATTTCAACAAGTAGAACAATGAATGGAACAGGTAGACTGTTGAAATCATTGTATATATTGCTTCTGTATAGTCTAAGAAACATATATGCAAAGAATCCAAACAGTACAATTCGTCAATTTTTTGTTCTTCAAGTTTAAGTGAACAATAAGCCCCAATGGTTAATCCTTTATCGGAAATTATTTGTAACTTTCGACAAGTAGAACAATGAATGGAACAGGTAGACGGTTGAAATCTTTGTATATATTGCTTCTACATAGTCTAAGAAACATATATGCAAAGCATCCAAACAGTACAATTCGCCAATTTTTTGTTCTTCAAGTTTAAGTGAACAATAAGCCCCAATGGTTAATCCTTTATCGGAAATTATTTGTAACTTTCGACAAGTAGAACAATGAATGGAACAGGTAGACGGTTGAAATCTTTGTATATATTGCTTCTACATAGTCTAAGAAACATATATGCAAAGCATCCAAACAGTACAATTCGCCAATTTATTGTTCTTCAAGTTTAAGTGAACAACGAGCCCCATTGTTAATCCTTTAAAGGAAATTATTTGTAAATTTCGACAAGTAGAACAATGATTGGAACACGTAGACGGTTGAAATCTTTGTATATATTGCTTCTATATAGTCTAAGAAACATATATGCAAAGCATCCAAACAGTACAATACGCCAATTTATTGTTCTTCACGTTTAAGTGAACAACGAGCCCCATTGTTAATCCTTTAAAGGAAATTATTTGTAAATTTCGACAAGTAGAACAATGAATGGAACAGGTAGACGGTTGAAATCTTTGTATATATTGCTACTATATAATCTAAGAAACATATATGCAAAGCATCCAAACAGTACCATTCGCCAATTTTTTGATCTTCAAGTTTAAGTGAACTACGAGCCCCATTGTTAATCCTTTAAAGGAAATTATTTGTAAATTTCAACAAGTAGAACAATGAATGGAACAGGTAGACTGTTGAAATCATTGTATATATTGCTTCTGTATAGTCTAAGAAACATATATGCAAAGAATCCAAACAGTACAATTCGCAATTATTTGATCTTCAAGTTTATGTGAACTACGAGCCCCATTGTTAATACTTTAACGAAAATTATTTGTAACTTGCGACAAGTAGAACAATGAATGGAACAGGTAGCCGGTTGAAACCAATGTATATATTGCTTCTATATAGTCTAAGAAACATATATGCAAAGCATCCAAACAGTACAATTCGCGAATTTATTGTTCTTCAAGTTTAAGTGAACAACGAGCCCCATTGTTAATCCTTTAAAGGAAATTATTTGTAAATTTCGACAAGTAGAACAATGATTGGAACACGTAGACGGTTGAAATCTTTGTATATATTGCTTCTATATAGTCTAAGAAACATATATGCAATGCATCCAAAAAGTACAATACGCCAATTTATAGTTCTTCACGTTTAAGTGAACAACGAGCCCCATTGTTAATCCTTTAAAGGAAATTATTTGTAAATTTCGACAAGTAGAACAATGATTGGAACACGTAGACGGTTGAAATCTTTGTATATATTGCTTCTATATAGTCTAAGAAACATATATGCAAAGCATCCAAACAGTACAATTCGCCAATTTTTTGTTCTTCAAGTTTAAGTGAACAATGAGCCCCAATGGTTAATCCTTTATCGGAAATTATTTGTAAATTTCGACAAGTAGAACAATGAATGGAACAGGTAGACGCTCGAAATCTTTGTATATATTGCTTCTATATAGTCTAAGAAACATATATGCAAAGCATCCAAACAGTACAATTAGCCAATTTATTGTTCTTCAAGTTTAAGTGAACAATGAGCCCCATTGTTAATCCATTAAAGGAAATTAATTGTAAATTTCGGCAAGTAGAACAATGAATGGAACAGGTAGACTGTTGAAATCATTGCATATATTGCTTCTATATAATCTAAGAAACATATATGCAAAGCATCCAAACAGTACAAATCGCCAATTATTTCATCTTCATGTTTAAGTGAACTACGAGCCCCATTGTTAAAACTTTAACGGAAATTATTTGTAACTTTCGACAAGTAGAACAATGAATGGAACTGGTAGACGGTTGAAATCTTTTTATATATTGCCTCTATATAGTCTAAGAAACATATATGCAAAGCATCCAAACAGTACCATTCGCCAATTTTTTGTTGTTCAAGTTTAAGTGAACAATGAGCCCCAATGGTTAATCCTTTATCGGAAATTACTTGTAATTTTCGACAAGTAGAACAATCGATGGAACAGGTAGACGGTTGAAATCATTGTATATATTGCTTCTATATAATCTAAGAAACATATCTTCAAAGCATCCAAACAGTACCATTCGCCAATTTTTTGTCCTTCAAGTTTAAGTGATCTACGAGCCCCATTGTTAATCCTTTATCGGAAATTATTTGTAATTTTCGACAAGTAGAACAATGAATGGAACAGGTAGACTGTTGAAATCATTGTATATATTGCTTCTATATGGTCTAAGAAACATATATGCAAAGCATCCAAACAGTACAATTCGCCAATTTTTTGTTCTTCAAGTTTAAGTAAACTACGATCCCCATTGTTAATCCCTTAACGGAAATTATTTGAAGCTGTCGACAAGTAGAACAATGAATGGAACAGGTAGACGGTTGAAATCATTGTATATATTGCTTCTATATAGTCTAAGAAACATATATGTAAAGCATCCAAACAGTACCATTCGCCAATTTTTTGTTCTTCAAGTTTAAGTGAACTACGAGCCCCATTGTTAATCCTTTAAAGGAAATTATTTGTAAATTTCGACAAGTAGAACAATGAATGGAACAGGTAGACGGTTGAAATCTTTGTATATATTGCTTCTATATAGTCTAAGAAACATATATGCAAAGCATCCAAACAGTACAATTCGCCAATTTTTTGTTCTTCAAGTTTAAGTGAACAATGAGCCCCAATGGTTAATCCTTTATCGGAAATTATTTGTAACTTTCGACAAGTAGAACAATGAATGGAACAGGTAGACGCTCGAAATCTTTGTATATATTGCTTCTATATAGTCTAAGAAACATATATGCAAAGCATCCAAACAGTACCATTCGCCAATTTATTGTTCTTCAAGTTTAAGTGAACAACGAACCCCACTGATAATCATTAAAGGGAAATTATTTGTAACTTTCGACAAGTAGAACAAGGAATGGAACAGGTAGACGGTTGAAATCTTTGTATATATTGCTTCTATATAGTCTAAGAAACATATATGCAAAGAATCCAAACAGTACAATTCGCCAATTTTTTGTTCTTCAAGATTAAGTGAACTACGAGCCCCATTGTTAATCCTTTAAAGGAAATTATTTGTAAATTTCGACAAGTAGAACAATGAATGGAACAGGTAGACTGTTGAAATCATTGTATATATTGCTTCTATATAGTCTAAGAAACATATATGCATAGCGTCCAAACAGTACAATTCGCCAATTTTTTGCTCTTCAAGTTTAAGTGAACTACGAGCCCCATTGTTAATCCCTTAACGGAAATTATTTGTATCTTTCGACAAGTAGAACAATGAATGGAACAGGTAGACGCTTGAAATCTTTGTATATATTGCTTCTATATAGTCTAAGAAACATATATGCAAAGCATCCAAACAGTACAGTTCGCCAATTTTTTGTTCTTCAAGTTTAAGTGAACTACGAGCCCCATTGTTAATCCCTTAACGGAAATTATTTGAAACTGTCGACAAGTAGAACAATGAATGAAACAGGTAGACGGTTGAAATCATTGTATATATTGCTTCTATATAGTCTAAGAAACATATATGTAAAGCATCCAAACAGTACCATTCGCCAATTTTTTGTTCTTCAAGTTTAAGTGAACTACGAGCCCCATTGTTAATCCTTTAAAGGAAATTATTTGTAAATTTCGACAAGTAGAACAATGAATGGAACAGGTAGACGGTTGAAATCTTTGTATATATTGCTTCTATATAGTCTAAGAAACATATATGCAAAGCATCCAAACAGTACAATTCGCCAATTTTTTGTTCTTCAAGTTTAAGTGAACAATGAGCCCCAATGGTTAATCCTTTATCGGAAATTATTTGTAACTTTCGACAAGTAGAACAATGAATGGAACAGGTAGACGCTCGAAATCTTTGTATATATTGCTTCTATATAGTCTAAGAAACATATATGCAAAGCATCCAAACAGTACAATTCGCCAATTTTTTGTTCTTCAAGTTTAAGTGAACAATGAGCCCCAATGGTTAATCCGTTATCGGAAATTATTTGTAACTTTCGACAAGTAGAACAATGAATGGAACAGGTAGACTGTTGAAATCATTGTATATATTGCTTCTATATGGTCTAAGAAACATATATGCAAAGCATCCAAACAGTACAATTCGCCAATTTTTTGTTCTTCAAGTTTAAGTAAACTACGATCCCCATTGTTAATCCCTCAACGGAAATTATTTGAAACTGTCGACAAGTAGAACAATGAATGGAACAGGTAGACGGTTGAAATCTTTGTATATATTGCTTCTATATAGTCTAAGAAACATATATGCAAAGCATCCAAACAGTACAATTCGCCAATTTTTTGTTCTTCAAGTTTAAGTGAACAATGAGCCCCAATGGTTAATCCTTTAT
>CAXDIW010000088.1:0-199000 GCA_963989415.1 Cerceris ruficornis
TTTGTATATATTGCTTCTATATAGCCTACGAAACATATATGCAAAGCATCCGAACAGTACAATTCGCCAATTTTTTGTTCTTCAAGTTTAAGTCAACTACGAGCCCCATTGTTAATCCTTTAAAGGAAATTATTTGTAAATTTCGACAAGAAGAACAATGAATAGAACAGGTAGACGGTTGAAATCTTTGTATATGTTGCTTCTATATAATCTAAGAAACATATATGCAAAGCATCCAAACAGTACCATTCGCCAATTTTTTGTTCTTCAAGTTTAAGTGAACAACGAGCCCCATTGATAATCATGAAACGGAAATTATTTGTAACTTTCTACAAGTTGAACAATGAATGGAACAGGTAGACGGGTGAAATCTTTCTATATATTGTTTCTAAATAGTCTAAGAAACATATATGCAAAGCATCCAAACAGTACAATTCGCCAATTATTTGATCTTCAAGTTTAAGTGAACAACGAGCCCCATTGATAATCATGAAACGGAAATTATTTGTAACTTTCTAAAAGTAGAACAATGAATAGAACAGGTAGACGGTTTAAATCTTTGTATATGTTGCTTCTATATAGTCTAAGAAACCTATATGCAAAGCATCTAAACAGTAACAATCGCCAATTTTTTGATCTTCAAGTTTAAGTGAACAGCGAGCCCCATTGATAATCATGAAATGGAAATTACTTGTAACTTTCTACAAGTAGAACGATGAATATAACAGGTAGACGGTTGAAATCTTTGTATATATTGCTTCTATATAGCCTACGAAACATATATGCAAAGCATCCGAACAGTACAATTCGCCAATTTTTTGTTCTTCAAGTTTAAGTGAACTACGAGCCCCATTGTTAATCCTTTAACGGAAATTAATTGTAACTTTCTACAAGTAGAACAATGAATAGTACAGCGAGACGGGTGAAATCTTTCTATATATTGCTTCTAAATAGTCTAAGAAACATATATGCAAAGCATCCAAACAGTACAATTCGCCAATTATTTGATCTTCAAGTTTAAATGAACTACGAGCCCCATTGTTAATACTTTAACGGAAATTATTTGTAACTTGCGACAAGTAGAACAATGGATGGAACAGGTAGACGGTTGAAATCTTTGTATATATTGCTTCTATATAATCTAAGAAACATATATGCAAAGCATCCAAACAGTACAATTCGCCAATTATTTGATCTTCAAGTTTAAATGAACTACGAGCCCCATTGTTAATACTTTAACGGAAATTATTTGTAACTTGCGACAAGTAGAACAATGAATGGAACAGGTAGACGGTTGAAATCAATGTATATATTGCTTCTATATAATTTAAGAAACATATATGCAAAGCATCCAAACAGTACCATTCGCCAATTCTTTGTTCTTCAAGTTTAAGTGAACAATGAGCCCCATTGTTAATCCTTTATCGGAAATTATTTGTAACTTTCGGCAAGTAGAACAATGAATGGAACTGGTAGACGGTTGAAATCTTTTTATATATTGCTTCTATATAGTCTAAGAAACATATATGGAAAGCATCCAAACAGTTCCAGTCGCCAATTTTTTGATCTTCAAGTTTAAGTGAACAATGAGCCCCATTGTTAATCCTTTATCGGAAATTATTTGTAACTTTCGACAAGTAAAACAATGAATGGAACAGGTAGACGGTTGAAATCTTTGTATATATTGCTTCTATATAGTCTAAGAAACATATATGCAAGGCATCCAAACAGTACAATTCGCCAATTTATTGTTCTTCAAGTTTAAGTGAACAATGAGCCCCATTGTTAATACTTTATCGGAAATTATTTGTAACTTTCGACAAGTAGAACAATGAATGGAACAGGTAGACGGTTGAAATCTTTGTATATATTGCTTCTATATAGTCTAAGAAACATATATGCAAAGCGTCCAAACAGTACAATTCGCCAATTTTTTGCTCTTCAAGTTTAAGTGAACTACGAGCCCCATTGTTAATCCTTTAAAGGAAATTATTTGTAACTTCCGACAAGTAGAACAATGAATGGAACAGGTAGACGGTTGAAATCAATGTATATATTGCTTCTATATAATTTAAGAAACATATATGCAAAGCATCCAAACAGTACCATTCGCCAATTCTTTGTTCTTCAAGTTTAAGTGAACAATGAGCCCCATTGTTAATCCTTTATCGGAAATTATTTGTAACTTTCGGCAAGTAGAACAATGAATGGAACTGGTAGACGGTTGAAATCTTTTTATATATTGCTTCTATATAGTCTAAGAAACATATATGCAAAGCATCCAAACAGTTCCAGTCGCCAATTTTTTGATCTTCAAGTTTAAGTGAACAATGAGCCCCATTGTTAATCCTTTATCGGAAATTATTTGTAACTTTCGACAAGTAAAACAATGAATGGAACAGGTAGACGGTTGAAATCTTTGTATATATTGCTTCTATACAGTCTAAGAAACATATATGCAAAGCATCCAAACAGTATCATTCGCCATTTCTTTGTTCTTCAAGTTTAAGTGAACAATGAGCCCCATTGTTAATCCTTTATCGGAAATTATTTGTAACTTTCAACAAGTAGAACAATGAATGGAACTGGTAGACGGTTGAAATCTTTTTATATATTGCTTCTATATAGTCTAAGAAACATATATGCAAAGCATCCAAACAGTTCCAGTCGCCAATTTTTTGTTCCTCAAGTTTAAGTGAACAACGAGGCCCATTGATAATCATGAAACGGAAATTATTTCAAACTTTCGACCAGTAGAACAATGAATAGAACAGGTAGACGGTTGAAATCTTTGTATATATTGCTTCTATATAATCTAAGAAACATATATGCAAAGCATCCAAACAGTACAATTCGCCAATTATTTCATCTTCATGTTTAAGTGAACTACGAGCCCCATTGTTAATACTTTAACGGAAATTATTTGTAACTTCCGACAAGTAGAACAATGAATGGAACAGGTAGACGGTTGAAATCTTTGTATATATTGCTTCTATATAGTCTAAGAAACATATATGCAAAGCGTCCAAACAGTACAATTCGCCAATTTTTTGCTCTTCAAGTTTAAGTGAACTACGAGCCCCATTGTTAATCCTTTATCGGAAATTATTTGTAACTTTCGACAAGTAAAACAATGAATGGAACAGGTAGACGGTTGAAATCTTTGTATATATTGCTTCTATACAGTCTAAGAAACATATATGCAAAGCATCCAAACAGTATCATTCGCCATTTCTTTGTTCTTCAAGTTTAAGTGAACAATGAGCCCCATTGTTAATCCTTTATCGGAAATTATTTGTAACTTTCAACAAGTAGAACAATGAATGGAACTGGTAGACGGTTGAAATCTTTTTATATATTGCTTCTATATAGTCTAAGAAACATATGTGCAAAGCATCCAAACAGTACCATTCGCCAATTTTTTGTTCTTCAAGTTTAAGTGAACAACGAGCCCCATTGATAATCATGAAACGGAAATTATTTGTAACTTTCTACAAGTAGAACAATGAATAGTACAGGTAGACGGGTGAAATCTTTCTATATATTGCTTCTAAATAGTCTAAAAAACACATATGCAAAGCATCCAAACAGTACAATTCGCCAATTTTTTGTTCTTCAAGTTTAAGTGAACTACGAGCCCCATTGTTAATCCTTTAAAGGAAATTATTTGTAAATTTCGACAAGTAGAACAATGAATGGAACAGGTAGACGGTTGAAATCTTTGTATATATTGCTTCTATATAGTCTAAGAAACATATATGCAAAGCGTCCAAACAGTACAATTCGCCAATTTCTTGTTCTTCAAGTTTAAGTGAACAATGAGCCCCATTGTTAATCCTTTATCGGAAATTATTTGTAACTTTCGACAAGTAGAACAATGAATGGAACAGGTAGACGGTTGAAATCTTTGTATATATTGCTTCTATATAATCTAAGAAACATATATGCAAAGCATCTAAACAGTAACAATCGCCAATTTTTTGATCTTCAAGTTTAAGTGAACAGCGAGCCCCATTGATAATCATGAAATGGAAATTATTTCTAACTTTCGAAAAGTAGAACAATGAATAGTACAGGTAGACGGGAGAAATCTTTCTATATATTGCTTCTAAATAGTCTAAGAAACATATATGCAAAGCATCCAAACAGTACAATTCGCCAATTTTTTGTTCTTCAAGTTTAAGTGAACTACGAGCCCCATTGTTAATCCTTTAAAGGAAATTATTTGTAAATTTCGACAAGTAGAACAATGAATGGATCATGTAGACGGTTGAAATCATTGTATATATTGCTTCTATATAGTCTACGAAACATATATGCAAAGCATACAAACAGTACAATTCGCCAATATTTTGTACTTCAAGTTTAAGTGAACAATGAGCCCCAATGGTTAATCCTTTATCGGAAATTGTTTGTAACTTCCGACAAGTAGAACAATGAATGGAACAGGTAGACGGTTGAAATCAATGTATATATTGCTTCTATATAATTTAAGAAACATATATGCAAAGCATCCAAACAGTACCATTCGCCAATTCTTTGTTCTTCAAGTTTAAGTGAACAATGAGCCCCATTGTTAATCCTTTATCGGAAATTATTTGTAACTTTCGGCAAGTAGAACAATGAATGGAACTGGTAGACGGTTGAAATCTTTTTATATATTGCTTCTATATAGTCTAAGAAACATATATGCAAAGCATCCAAACAGTTCCAGTCGCCAATTTTTTGATCTTCAAGTTTAAGTGAACAATGAGCCCCATTGTTAATCCTTTATCGGAAATTATTTGTAACTTTCGACAAGTAAAACAATGAATGGAACAGGTAGACGGTTGAAATCTTTGTATATATTGCTTCTATACAGTCTAAGAAACATATATGCAAAGCATCCAAACAGTACCATTCGCCATTTCTTTGTTCTTCAAGTTTAAGTGAACAATGAGCCCCATTGTTAATCCTTTATCGGAAATTATTTGTAACTTTCGACAAGTAAAACAATGAATGGAACAGGTAGACGGTTGAAATCTTTGTATATATTGCTTCTATATAGTCTAAGAAACATATATGCAAAGCATCCAAACAGTACAATTCGCCAATTTATTGTTCTTCAAGTTTAAGTGAACAATGAGCCCCATTGTTAATACTTTATCGGAAATTATTTGTAACTTTCGACAAGTAGAACAATGAATGGAACAGGTAGACGGTTGAAATCTTTGTATATATTGCTTCTATATAGTCTAAGAAACATATATGCAAAGCGTCCAAACAGTACAATTCGCCAATTTTTTGCTCTTCAAGTTTAAGTGAACTACGAGCCCCATTGTTAATCCTTTAAAGGAAATTATTTGTAACTTCCGACAAGTAGAACAATGAATGGAACAGGTAGACGGTTGAAATCAATGTATATATTGCTTCTATATAATTTAAGAAACATATATGCAAAGCATCCAAACAGTACCATTCGCCAATTCTTTGTTCTTCAAGTTTAAGTGAACAATGAGCCCCATTGTTAATCCTTTATCGGAAATTATTTGTAACTTTCGGCAAGTAGAACAATGAATGGAACTGGTAGACGGTTGAAATCTTTTTATATATTGCTTCTATATAGTCTAAGAAACATATATGCAAAGCATCCAAACAGTTCCAGTCGCCAATTTTTTGATCTTCAAGTTTAAGTGAACAATGAGCCCCATTGTTAATCCTTTATCGGAAATTATTTGTAACTTTCGACAAGTAAAACAATGAATGGAACAGGTAGACGGTTGAAATCTTTGTATATATTGCTTCTATACAGTCTAAGAAACATATATGCAAAGCATCCAAACAGTATCATTCGCCATTTCTTTGTTCTTCAAGTTTAAGTGAACAATGAGCCCCATTGTTAATCCTTTATCGGAAATTATTTGTAACTTTCAACAAGTAGAACAATGAATGGAACTGGTAGACGGTTGAAATCTTTTTATATATTGCTCCTATATAGTCTAAGAAACATATATGCAAAGCATCCAAACAGTTCCAGTCGCCAATTTTTTGTTCCTCAAGTTTAAGTGAACAACGAGGCCCATTGATAATCATGAAACGGAAATTATTTCAAACTTTCGACCAGTAGAACAATGAATAGAACAGGTAGACGGTTGAAATCTTTGTATATATTGCTTCTATATAATCTAAGAAACATATATGCAAAGCATCCAAACAGTACAATTCGCCAATTTTTTGTTCTTCAAGTTTAAGTCAACTACGAGCCCCATTGTTAATCCTTTAAAGGAAATTATTTGTAAATTTCGACAAGTAGAACAATGAATGGAACAGGTAGACCGTTGAAATCTTTGTATATATTGCTTCTATATAATCTAAGAAACATATATGCAAAGCATCCAAACAGTACCATTCGCCAATTCTTTGTTCTTCAAGTTTAAGAGAACAATGAGCCCCATTGTTAATCCTTTATCGGAAATTATTTGTAACTTTCGACAAGTAGAACAATGAATGGAACTGGTAGACGGTTGAATTCTTTTTATATATTGCTTCTATATAGTCTAAGAAACATATATGCAAAGCATCCAAACAGTTCCAGTCGCCAATTTTTTGTTCCTCAAGTTTAAGTGAACAACGAGGCCCATTGATAATCATGAAACGGAAATTATTTCAAACTTTCGACAAGAAGAACAATGAATAGAACAGGTAGACGGTTAAAATCTTTGTATATGTTGCTTCTATATAGTCTAAGAAACCTATATGCAAAGCATCTAAACAGTAACAATCGCCAATTTTTTGATCTTCAAGTTTAAGTGAACAATGAGCCCCATTGTTAATACTTTAACGGTAATTATTTGTAACTTTCGACAAGTAGAACAATGAATGGAACAGGTAGACGGTTGAAATCTTTGTATATATTGCTTCTATATAATCTAAGAAACATATATGCAAAGCATCCAAACAGTACCATTCGCCAATTCTTTGTTCTTCAAGTTTAAGTGAACAATGAGCCCCATTGTTAATCCTTTATCGGAAATTATTTGTAACTTTCGACAAGTAAAACAATGAATGGAACAGGTAGACGGTTGAAATCTTTGTATATATTGCTTCTATACAGTCTAAGAAACATATATGCAAAGCATCCAAACAGTATCATTCGCCATTTCTTTGTTCTTCAAGTTTAAGTGAACAATGAGCCCCATTGTTAATCCTTTATCGGAAATTATTTGTAACTTTCGACAAGTAGAACAATGAATGGAACAGGTAGACGGTTGAAATCTTTGTATATATTGCTTCTATATAGTCTAAGAAACATATATGCAAAGCGTCCAAACAGTACAATTCGCCAATTTTTTGCTCTTCAAGTTTAAGTGAACTACGAGCCCCATTGTTAATCCTTTAAAGGAAATTATTTGTAACTTCCGACAAGTAGAACAATGAATGGAACAGGTAGACGGTTGAAATCAATGTATATATTGCTTCTATATAATTTAAGAAACATATATGCAAAGCATCCAAACAGTACCATTCGCCAATTCTTTGTTCTTCAAGTTTAAGTGAACAATGAGCCCCATTGTTAATCCTTTATCGGAAATTATTTGTAACTTTCGGCAAGTAGAACAATGAATGGAACTGGTAGACGGTTGAAATCTTTTTATATATTGCTTCTATATAGTCTAAGAAACATATATGCAAAGCATCCAAACAGTTCCAGTCGCCAATTTTTTGATCTTCAAGTTTAAGTGAACAATGAGCCCCATTGTTAATCCTTTATCGGAAATTATTTGTAACTTTCGACAAGTAAAACAATGAATGGAACAGGTAGACGGTTGAAATCTTTGTATATATTGCTTCTATACAGTCTAAGAAACATATATGCAAAGCATCCAAACAGTATCATTCGCCATTTCTTTGTTCTTCAAGTTTAAGTGAACAATGAGCCCCATTGTTAATCCTTTATCGGAAATTATTTGTAACTTTCGACAAGTAAAACAATGAATGGAACAGGTAGACGGTTGAAATCATTGTATATATTGCTTCTATATAGTCTAAGAAACATATATGCAAAGCATCCAAACAGTACAATTCGCCAATTTATTGTTCTTCAAGTTTAAGTGAACAATGAGCCCCATTGTTAATACTTTATCGGAAATTATTTGTAACTTTCGACAAGTAGAACAATGAATGGAACAGGTAGACGGTTGAAATCTTTGTATATATTGCTTCTATATAGTCTAAGAAACATATATGCAAAGCGTCCAAACAGTACAATTCGCCAATTTTTTGCTCTTCAAGTTTAAGTGAACTACGAGCCCCATTGTTAATCCTTTAAAGGAAATTATTTGTAACTTCCGACAAGTAGAACAATGAATGGAACAGGTAGACGGTTGAAATCAATGTATATATTGCTTCTATATAATTTAAGAAACATATATGCAAAGCATCCAAACAGTACCATTCGCCAATTCTTTGTTCTTCAAGTTTAAGTGAACAATGAGCCCCATTGTTAATCCTTTATCGGAAATTATTTGTAACTTTCGGCAAGTAGAACAATGAATGGAACTGGTAGACGGTTGAAATCTTTTTATATATTGCTTCTATATAGTCTATGAAACATATATGCAAAGCATCCAAACAGTATCATTCGCCATTTCTTTGTTCTTCAAGTTTAAGTGAACAATGAGCCCCATTGTTAATCCTTTATCGGAAATTATTTGTAACTTTCAACAAGTAGAACAATGAATGGAACTGGTAGACGGTTGAAATCTTTTTATATATTGCTTCTATATAGTCTAAGAAACATATATGCAAAGCATCCAAACAGTTCCAGTCGCCAATTTTTTGTTCCTCAAGTTTAAGTGAACAACGAGGCCCATTGATAATCATGAAACGGAAATTATTTCAAACTTTCGACAAGTAGAACAATGAATAGAACAGGTAGACGGTTGAAATCTTTGTATATATTGCTTCTATATAGTCTAAGAAACCTATATGCAAAGCATCTAAACAGTAACAATCGCCAATTTTTTGATCTTCAAGTTTAAGTGAACAATGAGCCCCATTGTTAATACTTTAACGGTAATTATTTGTAACTTTCGACAAGTAGAACAATGAATGGAACAGGTAGACGGTTGAAATCTTTGTATATATTGCTTCTATATAATCTAAGAAACATATATGCAAAGCATCTAAACAGTAACAATCGCCAATTTTTTGATCTTCAAGTTTAAGTGAACAATGAGCCCCATTGTTAATCCTTTATCGGAAATTATTTGTAACTTTCGACAAGTAGAACAATGAATGGAACAGGTAGACGGTTGAAATCTTTGTATATATTGCTTCTATATAATCTAAGAAACATATATGCAAAGCATCCAAACAGTACAATTCGCCAATTATTTCATCTTCATGTTTAAGTGAACTACGAGCCCCATTGTTAATACTTTAACGGAAATTATTTGTAACTTCCGACAAGTAGAACAATGAATGGAACAGGTAGACGGTTGAAATCAATGTATATATTGCTTCTATATAATTTAAGAAAGATATATGCAAAGCATCCAAACAGTACCATTCGCCAATTCTTTGTTCTTCTACTTTAAGTGAACTACGAGCCCCATTGTTAATACTTTAACGGAAATTATTTGTAACTTGCGACAAGTAGAACAATGGATGGAACAGGTAGACGGTTGAAATCTTTGTATATATTGCTTCTATGTAATCTAAGAAACATATATGCAAAGCATCCAAACAGTACCATTCGCCAATTTCTTGTTCTTCAAGTTTAAGTGAACAATGAGCCCCATTGTTAATCCTTTATCGGAAATTATTTGTAACTTTCGACAAGTAGAACAATGAATGGAACAGGTAGACCGTTGAAATCTTTGTATATATTGCTTCTATATAATCTAAGAAACATATATGCAAAGCATCCAAACAGTACCATTCGCCAATTCTTTGTTCTTCAAGTTTAAGTGAACAATGAGCCCCATTGTTAATCCTTTATCGGAAATTATTTGTAACTTTCGACAAGTAGAACAATGAATGGAACAGGTAGACGGTTGAAATCTTTGTATATATTGCTTCTATATAGTCTAAGAAACATATATGCAAAGCGTCCAAACAGTACAATTCGCCAATTTTTTGCTCTTCAAGTTTAAGTGAACTACGAGCCCCATTGTTAATCCTTTAAAGGAAATTATTTGTAACTTCCGACAAGTAGAACAATGAATGGAACAGGTAGACGATTGAAATCAATGTATATATTGCTTCTATATAATTTAAGAAACATATATGCAAAGCATCCAAACAGTACCATTCGCCAATTCTTTGTTCTTCAAGTTTAAGTGAACAATGAGCCCCATTGTTAATCCTTTATCGGAAATTATTTGTAACTTTCGGCAAGTAGAACAATGAATGGAACTGGTAGACGGTTGAAATCTTTTTATATATTGCTTCTATATAGTCTAAGAAACATATATGCAAAGCATCCAAACAGTTCCAGTCGCCAATTTTTTGATCTTCAAGTTTAAGTGAACAATGAGCCCCATTGTTAATCCTTTATCGGAAATTATTTGTAACTTTCGACAAGTAAAACAATGAATGGAACAGGTAGACGGTTGAAATCTTTGTATATATTGCTTCTATACAGTCTAAGAAACATATATGCAAAGCATCCAAACAGTACCATTCGCCATTTCTTTGTTCTTCAAGTTTAAGTGAACAATGAGCCCCATTGTTAATCCTTTATCGGAAATTATTTGTAACTTTCGACAAGTAAAACAATGAATGGAACAGGTAGACGGTTGAAATCTTTGTATATATTGCTTCTATATAGTCTAAGAAACATATATGCAAAGCATCCAAACAGTACAATTCGCCAATTTATTGTTCTTCAAGTTTAAGTGAACAATGAGCCCCATTGTTAATACTTTATCGGAAATTATTTGTAACTTTCGACAAGTAGAACAATGAATGGAACAGGTAGACGGTTGAAATCTTTGTATATATTGCTTCTATATAGTCTAAGAAACATATATGCAAAGCGTCCAAACAGTACAATTCGCCAATTTTTTGCTCTTCAAGTTTAAGTGAACTACGAGCCCCATTGTTAATCCTTTAAAGGAAATTATTTGTAACTTCCGACAAGTAGAACAATGAATGGAACAGGTAGACGGTTGAAATCAATGTATATATTGCTTCTATATAATTTAAGAAACATATATGCAAAGCATCCAAACAGTACCATTCGCCAATTCTTTGTTCTTCAAGTTTAAGTGAACAATGAGCCCCATTGTTAATCCTTTATCGGAAATTATTTGTAACTTTCGGCAAGTAGAACAATGAATGGAACTGGTAGACGGTTGAAATCTTTTTATATATTGCTTCTATATAGTCTAAGAAACATATATGCAAAGCATCCAAACAGTTCCAGTCGCCAATTTTTTGATCTTCAAGTTTAAGTGAACAATGAGCCCCATTGTTAATCCTTTATCGGAAATTATTTGTAACTTTCGACAAGTAAAACAATGAATGGAACAGGTAGACGGTTGAAATCTTTGTATATATTGCTTCTATACAGTCTAAGAAACATATATGCAAAGCATCCAAACAGTATCATTCGCCATTTCTTTGTTCTTCAAGTTTAAGTGAACAATGAGCCCCATTGTTAATCCTTTATCGGAAATTATTTGTAACTTTCAACAAGTAGAACAATGAATGGAACTGGTAGACGGTTGAAATCTTTTTATATATTGCTTCTATATAGTCTAAGAAACATATATGCAAAGCATCCAAACAGTTCCAGTCGCCAATTTTTTGTTCCTCAAGTTTAAGTGAACAACGAGGCCCATTGATAATCATGAAACGGAAATTATTTCAAACTTTCGACCAGTAGGACAATGAATAGAACAGGTAGACGGTTGAAATCTTTGTATATATTGCTTCTATATAATCTAAGAAACATATATGCAAAGCATCCAAACAGTACAATTCGCCAATTTTTTGTTCTTCAAGTTTAAGTCAACTACGAGCCCCATTGTTAATCCTTTAAAGGAAATTATTTGTAAATTTCGACAAGTAGAACAATGAATGGAACAGGTAGACCGTTGAAATCTTTGTATATATTGCTTCTATATAATCTAAGAAACATATATGCAAAGCATCCAAACAGTACCATTCGCCAATTCTTTGTTCTTCAAGTTTAAGAGAACAATGAGCCCCATTGTTAATCCTTTATCGGAAATTATTTGTAACTTTCGACAAGTAGAACAATGAATGGAACTGGTAGACGGTTGAATTCTTTTTATATATTGCTTCTATATAGTCTAAGAAACATATATGCAAAGCATCCAAACAGTTCCAGTCGCCAATTTTTTGTTCCTCAAGTTTAAGTGAACAACGAGGCCCATTGATAATCATGAAACGGAAATTATTTCAAACTTTCGACAAGAAGAACAATGAATAGAACAGGTAGACGGTTAAAATCTTTGTATATGTTGCTTCTATATAGTCTAAGAAACCTATATGCAAAGCATCTAAACAGTAACAATCGCCAATTTTTTGATCTTCAAGTTTAAGTGAACAATGAGCCCCATTGTTAATACTTTAACGGTAATTATTTGTAACTTTCGACAAGTAGAACAATGAATGGAACAGGTAGACGGTTGAAATCTTTGTATATATTGCTTCTATATAATCTAAGAAACATATATGCAAAGCATCCAAACAGTACCATTCGCCAATTCTTTGTTCTTCAAGTTTAAGTGAACAATGAGCCCCATTGTTAATCCTTTATCGGAAATTATTTGTAACTTTCGACAAGTAAAACAATGAATGGAACAGGTAGACGGTTGAAATCTTTGTATATATTGCTTCTATACAGTCTAAGAAACATATATGCAAAGCATCCAAACAGTATCATTCGCCATTTCTTTGTTCTTCAAGTTTAAGTGAACAATGAGCCCCATTGTTAATGCTTTATCGGAAATTATTTGTAACTTTCGACAAGTAGAACAATGAATGGAACAGGTAGACGGTTGAAATCTTTGTATATATTGCTTCTATATAGTCTAAGAAACATATATGCAAAGCGTCCAAACAGTACAATTCGCCAATTTTTTGCTCTTCAAGTTTAAGTGAACTACGAGCCCCATTGTTAATCCTTTATCGGAAATTATTTGTAACTTTCGACAAGTAAAACAATGAATGGAACAGGTAGACGGTTGAAATCTTTGTATATATTGCTTCTATACAGTCTAAGAAACATATATGCAAAGCATCCAAACAGTATCATTCGCCATTTCTTTGTTCTTCAAGTTTAAGTGAACAATGAGCCCCATTGTTAATCCTTTATCGGAAATTATTTGTAACTTTCGACAAGTAAAACAATGAATGGAACAGGTAGACGGTTGAAATCATTGTATATATTGCTTCTATATAGTCTAAGAAACATATATGCAAAGCATCCAAACAGTACAATTCGCCAATTTATTGTTCTTCAAGTTTAAGTGAACAATGAGCCCCATTGTTAATACTTTATCGGAAATTATTTGTAACTTTCGACAAGTAGAACAATGAATGGAACAGGTAGACGGTTGAAATCTTTGTATATATTGCTTCTATATAGTCTAAGAAACATATATGCAAAGCGTCCAAACAGTACAATTCGCCAATTTTTTGCTCTTCAAGTTTAAGTGAACTACGAGCCCCATTGTTAATCCTTTAAAGGAAATTATTTGTAACTTCCGACAAGTAGAACAATGAATGGAACAGGTAGACGGTTGAAATCAATGTATATATTGCTTCTATATAATTTAAGAAACATATATGCAAAGCATCCAAACAGTACCATTCGCCAATTCTTTGTTCTTCAAGTTTAAGTGAACAATGAGCCCCATTGTTAATCCTTTATCGGAAATTATTTGTAACTTTCGGCAAGTAGAACAATGAATGGAACTGGTAGACGGTTGAAATCTTTTTATATATTGCTTCTATATAGTCTAAGAAACATATATGCAAAGCATCCAAACAGTTCCAGTCGCCAATTTTTTGATCTTCAAGTTTAAGTGAACAATGAGCCCCATTGTTAATCCTTTATCGGAAATTATTTGTAACTTTCGACAAGTAAAACAATGAATGGAACAGGTAGACGGTTGAAATCTTTGTATATATTGCTTCTATACAGTCTAAGAAACATATATGCAAAGCATCCAAACAGTATCATTCGCCATTTCTTTGTTCTTCAAGTTTAAGTGAACAATGAGCCCCATTGTTAATCCTTTATCGGAAATTATTTGTAACTTTCAACAAGTAGAACAATGAATGGAACTGGTAGACGGTTGAAATCTTTTTATATATTGCTTCTATATAGTCTAAGAAACATATATGCAAAGCATCCAAACAGTTCCAGTCGCCAATTTTTTGTTCCTCAAGTTTAAGTGAACAACGAGGCCCATTGATAATCATGAAACGGAAATTATTTCAAACTTTCGACAAGTAGAACAATGAATAGAACAGGTAGACGGTTGAAATCTTTGTATATATTGCTTCTATATAATCTAAGAAACATATATGCAAAGCATCCAAACAGTACAATTCGCCAATTTTTTGTTCTTCAAGTTTAAGTCAACTACGAGCCCCATTGTTAATCCTTTAAAGGAAATTATTTGTAACTTCCGACAAGTAGAACAATGAATGGAACAGGTAGACGGTTGAAATCTTTGTATATATTGCTTCTATATAATCTAAGAAACATATATGCAAAGCATCCAAACAGTACAATTCGCCAATTTTTTGTTCTTCAAGTTTAAGTCAACTACGAGCCCCATTGTTAATCCTTTAAAGGAAATTATTTGTAAATTTCGACAAGTAGAACAATGAATGGAACAGGTAGACCGTTGAAATCTTTGTATATATTGCTTCTATATAATCTAAGAAACATATATGCAAAGCATCCAAACAGTACCATTCGCCAATTCTTTGTTCTTCAAGTTTAAGAGAACAATGAGCCCCATTGTTAATCCTTTATCGGAAATTATTTGTAACTTTCGACAAGTAGAACAATGAATGGAACTGGTAGACGGTTGAATTCTTTTTATATATTGCTTCTATATAGTCTAAGAAACATATATGCAAAGCATCCAAACAGTTCCAGTCGCCAATTTTTTGTTCCTCAAGTTTAAGTGAACAACGAGGCCCATTGATAATCATGAAACGGAAATTATTTCAAACTTTCGACAAGAAGAACAATGAATAGAACAGGTAGACGGTTAAAATCTTTGTATATGTTGCTTCTATATAGTCTAAGAAACCTATATGCAAAGCATCTAAACAGTAACAATCGCCAATTTTTTGATCTTCAAGTTTAAGTGAACAATGAGCCCCATTGTTAATACTTTAACGGTAATTATTTGTAACTTTCGACAAGTAGAACAATGAATGGAACAGGTAGACGGTTGAAATCTTTGTATATATTGCTTCTATATAATCTAAGAAACATATATGCAAAGCATCCAAACAGTACCATTCGCCAATTCTTTGTTCTTCAAGTTTAAGTGAACAATGAGCCCCATTGTTAATCCTTTATCGGAAATTATTTGTAACTTTCGACAAGTAAAACAATGAATGGAACAGGTAGACGGTTGAAATCTTTGTATATATTGCTTCTATACAGTCTAAGAAACATATATGCAAAGCATCCAAACAGTATCATTCGCCATTTCTTTGTTCTTCAAGTTTAAGTGAACAATGAGCCCCATTGTTAATCCTTTATCGGAAATTATTTGTAACTTTCGACAAGTAGAACAATGAATGGAACAGGTAGACGGTTGAAATCTTTGTATATATTGCTTCTATATAGTCTAAGAAACATATATGCAAAGCGTCCAAACAGTACAATTCGCCAATTTTTTGCTCTTCAAGTTTAAGTGAACTACGAGCCCCATTGTTAATCCTTTATCGGAAATTATTTGTAACTTTCGACAAGTAAAACAATGAATGGAACAGGTAGACGGTTGAAATCTTTGTATATATTGCTTCTATACAGTCTAAGAAACATATATGCAAAGCATCCAAACAGTATCATTCGCCATTTCTTTGTTCTTCAAGTTTAAGTGAACAATGAGCCCCATTGTTAATCCTTTATCGGAAATTATTTGTAACTTTCGACAAGTAAAACAATGAATGGAACAGGTAGACGGTTGAAATCATTGTATATATTGCTTCTATATAGTCTAAGAAACATATATGCAAAGCATCCAAACAGTACAATTCGCCAATTTATTGTTCTTCAAGTTTAAGTGAACAATGAGCCCCATTGTTAATACTTTATCGGAAATTATTTGTAACTTTCGACAAGTAGAACAATGAATGGAACAGGTAGACGGTTGAAATCTTTGTATATATTGCTTCTATATAGTCTAAGAAACATATATGCAAAGCGTCCAAACAGTACAATTCGCCAATTTTTTGCTCTTCAAGTTTAAGTGAACTACGAGCCCCATTGTTAATCCTTTAAAGGAAATTATTTGTAACTTCCGACAAGTAGAACAATGAATGGAACAGGTAGACGGTTGAAATCAATGTATATATTGCTTCTATATAATTTAAGAAACATATATGCAAAGCATCCAAACAGTACCATTCGCCAATTCTTTGTTCTTCAAGTTTAAGTGAACAATGAGCCCCATTGTTAATCCTTTATCGGAAATTATTTGTAACTTTCGGCAAGTAGAACAATGAATGGAACTGGTAGACGGTTGAAATCTTTTTATATATTGCTTCTATATAGTCTAAGAAACATATATGCAAAGCATCCAAACAGTTCCAGTCGCCAATTTTTTGATCTTCAAGTTTAAGTGAACAATGAGCCCCATTGTTAATCCTTTATCGGAAATTATTTGTAACTTTCGACAAGTAAAACAATGAATGGAACAGGTAGACGGTTGAAATCTTTGTATATATTGCTTCTATACAGTCTAAGAAACATATATGCAAAGCATCCAAACAGTATCATTCGCCATTTCTTTGTTCTTCAAGTTTAAGTGAACAATGAGCCCCATTGTTAATCCTTTATCGGAAATTATTTGTAACTTTCAACAAGTAGAACAATGAATGGAACTGGTAGACGGTTGAAATCTTTTTATATATTGCTTCTATATAGTCTAAGAAACATATATGCAAAGCATCCAAACAGTTCCAGTCGCCAATTTTTTGTTCCTCAAGTTTAAGTGAACAACGAGGCCCATTGATAATCATGAAACGGAAATTATTTCAAACTTTCGACAAGTAGAACAATGAATAGAACAGGTAGACGGTTGAAATCTTTGTATATATTGCTTCTATATAATCTAAGAAACATATATGCAAAGCATCCAAACAGTACAATTCGCCAATTTTTTGTTCTTCAAGTTTAAGTCAACTACGAGCCCCATTGTTAATCCTTTAAAGGAAATTATTTGTAAATTTCGACAAGTAGAACAATGAATGGAACAGGTAGACCGTTGAAATCTTTGTATATATTGCTTCTATATAATCTAAGAAACATATATGCAAAGCATCCAAACAGTACCATTCGCCAATTCTTTGTTCTTCAAGTTTAAGAGAACAATGAGCCCCATTGTTAATCCTTTATCGGAAATTATTTGTAACTTTCGACAAGTAGAACAATGAATGGAACTGGTAGACGGTTGAATTCTTTTTATATATTGCTTCTATATAGTCTAAGAAACATATATGCAAAGCATCCAAACAGTTCCAGTCGCCAATTTTTTGTTCCTCAAGTTTAAGTGAACAACGAGGCCCATTGATAATCATGAAACGGAAATTATTTCAAACTTTCGACAAGAAGAACAATGAATAGAACAGGTAGACGGTTAAAATCTTTGTATATGTTGCTTCTATATAGTCTAAGAAACCTATATGCAAAGCATCTAAACAGTAACAATCGCCAATTTTTTGATCTTCAAGTTTAAGTGAACAATGAGCCCCATTGTTAATACTTTAACGGTAATTATTTGTAACTTTCGACAAGTAGAACAATGAATGGAACAGGTAGACGGTTGAAATCTTTGTATATATTGCTTCTATATAATCTAAGAAACATATATGCAAAGCATCTAAACAGTAACAATCGCCAATTTTTTGATCTTCAAGTTTAAGTGAACAATGAGCCCCATTGTTAATCCTTTATCGGAAATTATTTGTAACTTTCGACAAGTAGAACAATGAATGGAACAGGTAGACGGTTGAAATCTTTGTATATATTGCTTCTATATAATCTAAGAAACATATATGCAAAGCATCCAAACAGTACAATTCGCCAATTATTTCATCTTCATGTTTAAGTGAACTACGAGCCCCATTGTTAATACTTTAACGGAAATTATTTGTAACTTCCGACAAGTAGAACAATGAATGGAACAGGTAGACGGTTGAAATCAATGTATATATTGCTTCTATATAATTTAAGAAAGATATATGCAAAGCATCCAAACAGTACCATTCGCCAATTCTTTGTTCTTCTACTTTAAGTGAACTACGAGCCCCATTGTTAATACTTTAACGGAAATTATTTGTAACTTGCGACAAGTAGAACAATGGATGGAACAGGTAGACGGTTGAAATCTTTGTATATATTGCTTCTATGTAATCTAAGAAACATATATGCAAAGCATCCAAACAGTACCATTCGCCAATTTCTTGTTCTTCAAGTTTAAGTGAACAATGAGCCCCATTGTTAATCCTTTATCGGAAATTATTTGTAACTTTCGACAAGTAGAACAATGAATGGAACAGGTAGACCGTTGAAATCTTTGTATATATTGCTTCTATATAATCTAAGAAACATATATGCAAAGCATCCAAACAGTACCATTCGCCAATTCTTTGTTCTTCAAGTTTAAGTGAACAATGAGCCCCATTGTTAATCCTTTATCGGAAATTATTTGTAACTTTCGACAAGTAGAACAATGAATGGAACAGGTAGACGGTTGAAATCTTTGTATATATTGCTTCTATATAGTCTAAGAAACATATATGCAAAGCGTCCAAACAGTACAATTCGCCAATTTTTTGCTCTTCAAGTTTAAGTGAACTACGAGCCCCATTGTTAATCCTTTAAAGGAAATTATTTGTAACTTCCGACAAGTAGAACAATGAATGGAACAGGTAGACGGTTGAAATCAATGTATATATTGCTTCTATATAATTTAAGAAACATATATGCAAAGCATCCAAACAGTACCATTCGCCAATTCTTTGTTCTTCAAGTTTAAGTGAACAATGAGCCCCATTGTTAATCCTTTATCGGAAATTATTTGTAACTTTCGGCAAGTAGAACAATGAATGGAACTGGTAGACGGTTGAAATCTTTTTATATATTGCTTCTATATAGTCTAAGAAACATATATGCAAAGCATCCAAACAGTTCCAGTCGCCAATTTTTTGATCTTCAAGTTTAAGTGAACAATGAGCCCCATTGTTAATCCTTTATCGGAAATTATTTGTAACTTTCGACAAGTAAAACAATGAATGGAACAGGTAGACGGTTGAAATCTTTGTATATATTGCTTCTATACAGTCTAAGAAACATATATGCAAAGCATCCAAACAGTACCATTCGCCATTTCTTTGTTCTTCAAGTTTAAGTGAACAATGAGCCCCATTGTTAATCCTTTATCGGAAATTATTTGTAACTTTCGACAAGTAAAACAATGAATGGAACAGGTAGACGGTTGAAATCTTTGTATATATTGCTTCTATATAGTCTAAGAAACATATATGCAAAGCATCCAAACAGTACAATTCGCCAATTTATTGTTCTTCAAGTTTAAGTGAACAATGAGCCCCATTGTTAATACTTTATCGGAAATTATTTGTAACTTTCGACAAGTAGAACAATGAATGGAACAGGTAGACGGTTGAAATCTTTGTATATATTGCTTCTATATAGTCTAAGAAACATATATGCAAAGCGTCCAAACAGTACAATTCGCCAATTTTTTGCTCTTCAAGTTTAAGTGAACTACGAGCCCCATTGTTAATCCTTTAAAGGAAATTATTTGTAACTTCCGACAAGTAGAACAATGAATGGAACAGGTAGACGGTTGAAATCAATGTATATATTGCTTCTATATAATTTAAGAAACATATATGCAAAGCATCCAAACAGTACCATTCGCCAATTCTTTGTTCTTCAAGTTTAAGTGAACAATGAGCCCCATTGTTAATCCTTTATCGGAAATTATTTGTAACTTTCAACTAGTAGAACAATGAATGGAACTGGTAGACGGTTGAAATCTTTTTATATATTGCTTCTATATAGTCTAAGAAACATATATGCAAAGCATCCAAACAGTTCCAGTCGCCAATTTTTTGTTCCTCAAGTTTAAGTGAACAACGAGGCCCATTGATAATCATGAAACGGAAATTATTTCAAACTTTCGACCAGTAGAACAATGAATAGAACAGGTAGACGGTTGAAATCTTTGTATATATTGCTTCTATATAATCTAAGAAACATATATGCAAAGCATCCAAACAGTACAATTCGCCAATTTTTTGTTCTTCAAGTTTAAGTCAACTACGAGCCCCATTGTTAATCCTTTAAAGGAAATTATTTGTAAATTTCGACAAGTAGAACAATGAATGGAACAGGTAGACCGTTGAAATCTTTGTATATATTGCTTCTATATAATCTAAGAAACATATATGCAAAGCATCCAAACAGTACCATTCGCCAATTCTTTGTTCTTCAAGTTTAAGAGAACAATGAGCCCCATTGTTAATCCTTTATCGGAAATTATTTGTAACTTTCGACAAGTAGAACAATGAATGGAACTGGTAGATGGTTGAATTCTTTTTATATATTGCTTCTATATAGTCTAAGAAACATATATGCAAAGCATCCAAACAGTTCCAGTCGCCAATTTTTTGTTCCTCAAGTTTAAGTGAACAACGAGGCCCATTGATAATCATGAAACGGAAATTATTTCAAACTTTCGACAAGAAGAACAATGAATAGAACAGGTAGACGGTTAAAATCTTTGTATATGTTGCTTCTATATAGTCTAAGAAACCTATATGCAAAGCATCTAAACAGTAACAATCGCCAATTTTTTGATCTTCAAGTTTAAGTGAACAATGAGCCCCATTGTTAATACTTTAACGGTAATTATTTGTAACATTCGACAAGTAGAACAATGAATGGAACAGGTAGACGGTTGAAATCTTTGTATATATTGCTTCTATATAATCTAAGAAACATATATGCAAAGCATCCAAACAGTACCATTCGCCAATTCTTTGTTCTTCAAGTTTAAGTGAACAATGAGCCCCATTGTTAATCCTTTATCGGAAATTATTTGTAACTTTCGACAAGTAAAACAATGAATGGAACAGGTAGACGGTTGAAATCTTTGTATATATTGCTTCTATACAGTCTAAGAAACATATATGCAAAGCATCCAAACAGTATCATTCGCCATTTCTTTGTTCTTCAAGTTTAAGTGAACAATGAGCCCCATTGTTAATCCTTTATCGGAAATTATTTGTAACTTTCGACAA
The DNA here is from genome assembly GCA_963989415.1 of Cerceris ruficornis. NCBI lineage: Eukaryota > Metazoa > Arthropoda > Insecta > Hymenoptera > Crabronidae > Cerceris > Cerceris ruficornis. Next base: position 21,541 of record CAXDIW010000088.1, read on the forward strand.
GTAGAACAATGAATGGAACAGGTAGACGGTTGAAATCTTTGTATATATTGCTTCTATATAGTCTAAGAAACATATATGCAAAGCGTCCAAACAGTACAATTCGCCAATTTTTTGCTCTTCAAGTTTAAGTGAACTACGAGCCCCATTGTTAATCCTTTAAAGGAAATTATTTGTAACTTCCGACAAGTAGAACAATGAATGGAACAGGTAGACGGTTGAAATCAATGTATATATTGCTTCTATATAATTTAAGAAACATATATGCAAAGCATCCAAACAGTACCATTCGCCAATTCTTTGTTCTTCAAGTTTAAGTGAACAATGAGCCCCATTGTTAATCCTTTATCGGAAATTATTTGTAACTTTCGGCAAGTAGAACAATGAATGGAACTGGTAGACGGTTGAAATCTTTTTATATATTGCTTCTATATAGTCTAAGAAACATATATGCAAAGCATCCAAACAGTTCCAGTCGCCAATTTTTTGATCTTCAAGTTTAAGTGAACAATGAGCCCCATTGTTAATCCTTTATCGGAAATTATTTGTAACTTTCGACAAGTAAAACAATGAATGGAACAGGTAGACGGTTGAAATCTTTGTATATATTGCTTCTATACAGTCTAAGAAACATATATGCAAAGCATCCAAACAGTATCATTCGCCATTTCTTTGTTCTTCAAGTTTAAGTGAACAATGAGCCCCATTGTTAATCCTTTATCGGAAATTATTTGTAACTTTCGACAAGTAAAACAATGAATGGAACAGGTAGACGGTTGAAATCATTGTATATATTGCTTCTATATAGTCTAAGAAACATATATGCAAAGCATCCAAACAGTACAATTCGCCAATTTATTGTTCTTCAAGTTTAAGTGAACAATGAGCCCCATTGTTAATACTTTATCGGAAATTATTTGTAACTTTCGACAAGTAGAACAATGAATGGAACAGGTAGACGGTTGAAATCTTTGTATATATTGCTTCTATATAGTCTAAGAAACATATATGCAAAGCGTCCAAACAGTACAATTCGCCAATTTTTTGCTCTTCAAGTTTAAGTGAACTACGAGCCCCATTGTTAATCCTTTAAAGGAAATTATTTGTAACTTCCGACAAGTAGAACAATGAATGGAACAGGTAGACGGTTGAAATCAATGTATATATTGCTTCTATATAATTTAAGAAACATATATGCAAAGCATCCAAACAGTACCATTCGCCAATTCTTTGTTCTTCAAGTTTAAGTGAACAATGAGCCCCATTGTTAATCCTTTATCGGTAATTATTTGTAACTTTCGACAAGTAGAACAATGAATGGAACAGGTAGACGGTTGAAATCTTTGTATATATTGCTTCTATATAATCTAAGAAACATATATGCAAAGCATCTAAACAGTAACAATCGCCAATTTTTTGATCTTCAAGTTTAAGTGAACAATGAGCCCCATTGTTAATCCTTTATCGGAAATTATTTGTAACTTTCGACAAGTAGAACAATGAATGGAACAGGTAGACGGTTGAAATCTTTGTATATATTGCTTCTATATAATCTAAGAAACATATATGCAAAGCATCCAAACAGAACAATTCGCCAATTATTTCATCTTCAAGTTTAAGTGAACAATGAGCCCCATTGTTAATCCTTTATCGGAAATTATTTGTAACTTTCAACAAGTAGAACAATGAATGGAACTGGTAGACGGTTGAAATCTTTTTATATATTGCTTCTATATAGTCTAAGAAACATATATGCAAAGCATCCAAACAGTTCCAGTCGCCAATTTTTTGTTCCTCAAGTTTAAGTGAACAACGAGGCCCATTGATAATCATGAAACGGAAATTATTTCAAACTTTCGACAAGTAGAACAATGAATAGAACAGGTAGACGGTTGAAATCTTTGTATATATTGCTTCTATATAATCTAAGAAACATATATGCAAAGCATCCAAACAGTACAATTCGCCAATTTTTTGTTCTTCAAGTTTAAGTCAACTACGAGCCCCATTGTTAATCCTTTAAAGGAAATTATTTGTAAATTTCGACAAGTAGAACAATGAATGGAACAGGTAGACCGTTGAAATCTTTGTATATATTGCTTCTATATAATCTAAGAAACATATATGCAAAGCATCCAAACAGTACCATTCGCCAATTCTTTGTTCTTCAAGTTTAAGAGAACAATGAGCCCCATTGTTAATCCTTTATCGGAAATTATTTGTAACTTTCGACAAGTAGAACAATGAATGGAACTGGTAGACGGTTGAATTCTTTTTATATATTGCTTCTATATAGTCTAAGAAACATATATGCAAAGCATCCAAACAGTTCCAGTCGCCAATTTTTTGTTCCTCAAGTTTAAGTGAACAACGAGGCCCATTGATAATCATGAAACGGAAATTATTTCAAACTTTCGACAAGAAGAACAATGAATAGAACAGGTAGACGGTTAAAATCTTTGTATATGTTGCTTCTATATAGTCTAAGAAACCTATATGCAAAGCATCTAAACAGTAACAATCGCCAATTTTTTGATCTTCAAGTTTAAGTGAACAATGAGCCCCATTGTTAATACTTTAACGGTAATTATTTGTAACTTTCGACAAGTAGAACAATGAATGGAACAGGTAGACGGTTGAAATCTTTGTATATATTGCTTCTATATAATCTAAGAAACATATATGCAAAGCATCTAAACAGTAACAATCGCCAATTTTTTGATCTTCAAGTTTAAGTGAACAATGAGCCCCATTGTTAATCCTTTATCGGAAATTATTTGTAACTTTCGACAAGTAGAACAATGAATGGAACAGGTAGACGGTTGAAATCTTTGTATATATTGCTTCTATATAATCTAAGAAACATATATGCAAAGCATCCAAACAGTACAATTCGCCAATTATTTCATCTTCATGTTTAAGTGAACTACGAGCCCCATTGTTAATACTTTAACGGAAATTATTTGTAACTTCCGACAAGTAGAACAATGAATGGAACAGGTAGACGGTTGAAATCAATGTATATATTGCTTCTATATAATTTAAGAAAGATATATGCAAAGCATCCAAACAGTACCATTCGCCAATTCTTTGTTCTTCTACTTTAAGTGAACTACGAGCCCCATTGTTAATACTTTAACGGAAATTATTTGTAACTTGCGACAAGTAGAACAATGGATGGAACAGGTAGACGGTTGAAATCTTTGTATATATTGCTTCTATGTAATCTAAGAAACATATATGCAAAGCATCCAAACAGTACCATTCGCCAATTTCTTGTTCTTCAAGTTTAAGTGAACAATGAGCCCCATTGTTAATCCTTTATCGGAAATTATTTGTAACTTTCGACAAGTAGAACAATGAATGGAACTGGTAGACGGGTGAAATCTTTTTATATATTGTTTCCATATAGTCTAAGATACATATACGCAAAGCATCCAAACAGTACGATTCGCTAATTTTTTGTTCTTCAAGTTTAAGTGAACAATGAGCCCCAATGGTTAATACTTTATCGGAAATTATTTGTAATTTTCGACAAGTAGAACAATGAATGGAACAGGTAGACGGCTGAAATCTTTGTATATATTGCTTCTATATAATCTAAGAAACATATATGCAAAGCATCTAAACAGTAACAATCGCCAATTTTTTGATCTTCAAGTTTAAGTGAACAGCGAGCCCCATTGATAATCATGAAATGGAAATTATTTGTAACTTTCTACAAGTAGAACAATGAATAGTACAGGTAGACGGGAGAAATCTTTCTATATATTGCTTCTCAATAGTCTAAGAAACATATATGCAAAGCATCCAAACAGTACAATTCGCCAATTTTTTGTTCTTCAAGTTTAAGTGAACTACGAGCCCCATTGTTAATCCTTTAAAGGAAATTATTTGTAAATTTCGACAAGTAGAACAATGAATGGATCATGTAGACGGCTGAAATCATTGTATATATTGCTTTTATATAGTCTACGAAACATATATGCAAAGCATACAAACAGTACAATTCGCCAATATTTTGTTCTTCAAGTTTAAGAGAACAATGAGCCCCAATGGTTAATCCTTTATCGGAAATTATTTGTAATTTTCGACAAGTAGAACAATGAATGGAACAGGTAGACGGTTGAAATCTTTGTATATATTGCTTCTATATAATCTAAGAAACATATATGCAAAGCATCCAATCAGAACAATTCGCCAATTATTTCATCTTCAAGTTTAAGTGAACAATGAGCCCCATTGTTAATCCTTTATCGGAAATTATTTGTAACTTTCGACAAGTAGAACAATGAATGGAACAGGTAGACGGTTGAAATCTTTGTATATATTGCTTCTATATAATCTAAGAAAGATATATGCAAAGCATCTAAACAGTAACAATCGCCAATTTTTTGATCTTCAAGTTTAAGTGAACAATGAGCCCCATTGTTAATCCTTTATCGGTAATTATTTGTAACTTTCGACAAGTAGAACAATGAATGGAACAGGTAGACGGTTGAAATCTTTGTATATATTGCTTCTATATAATCTAAGAAACATATATGCAAAGCATCTAAACAGTAACAATCGCCAATTTTTTGATCTTCAAGTTTAAGTGAACAATGAGCCCCATTGTTAATCCTTTATCGGAAATTATTTGTAACTTTCGACAAGTAGAACAATGAATGGAACAGGTAGACGGTTGAAATCTTTGTATATATTGCTTCTATATAATCTAAGAAACATATATGCAAAGCATCCAAACAGAACAATTCGCCAATTATTTCATCTTCAAGTTTAAGTGAACAATGAGCCCCATTGTTAATCCTTTATCGGAAATTATTTGTAACTTTCGACAAGTAGAACAATGAATGGAACAGGTAGACGGTTGAAATCTTTGTATATATTGCTTCTATATAATCTAAGAAACATATATGCAAAGCATCTAAACAGTAACAATCGCCAATTTTTTGATCTTCAAGTTTAAGTGAACAATGAGCCCCATTGTTAATCCTTTATCGGAAATTATTTGTAACTTTCGACAAGTAGAACAATGAATGGAACTGGTAGACGGTGGAAATCTTTTTATATATTGCTTCTATATAGTCTAAGAAACATATATGCAAAGCATCCAAACAGTACCAGTCGCCAATTTTTTGATCTTCAAGTTTAAGTGAACAATGAGCCCCATTGATAATCATGAAATGGAAATTATTTGTAACTTTCTACAAGTAGAACAATGAATAGTACAGGTAGACGGGTGAAATCTTTCTATATATTGCTTCTAAATAGTCTAAGAAACATATATGCAAAGCATCCAAACAGTACAATTCACCAATTTTTTGTTCTTCAAGTTTAAGTCAACTACGAGCCCCATTGTTAATCCTTTAAAGGAAATTATTTGTAAATTTCGACAAGTAGAACAATGAATGGAACAGGTAGACCGTTGAAATCTTTGTATATATTGCTTCTATATAATCTAAGAAACATATATGCAAAGCATCCAAACAGTACCATTCGCCAATTTTTTGTTCTTCAAGTTTAAGTGAACTACGAGCCCCATTGTTAATACTTTAACGGAAATTATTTGTAACTTGCGACAAATAGAACAATGGATGGAACAGGTAGACGGTTGAAATCTTTGTATATATTGCTTGTATATAATCTAAGAAACATATATGCAAAGCATCCAAACAGTACCATTCGCCAATTCTTTGTTCTTCAAGTTTAAGAGAACAATGAGCCCCATTGTTAATCCTTTATCGGAAATTATTTGTAACTTTCGACAAGTAGAACAATGAATGGAACTGGTAGACGGTTGAATTCTTTTTGTATATTGCTTCTATATAGTCTAAGAAACATATATGCAAAGCATCCAAACAGTTCCAGTCGCCAATTTTTTGTTCCTCAAGTTTAAGTGAACAACGAGGCCCATTGATAATCATGAAACGGAAATTATTTCAAACTTTCGACAAGAAGAACAATGAATAGAACAGGTAGACGGTTGAAATCTTTGTATATGTTGCTTCTATATAGTCTAAGAAACCTATATGCAAAGCATCTAAACAGTAACAATCGCCAATTTTTTGATCTTCAAGTTTAAGTGAACAATGAGCCCCATTGTTAATCCTTTATCGGAAATTATTTGTAACTTTCGACAAGTAGAACAATGAATGGAACAGGTAGACGGTTGAAATCTTTGTATATATTGCTTCTATATAATCTAAGAAACATATATGCAAAGCATCTAAACAGTAACAATCGCCAATTTTTTGATCTTCAAGTTTAAGTGAACAATGAGCCCCATTGTTAATCCTTTATCGGAAATTATTTGTAACTTTCGACAAGTAGAACAATGAATGGGACAGGTAGACGGTTGAAATCTTTGTATATATTGCTTCTATATAATCTAAGAAACATATATGCAAAGCATCCAAACAGTACAATTCGCCAATTATTTCATCTTCATGTTTAAGTGAACTACGAGCCCCATTGTTAATACTTTAACGGAAATTATTTGTAACTTCCGACAAGTAGAACAATGAATGGAACAGGTAGACGGTTGAAATCAATGTATATATTGCTTCTATATAATTTAAGAAAGATATATGCAAAGCATCCAAACAGTACCATTCGCCAATTCTTTGTTCTTCAAGTTTAAGTGAACTACGAGCCCCATTATTAATACTTTAACGGAAATTATTTGTAACTTGCGACAAGTAGAACAATGGATGGAACAGGTAGACGGTTGAAATCTTTGTATATATTGCTTCTATGTAATCTAAGAAACATATATGCAAAGCATCCAAACAGTACCATTCGCCAATTTCTTGTTCTTCAAGTTTAAGTGAACAACGAGCCCCATTGATAATCATGAAACGGAAATTATTTGTAACTTTCTACAAGTAGAACAATAAATAGAAGAGGTAGACGGTTGAAATCTTTGTATATGTTGCTTCTATATAGTCTAAGAAACCTATATGCAAAGCATCTAAACAGTAACAATCGCCAATTTTTTGATCTTCACGTTTAAGTGAACAGCGAGCCCCATTGATAATCATGAAATGGAAATTATTTGTAACTTTCTACAAGTAGAACAATGAATAGTACAGGTAGACGGGTGAAATCTTTCTATATATTGCTTCTAAATAGTCTAAGAAACATATATGCAAAGCATCCAAACAGTACAATTCGCCAATTTTTTGTTCTTCAAGTTTAAGTCAACTACGAGCCCCATTGTTAATCCTTTAAAGGAAATTATTTGTAAATTTCGACAAGTAGAACAATGATTGGAACAGGTAGACGGTTGAAATCTTTGTATATATTGCTTCTATATAATCTAAGAAACATATAAGCAAAGCATCTAAACAGTAACAATCGCCAATTTTTTGCTCTTCAAGTTTAAGTGAACTACGAGCCCCGTTGTTAATCCTTTAAAGGAAATTATTTGTAAATTTCGGCAAGTAGAACAATGAATGGAACATGTAGACGGTTGAAATCATTGTATATATTGCTTCTATATAGTCTAAGAAACATATATGCAAAGCATCCAAACAGTACAATTCGACAATTTTTTGTCCTTCAAGTTTAAGTGAACAACGAGCCCCATTGATAATCATGAAACGGAAATTATTTGTAACTTTCGACAAGTAGAACAATGAATGGAACAGGTAGACCGTTGAAATCTTTGTATATATTGCTTCTATATAATCTAAGAAACATATATGCAAAGCATCCAAACAGTACCATTCGCCAATTTTTTGTTCTTCAAGTTTAAGTGAACTACGAGCCCCATTGTTAATACTTTAACGGAAATTATTTGTAACTTGCGACAAATAGAACAATGGATGGAACAGGTAGACGGTTGAAATCTTTGTATATATTGCTTCTATATAATCTAAGAAACATATATGCAAAGCATCCAAACAGTACCATTCGCCAATTCTTTGTTCTTCAAGTTTAAGAGAACAATGAGCCCCATTGTTAATCCTTTATCGGAAATTATTTGTAACTTTCGACAAGTAGAACAATGAATGGAACTGGTAGACGGTTGAAATCTTTGTATATATTGCTTCTATATAATCAAAGAAACATATATGCAAAGCATCCAAACAGTACCATTCGCCAATTTTTTGTTCTTCAAGTTTAAGTGAACAACGAGCCCCATTGATAATCATGAAACGGAAATTATTTGGAACTTTCGACAAGTAGAACAATGAATGGAACAGGTAGACCGTTGAAATCTTTGTATATATTGCTTCTATATAATCTAAGAAACATATATGCAAAGCATCCAAACAGTACCATTCGCCAATTTTTTGTTCTTCAAGTTTAAGTGAACAACGAGCCCCATTGATAATCATGAAACGGAAATTATTTGGAACTTTCGACAAGTAGAACAATGAATGGAACTGGTAGACGGTGGAAATCTTTGTATATGTTGCTTCTATATAGTCTAAGACACATATATGCAAAGCATCCAAACAGTTCCAGTCGCCAATTTTTTGTTCCTCAAGTTTAAGTGAACAACGAGGCCCATTGATAATCATGAAACGGAAATTATTTCAAACTTTCGACAAGTAGAACAATGAATAGAACAGGTAGACGGTTGAAATCTTTGTATATATTGCTTCTATATAATCAAAGAAACATATATGCAAAGCATCCAAACAGTACCATTCGCCAATTTTTTGTTCTTCAAGTTTAAGTGAACAACGAGCCCCATTGATAATCATGAAACGGAAATTATTTGGAACTTTCGACAAGTAGAACAATGAATGGAACAGGTAGACCGTTGAAATCTTTGTATATATTGCTTCTATATAATCTAAGAAACATATATGCAAAGCATCCAAACAGTACCATTCGCCAATTTTTTGTTCTTCAAGTTTAAGTGAACTACGAGCCCCATTGTTAATACTTTAACGGAAATTATTTGTAACTTGCGACAAATAGAACAATGGATGGAACAGGTAGACGGTTGAAATCTTTGTATATATTGCTTCTATATAATCTAAGAAACATATATGCAAAGCATCCAAACAGTACCATTCGCCAATTCTTTGTTCTTCAAGTTTAAGAGAACAATGAGCCCCATTGTTAATCCTTTATCGGAAATTATTTGTAACTTTCGACAAGTAGAACAATGAATGGAACTGGTAGACGGTTGAATTCTTTTTGTATATTGCTTCTATATAGTCTAAGAAACATATATGCAAAGCATCCAAACAGTTCCAGTCGCCAATTTTTTGTTCCTCAAGTTTAAGTGAACAACGAGGCCCATTGATAATCATGAAACGGAAATTATTTCAAACTTTCGACAAGAAGAACAATGAATAGAACAGGTAGACGGTTGAAATCTTTGTATATGTTGCTTCTATATAGTCTAAGAAACCTATATGCAAAGCATCTAAACAGTAACAATCGCCAATTTTTTGATCTTCAAGTTTAAGTGAACAATGAGCCCCATTGTTAATCCTTTATCGGAAATTATTTGTAACTTTCGACAAGTAGAACAATGAATGGAACAGGTAGACGGTTGAAATCTTTGTATATATTGCTTCTATATAATCTAAGAAACATATATGCAAAGCATCTAAACAGTAACAATCGCCAATTTTTTGATCTTCAAGTTTAAGTGAACAATGAGCCCCATTGTTAATCCTTTATCGGAAATTATTTGTAACTTTCGACAAGTAGAACAATGAATGGGACAGGTAGACGGTTGAAATCTTTGTATATATTGCTTCTATATAATCTAAGAAACATATATGCAAAGCATCCAAACAGTACAATTCGCCAATTATTTCATCTTCATGTTTAAGTGAACTACGAGCCCCATTGTTAATACTTTAACGGAAATTATTTGTAACTTCCGACAAGTAGAACAATGAATGGAACAGGTAGACGGTTGAAATCAATGTATATATTGCTTCTATATAATTTAAGAAAGATATATGCAAAGCATCCAAACAGTACCATTCGCCAATTCTTTGTTCTTCAAGTTTAAGTGAACTACGAGCCCCATTATTAATACTTTAACGGAAATTATTTGTAACTTGCGACAAGTAGAACAATGGATGGAACAGGTAGACGGTTGAAATCTTTGTATATATTGCTTCTATGTAATCTAAGAAACATATATGCAAAGCATCCAAACAGTACCATTCGCCAATTTCTTGTTCTTCAAGTTTAAGTGAACAACGAGCCCCATTGATAATCATGAAACGGAAATTATTTGTAACTTTCTACAAGTAGAACAATAAATAGAAGAGGTAGACGGTTGAAATCTTTGTATATGTTGCTTCTATATAGTCTAAGAAACCTATATGCAAAGCATCTAAACAGTAACAATCGCCAATTTTTTGATCTTCACGTTTAAGTGAACAGCGAGCCCCATTGATAATCATGAAATGGAAATTATTTGTAACTTTCTACAAGTAGAACAATGAATAGTACAGGTAGACGGGTGAAATCTTTCTATATATTGCTTCTAAATAGTCTAAGAAACATATATGCAAAGCATCCAAACAGTACAATTCGCCAATTTTTTGTTCTTCAAGTTTAAGTCAACTACGAGCCCCATTGTTAATCCTTTAAAGGAAATTATTTGTAAATTTCGACAAGTAGAACAATGATTGGAACACGTAGACGGTTGAAATCTTTGTATATATTGCTTCCATATAGTCTATGAAACATATACGCAAAGCATCCAAACAGTACCATTCGCTAATTTTTTGTTCTTCAAGTTTAAGTGAACAATGAGCCCCAATGGTTAATCCTTTATCGGAAATTATTTGTAATTTTCGACAAGTAGAACAATGAATGGAACAGGTAGACGGTTGAAATCTTTGTATATATTGCTTCTATATAATCTAAGAAACATATAAGCAAAGCATCTAAACAGTAACAATCGCCAATTTTTTGCTCTTCAAGTTTAAGTGAACTACGAGCCCCGTTGTTAATCCTTTAAAGGAAATTATTTGTAAATTTCGGCAAGTAGAACAATGAATGGAACATGTAGACGGTTGAAATCATTGTATATATTGCTTCTATATAGTCTAAGAAACATATATGCAAAGCATCCAAACAGTACAATTCGACAATTTTTTGTCCTTCAAGTTTAAGTGAACAACGAGCCCCATTGATAATCATGAAACGGAAATTATTTGTAACTTTCGACAAGTAGAACAATGAATGGAACAGGTAGACCGTTGAAATCTTTGTATATATTGCTTCTATATAATCTAAGAAACATATATGCAAAGCATCCAAACAGTACCATTCGCCAATTTTTTGTTCTTCAAGTTTAAGTGAACTACGAGCCCCATTGTTAATACTTTAACGGAAATTATTTGTAACTTGCGACAAATAGAACAATGGATGGAACAGGTAGACGGTTGAAATCTTTGTATATATTGCTTCTATATAATCTAAGAAACATATATGCAAAGCATCCAAACAGTACCATTCGCCAATTCTTTGTTCTTCAAGTTTAAGAGAACAATGAGCCCCATTGTTAATCCTTTATCGGAAATTATTTGTAACTTTCGACAAGTAGAACAATGAATGGAACTGGTAGACGGTTGAATTCTTTTTGTATATTGCTTCTATATAGTCTAAGAAACATATATGCAAAGCATCCAAACAGTTCCAGTCGCCAATTTTTTGTTCCTCAAGTTTAAGTGAACAACGAGGCCCATTGATAATCATGAAACGGAAATTATTTCAAACTTTCGACAAGAAGAACAATGAATAGAACAGGTAGACGGTTAAAATCTTTGTATATGTTGCTTCTATATAGTCTAAGAAACCTATATGCAAAGCATCTAAACAGTAACAATCGCCAATTTTTTGATCTTCAAGTTTAAGTGAACAATGAGCCCCATTGTTAATACTTTAACGGTAATTATTTGTAACTTTCGACAAGTAGAACAATGAATGGAACAGGTAGACGGTTGAAATCTTTGTATATATTGCTTCTATATAATCTAAGAAACATATATGCAAAGCATCTAAACAGTAACAATCGCCAATTTTTTGATCTTCAAGTTTAAGTGAACAATGAGCCCCATTGTTAATCCTTTATCGGAAATTATTTGTAACTTTGGACAAGTAGAACAATGAATGGAACAGGTAGACGGTTGAAATCTTTGTATATATTGCTTCTATATAATCTAAGAAACATATATGCAAAGCATCCAAACAGTACAATTCGCCAATTATTTCATCTTCATGTTTAAGTGAACTACGAGCCCCATTGTTAATACTTTAACGGAAATTATTTGTAACTTCCGACAAGTAGAACAATGAATGGAACAGGTAGACGGTTGAAATCTTTGTATATATTGCTTCTATATAATCTAAGAAACATATATGCAAAGCATCCAAACAGTACCATTCGCCAATTCTTTGTTCTTCAAGTTTAAGAGAACAATGAGCCCCATTGTTAATCCTTTATCGGAAATTATTTGTAACTTTCGACAAGTAGAACAATGAATGGAACTGGTAGACGGTTGAAATCTTTGTATATATTGCTTCTATATAATCAAAGAAACATATATGCAAAGCATCCAAACAGTACCATTCGCCAATTTTTTGTTCTTCAAGTTTAAGTGAACAACGAGCCCCATTGATAATCATGAAACGGAAATTATTTGGAACTTTCGACAAGTAGAACAATGAATGGAACAGGTAGACCGTTGAAATCTTTGTATATATTGCTTCTATATAATCTAAGAAACATATATGCAAAGCATCCAAACAGTACCATTCGCCAATTTTTTGTTCTTCAAGTTTAAGTGAACAACGAGCCCCATTGATAATCATGAAACGGAAATTATTTGGAACTTTCGACAAGTAGAACAATGAATGGAACTGGTAGACGGTGGAAATCTTTGTATATGTTGCTTCTATATAGTCTAAGACACATATATGCAAAGCATCCAAACAGTTCCAGTCGCCAATTTTTTGTTCCTCAAGTTTAAGTGAACAACGAGGCCCATTGATAATCATGAAACGGAAATTATTTCAAACTTTCGACAAGTAGAACAATGAATAGAACAGGTAGACGGTTGAAATCTTTGTATATATTGCTTCTATATAATCAAAGAAACATATATGCAAAGCATCCAAACAGTACCATTCGCCAATTTTTTGTTCTTCAAGTTTAAGTGAACAACGAGCCCCATTGATAATCATGAAACGGAAATTATTTGGAACTTTCGACAAGTAGAACAATGAATGGAACAGGTAGACCGTTGAAATCTTTGTATATATTGCTTCTATATAATCTAAGAAACATATATGCAAAGCATCCAAACAGTACCATTCGCCAATTTTTTGTTCTTCAAGTTTAAGTGAACTACGAGCCCCATTGTTAATACTTTAACGGAAATTATTTGTAACTTGCGACAAATAGAACAATGGATGGAACAGGTAGACGGTTGAAATCTTTGTATATATTGCTTCTATATAATCTAAGAAACATATATGCAAAGCATCCAAACAGTACCATTCGCCAATTCTTTGTTCTTCAAGTTTAAGAGAACAATGAGCCCCATTGTTAATCCTTTATCGGAAATTATTTGTAACTTTCGACAAGTAGAACAATGAATGGAACTGGTAGACGGTTGAATTCTTTTTGTATATTGCTTCTATATAGTCTAAGAAACATATATGCAAAGCATCCAAACAGTTCCAGTCGCCAATTTTTTGTTCCTCAAGTTTAAGTGAACAACGAGGCCCATTGATAATCATGAAACGGAAATTATTTCAAACTTTCGACAAGAAGAACAATGAATAGAACAGGTAGACGGTTGAAATCTTTGTATATGTTGCTTCTATATAGTCTAAGAAACCTATATGCAAAGCATCTAAACAGTAACAATCGCCAATTTTTTGATCTTCAAGTTTAAGTGAACAATGAGCCCCATTGTTAATCCTTTATCGGAAATTATTTGTAACTTTCGACAAGTAGAACAATGAATGGAACAGGTAGACGGTTGAAATCTTTGTATATATTGCTTCTATATAATCTAAGAAACATATATGCAAAGCATCTAAACAGTAACAATCGCCAATTTTTTGATCTTCAAGTTTAAGTGAACAATGAGCCCCATTGTTAATCCTTTATCGGAAATTATTTGTAACTTTCGACAAGTAGAACAATGAATGGGACAGGTAGACGGTTGAAATCTTTGTATATATTGCTTCTATATAATCTAAGAAACATATATGCAAAGCATCCAAACAGTACAATTCGCCAATTATTTCATCTTCATGTTTAAGTGAACTACGAGCCCCATTGTTAATACTTTAACGGAAATTATTTGTAACTTCCGACAAGTAGAACAATGAATGGAACAGGTAGACGGTTGAAATCAATGTATATATTGCTTCTATATAATTTAAGAAAGATATATGCAAAGCATCCAAACAGTACCATTCGCCAATTCTTTGTTCTTCAAGTTTAAGTGAACTACGAGCCCCATTATTAATACTTTAACGGAAATTATTTGTAACTTGCGACAAGTAGAACAATGGATGGAACAGGTAGACGGTTGAAATCTTTGTATATATTGCTTCTATGTAATCTAAGAAACATATATGCAAAGCATCCAAACAGTACCATTCGCCAATTTCTTGTTCTTCAAGTTTAAGTGAACAACGAGCCCCATTGATAATCATGAAACGGAAATTATTTGTAACTTTCTACAAGTAGAACAATAAATAGAAGAGGTAGACGGTTGAAATCTTTGTATATGTTGCTTCTATATAGTCTAAGAAACCTATATGCAAAGCATCTAAACAGTAACAATCGCCAATTTTTTGATCTTCACGTTTAAGTGAACAGCGAGCCCCATTGATAATCATGAAATGGAAATTATTTGTAACTTTCTACAAGTAGAACAATGAATAGTACAGGTAGACGGGTGAAATCTTTCTATATATTGCTTCTAAATAGTCTAAGAAACATATATGCAAAGCATCCAAACAGTACAATTCGCCAATTTTTTGTTCTTCAAGTTTAAGTCAACTACGAGCCCCATTGTTAATCCTTTAAAGGAAATTATTTGTAAATTTCGACAAGTAGAACAATGATTGGAACACGTAGACAGTTGAAATCTTTGTATATATTGCTTCCATATAGTCTATGAAACATATACGCAAAGCATCCAAACAGTACCATTCGCTAATTTTTTGTTCTTCAAGTTTAAGTGAACAATGAGCCCCAATGGTTAATCCTTTATCGGAAATTATTTGTAATTTTCGACAAGTAGAACAATGAATGGAACAGGTAGACGGTTGAAATCTTTGTATATATTGCTTCTATATAATCTAAGAAACATATAAGCAAAGCATCTAAACAGTAACAATCGCCAATTTTTTGCTCTTCAAGTTTAAGTGAACTACGAGCCCCGTTGTTAATCCTTTAAAGGAAATTATTTGTAAATTTCGGCAAGTAGAACAATGAATGGAACATGTAGACGGTTGAAATCATTGTATATATTGCTTCTATATAGTCTAAGAAACATATATGCAAAGCATCCAAACAGTACAATTCGACAATTTTTTGTCCTTCAAGTTTAAGTGAACAACGAGCCCCATTGATAATCATGAAACGGAAATTATTTGTAACTTTCGACAAGTAGAACAATGAATGGAACAGGTAGACCGTTGAAATCTTTGTATATATTGCTTCTATATAATCTAAGAAACATATATGCAAAGCATCCAAACAGTACCATTCGCCAATTTTTTGTTCTTCAAGTTTAAGTGAACTACGAGCCCCATTGTTAATACTTTAACGGAAATTATTTGTAACTTGCGACAAATAGAACAATGGATGGAACAGGTAGACGGTTGAAATCTTTGTATATATTGCTTCTATATAATCTAAGAAACATATATGCAAAGCATCCAAACAGTACCATTCGCCAATTCTTTGTTCTTCAAGTTTAAGAGAACAATGAGCCCCATTGTTAATCCTTTATCGGAAATTATTTGTAACTTTCGACAAGTAGAACAATGAATGGAACTGGTAGACGGTTGAATTCTTTTTGTATATTGCTTCTATATAGTCTAAGAAACATATATGCAAAGCATCCAAACAGTTCCAGTCGCCAATTTTTTGTTCCTCAAGTTTAAGTGAACAACGAGGCCCATTGATAATCATGAAACGGAAATTATTTCAAACTTTCGACAAGAAGAACAATGAATAGAACAGGTAGACGGTTAAAATCTTTGTATATGTTGCTTCTATATAGTCTAAGAAACCTATATGCAAAGCATCTAAACAGTAACAATCGCCAATTTTTTGATCTTCAAGTTTAAGTGAACAATGAGCCCCATTGTTAATACTTTAACGGTAATTATTTGTAACTTTCGACAAGTAGAACAATGAATGGAACAGGTAGACGGTTGAAATCTTTGTATATATTGCTTCTATATAATCTAAGAAACATATATGCAAAGCATCTAAACAGTAACAATCGCCAATTTTTTGATCTTCAAGTTTAAGTGAACAATGAGCCCCATTGTTAATCCTTTATCGGAAATTATTTGTAACTTTGGACAAGTAGAACAATGAATGGAACAGGTAGACGGTTGAAATCTTTGTATATATTGCTTCTATATAATCTAAGAAACATATATGCAAAGCATCCAAACAGTACAATTCGCCAATTATTTCATCTTCATGTTTAAGTGAACTACGAGCCCCATTGTTAATACTTTAACGGAAATTATTTGTAACTTCCGACAAGTAGAACAATGAATGGAACAGGTAGACGGTTGAAATCTTTGTATATATTGCTTCTATATAGTCTAAGAAACATATATGCAAAGCGTCCAAACAGTACAATTCGCCAATTTTTTGCTCTTCAAGTTTAAGTGAACAACGAGCCCCATTGATAATCATGAAACGGAAATTATTTGTAACTTTCGACAAGTAAAACAATGAATGGAACAGGTAGACGGTTGAAATCTTTGTATATATTGCTTCTATATAATCTAAGAAACATATATGCAAAGCATCCAAACAGTACCATTCGCCAATTTTTTGTTCTTCAAGTTTAAGTGAACTACGAGCCCCATTGTTAATACTTTAACGGAAATTATTTGTAACTTGCGACAAATAGAACAATGGATGGAACAGGTAGACGGTTGAAATCTTTGTATATATTGCTTCTATATAATCTAAGAAACATATATGCAAAGCATCCAAACAGTACCATTCGCCAATTCTTTGTTCTTCAAGTTTAAGAGAACAATGAGCCCCATTGTTAACCCTTTATCGGAAATTATTTGTAACTTTCGACAAGTAGAACAATGAATGGAACTGGTAGACGGTTGAATTCTTTTTGTATATTGCTTCTATATAGTCTAAGAAACATATATGCAAAGCATCCAAACAGTTCCAGTCGCCAATTTTTTGTTCCTCAAGTTTAAGTGAACAACGAGGCCCATTGATAATCATGAAACGGAAATTATTTCAAACTTTCGACAAGAAGAACAATGAATAGAACAGGTAGACGGTTAAAATCTTTGTATATGTTGCTTCTATATAGTCTAAGAAACCTATATGCAAAGCATCTAAACAGTAACAATCGCCAATTTTTTGATCTTCAAGTTTAAGTGAACAATGAGCCCCATTGTTAATACTTTAACGGTAATTATTTGTAACTTTCGACAAGTAGAACAATGAATGGAACAGGTAGACGGTTGAAATCTTTGTATATATTGCTTCTATATAATCTAAGAAACATATATGCAAAGCATCTAAACAGTAACAATCGCCAATTTTTTGATCTTCAAGTTTAAGTGAACAATGAGCCCCATTGTTAATCCTTTATCGGAAATTATTTGTAACTTTGGACAAGTAGAACAATGAATGGAACAGGTAGACGGTTGAAATCTTTGTATATATTGCTTCTATATAATCTAAGAAACATATATGCAAAGCATCCAAACAGTACAATTCGCCAATTATTTCATCTTCATGTTTAAGTGAACTACGAGCCCCATTGTTAATACTTTAACGGAAATTATTTGTAACTTCCGACAAGTAGAACAATGAATGGAACAGGTAGACGGTTGAAATCTTTGTATATGTTGCTTCTATATAGTCTAAGAAACATATATGCAAAGCGTCCAAACAGTACAATTCGCCAATTTTTTGCTCTTCAAGTTTAAGTGAACTACGAGCCCCATTGTTAATCCTTTATCGGAAATTATTTGTAACTTTCGACAAGTAAAACAATGAATGGAACAGGTAGACGGTTGAAATCTTTGTATATATTGCTTCTATACAGTCTAAGAAACATATATGCAAAGCATCCAAACAGTATCATTCGCCATTTCTTTGTTCTTCAAGTTTAAGTGAACAATGAGCCCCATTGTTAATCCTTTATCGGAAATTATTTGTAACTTTCAACAAGTAGAACAATGAATGGAACTGGTAGACGGTTGAAATCTTTTTATATATTGCTTCTATATAGTCTAAGAAACATATGTGCAAAGCATCCAAACAGTACCATTCGCCAATTTTTTGTTCTTCAAGTTTAAGTGAACAACGAGCC
Source organism: Cerceris ruficornis (assembly GCA_963989415.1). Classification (NCBI taxonomy): domain Eukaryota; kingdom Metazoa; phylum Arthropoda; class Insecta; order Hymenoptera; family Crabronidae; genus Cerceris; species Cerceris ruficornis. The sequence continues at coordinate 40,101 of CAXDIW010000088.1, forward strand.
CCATTGATAATCATGAAACGGAAATTATTTGTAACTTTCTACAAGTAGAACAATGAATAGTACAGGTAGACGGGTGAAATCTTTCTATAAATTGCTTCTAAATAGTCTAAAAAACACATATGCAAAGCATCCAAACAGTACAATTCGCCAATTTTTTGTTCTTCAAGTTTAAGTGAACTACGAGCCCCATTGTTAATCCTTTAAAGGAAATTATTTGTAAATTTCGACAAGTAGAACAATGAATGGAACAGGTAGACGGTTGAAATCTTTGTATATATTGCTTCTATATATTCCAAGAAACATATATGCAAATCGTCCAAACAGTACAATTCGCCAATTTTTTGCTCTTCAAGTTTAAGTGAACTACGAGCCCCATTGTTAATCCTTTAAAGGAAATTATTTGTAAATTTCGGCGAGTAGAACAATGAATGGAATAGGTAGACGGTTGAAATCATTGTATATATTGCTTCCATATAGTCTAAGAAACATATATGCAAAGCATCCAAACAGTACAATTCGCCAATTTATTGTTCTTCAAGTTTAAGTGAACAATGAGCCCCATTGTTAATACTTTATTGGAAATTATTTGTAACTTTCGACAAGTAGAACAATGAATGGAACAGGTAGACGGTTGAAATCTTTGTATATATTGCTTCTATATAGTCTAAGAAACATATATGCAAAGCGTCCAAACAGTACAATTCGCCAATTTTTTGCTCTTCAAGTTTAAGTGAACTACGAGCCCCATTGTTAATCCTTTAAAGGAAATTATTTGTAAATTTCGGCAAGTAGAACAATGAATGGAATAGGTAGACGGTTGAAATCATTGTATATATTGCTTCTATATAGTCTAAGAAACATATATGCAAAGCATCCAAACAGTACAATTCGCCAATTTTTTGTTCTTCAAGTTTAAGTAAACTACGATCCCCATTGTTAATCCCTTAACGGAAATTAATTGTAACTTTCTACAAGTAGAACAATGATTGGAACACGTAGACGGTTGAAATCTTTGTATATATTGCTTCTATATATTCCAAGAAACATATATGCAAATCGTCCAAACAGTACAATTCGCCAATTTTTTGCTCTTCAAGTTTAAGTGAACTACGAGCCCCATTGTTAATCCTTTAAAGGAAATTATTTGTAAATTTCGGCAAGTAGAACAAAGAATGGAATAGGTAGACGGTTGAAATCATTGTATATATTGCTTCTATATAGTCTAAGAAACATATATGCAAAGCATCCAAACAGTACAATTCGCCAATTTATTGTTCTTCAAGTTTAAGTGAACAATGAGCCCCATTGTTAATCCTTTATCGGAAATTATTTGTAAATTTCGACAAGTAGAACAATGAATGGAACAGGTAGACGGTTGAAATCTTTGTATATATTGCTTCTATATAATCTAAGAAACATATATGCAAAGCATCTAAACAGTAACAATCGCCAATTTTTTGATCTTCAAGTTTAAGTGAACAGCGAGCCCCATTGATAATCATGAAATGGAAATTATTTCTAACTTTCGATATGTAGAACAATGAATAGTACAGGTAGACGGGAGAAATCTTTCTATATATTGCTTCTAAATAGTCTAAGAAACATATATGCAAAGCATCCAAACAGTACAATTCGCCAATTTTTTGTTCTTCAAGTTTAAGTGAACTACGAGCCCCATTGTTAATCCTTTAAAGGAAATTATTTGTAAATTTCGACAAGTAGAACAATGAATGGATCATGTAGACGGTTGAAATCATTGTATATATTGCTTCTATATAGTCTACGAAACATATATGCAAAGCATACAAACAGTACAATTCGCCAATATTTTGTACTTCAAGTTTAAGTGAACAATGAGCCCCAATGGTTAATCCTTTATCGGAAATTGTTTGTAACTTCCGACAAGTAGAACAATGAATGGAACAGGTAGACGGTTGAAATCAATGTATATATTGCTTCTATATAATTTAAGAAACATATATGCAAAGCATCCAAACAGTACCATTCGCCAATTCTTTGTTCTTCAAGTTTAAGTGAACAATGAGCCCCATTGTTAATCCTTTATCGGAAATTATTTGTAACTTTCGGCAAGTAGAACAATGAATGGAACTGGTAGACGGTTGAAATCTTTTTATATATTGCTTCTATATAGTCTAAGAAACATATATGCAAAGCATCCAAACAGTTCCAGTCGCCAATTTTTTGATCTTCAAGTTTAAGTGAACAATGAGCCCCATTGTTAATCCTTTATCGGAAATTATTTGTAACTTTCGACAAGTAAAACAATGAATGGAACAGGTAGACGGTTGAAATCTTTGTATATATTGCTTCTATACAGTCTAAGAAACATATATGCAAAGCATCCAAACAGTACCATTCGCCATTTCTTTGTTCTTCAAGTTTAAGTGAACAATGAGCCCCATTGTTAATCCTTTATCGGAAATTATTTGTAACTTTCGACAAGTAAAACAATGAATGGAACAGGTAGACGGTTGAAATCTTTGTATATATTGCTTCTATATAGTCTAAGAAACATATATGCAAAGCATCCAAACAGTACAATTCGCCAATTTATTGTTCTTCAAGTTTAAGTGAACAATGAGCCCCATTGTTAATACTTTATCGGAAATTATTTGTAACTTTCGACAAGTAGAACAATGAATGGAACAGGTAGACGGTTGAAATCTTTGTATATATTGCTTCTATATAGTCTAAGAAACATATATGCAAAGCGTCCAAACAGTACAATTCGCCAATTTTTTGCTCTTCAAGTTTAAGTGAACTACGAGCCCCATTGTTAATCCTTTAAAGGAAATTATTTGTAACTTCCGACAAGTAGAACAATGAATGGAACAGGTAGACGGTTGAAATCAATGTATATATTGCTTCTATATAATTTAAGAAACATATATGCAAAGCATCCAAACAGTACCATTCGCCAATTCTTTGTTCTTCAAGTTTAAGTGAACAATGAGCCCCATTGTTAATCATTTATCGGAAATTATTTGTAACTTTCGGCAAGTAGAACAATGAATGGAACTGGTAGACGGTTGAAATCTTTTTATATATTGCTTCTATATAGTCTAAGAAACATATATGCAAAGCATCCAAACAGTTCCAGTCGCCAATTTTTTGATCTTCAAGTTTAAGTGAACAATGAGCCCCATTGTTAATCCTTTATCGGAAATTATTTGTAACTTTCGACAAGTAAAACAATGAATGGAACAGGTAGACGGTTGAAATCTTTGTATATATTGCTTCTATACAGTCTAAGAAACATATATGCAAAGCATCCAAACAGTATCATTCGCCATTTCTTTGTTCTTCAAGTTTAAGTGAACAATGAGCCCCATTGTTAATCCTTTATCGGAAATTATTTGTAACTTTCAACAAGTAGAACAATGAATGGAACTGGTAGACGGTTGAAATCTTTTTATATATTGCTTCTATATAGTCTAAGAAACATATATGCAAAGCATCCAAACAGTTCCAGTCGCCAATTTTTTGTTCCTCAAGTTTAAGTGAACAACGAGGCCCATTGATAATCATGAAACGGAAATTATTTCAAACTTTCGACCAGTAGAACAATGAATAGAACAGGTAGACGGTTGAAATCTTTGTATATATTGCTTCTATATAATCTAAGAAACATATATGCAAAGCATCCAAACAGTACAATTCGCCAATTTTTTGTTCTTCAAGTTTAAGTCAACTACGAGCCCCATTGTTAATCCTTTAAAGGAAATTATTTGTAAATTTCGACAAGTAGAACAATGAATGGAACAGGTAGACCGTTGAAATCTTTGTATATATTGCTTCTATATAATCTAAGAAACATATATGCAAAGCATCCAAACAGTACCATTCGCCAATTCTTTGTTCTTCAAGTTTAAGAGAACAATGAGCCCCATTGTTAATCCTTTATCGGAAATTATTTGTAACTTTCGACAAGTAGAACAATGAATGGAACTGGTAGACGGTTGAATTCTTTTTATATATTGCTTCTATATAGTCTAAGAAACATATATGCAAAGCATCCAAACAGTTCCAGTCGCCAATTTTTTGTTCCTCAAGTTTAAGTGAACAACGAGGCCCATTGATAATCATGAAACGGAAATTATTTCAAACTTTCGACAAGAAGAACAATGAATAGAACAGGTAGACGGTTAAAATCTTTGTATATGTTGCTTCTATATAGTCTAAGAAACCTATATGCAAAGCATCTAAACAGTAACAATCGCCAATTTTTTGATCTTCAAGTTTAAGTGAACAATGAGCCCCATTGTTAATACTTTAACGGTAATTATTTGTAACTTTCGACAAGTAGAACAATGAATGGAACAGGTAGACGGTTGAAATCTTTGTATATATTGCTTCTATATAATCTAAGAAACATATATGCAAAGCATCCAAACAGTACCATTCGCCAATTCTTTGTTCTTCAAGTTTAAGTGAACAATGAGCCCCATTGTTAATCCTTTATCGGAAATTATTTGTAACTTTCGACAAGTAAAACAATGAATGGAACAGGTAGACGGTTGAAATCTTTGTATATATTGCTTCTATACAGTCTAAGAAACATATATGCAAAGCATCTAAACAGTAACAATCGCCAATTTTTTGATCTTCAAGTTTAAGTGAACAATGAGCCCCATTGTTAATACTTTAACGGTAATTATTTGTAACTTTCGACAAGTAGAACAATGAATGGAACAGGTAGACGGTTGAAATCTTTGTATATATTGCTTCTATATAATCTAAGAAACATATATGCAAAGCATCTAAACAGTAACAATCGCCAATTTTTTGATCTTCAAGTTTAAGTGAACAATGAGCCCCATTGTTAATCCTTTATCGGAAATTATTTGTAACTTTGGACAAGTAGAACAATGAATGGAACAGGTAGACGGTTGAAATCTTTGTATATATTGCTTCTATATAATCTAAGAAACATATATGCAAAGCATCCAAACAGTACAATTCGCCAATTATTTCATCTTCATGTTTAAGTGAACTACGAGCCCCATTGTTAATACTTTAACGGAAATTATTTGTAACTTCCGACAAGTAGAACAATGAATGGAACAGGTAGACGGTTGAAATCTTTGTATATGTTGCTTCTATATAGTCTAAGAAACATATATGCAAAGCGTCCAAACAGTACAATTCGCCAATTTTTTGCTCTTCAAGTTTAAGTGAACTACGAGCCCCATTGTTAATCCTTTATCGGAAATTATTTGTAACTTTCGACAAGTAAAACAATGAATGGAACAGGTAGACGGTTGAAATCTTTGTATATATTGCTTCTATACAGTCTAAGAAACATATATGCAAAGCATCCAAACAGTATCATTCGCCATTTCTTTGTTCTTCAAGTTTAAGTGAACAATGAGCCCCATTGTTAATCCTTTATCGGAAATTATTTGTAACTTTCAACAAGTAGAACAATGAATGGAACTGGTAGACGGTTGAAATCTTTTTATATATTGCTTCTATATAGTCTAAGAAACATATGTGCAAAGCATCCAAACAGTACCATTCGCCAATTTTTTGTTCTTCAAGTTTAAGTGAACAACGAGCCCCATTGATAATCATGAAACGGAAATTATTTGTAACTTTCTACAAGTAGAACAATGAATAGTACAGGTAGACGGGTGAAATCTTTCTATAAATTGCTTCTAAATAGTCTAAAAAACACATATGCAAAGCATCCAAACAGTACAATTCGCCAATTTTTTGTTCTTCAAGTTTAAGTGAACTACGAGCCCCATTGTTAATCCTTTAAAGGAAATTATTTGTAAATTTCGACAAGTAGAACAATGAATGGAACAGGTAGACGGTTGAAATCTTTGTATATATTGCTTCTATATATTCCAAGAAACATATATGCAAATCGTCCAAACAGTACAATTCGCCAATTTTTTGCTCTTCAAGTTTAAGTGAACTACGAGCCCCATTGTTAATCCTTTAAAGGAAATTATTTGTAAATTTCGGCGAGTAGAACAATGAATGGAATAGGTAGACGGTTGAAATCATTGTATATATTGCTTCCATATAGTCTAAGAAACATATATGCAAAGCATCCAAACAGTACAATTCGCCAATTTATTGTTCTTCAAGTTTAAGTGAACAATGAGCCCCATTGTTAATACTTTATTGGAAATTATTTGTAACTTTCGACAAGTAGAACAATGAATGGAACAGGTAGACGGTTGAAATCTTTGTATATATTGCTTCTATATAGTCTAAGAAACATATATGCAAAGCGTCCAAACAGTACAATTCGCCAATTTTTTGCTCTTCAAGTTTAAGTGAACTACGAGCCCCATTGTTAATCCTTTAAAGGAAATTATTTGTAAATTTCGGCAAGTAGAACAATGAATGGAATAGGTAGACGGTTGAAATCATTGTATATATTGCTTCTATATAGTCTAAGAAACATATATGCAAAGCATCCAAACAGTACAATTCGCCAATTTTTTGTTCTTCAAGTTTAAGTAAACTACGATCCCCATTGTTAATCCCTTAACGGAAATTAATTGTAACTTTCTACAAGTAGAACAATGATTGGAACACGTAGACGGTTGAAATCTTTGTATATATTGCTTCTATATATTCCAAGAAACATATATGCAAATCGTCCAAACAGTACAATTCGCCAATTTTTTGCTCTTCAAGTTTAAGTGAACTACGAGCCCCATTGTTAATCCTTTAAAGGAAATTATTTGTAAATTTCGGCAAGTAGAACAAAGAATGGAATAGGTAGACGGTTGAAATCATTGTATATATTGCTTCTATATAGTCTAAGAAACATATATGCAAAGCATCCAAACAGTACAATTCGCCAATTTATTGTTCTTCAAGTTTAAGTGAACAATGAGCCCCATTGTTAATCCTTTATCGGAAATTATTTGTAAATTTCGACAAGTAGAACAATGAATGGAACAGGTAGACGGTTGAAATCTTTGTATATATTGCTTCTATATAATCTAAGAAACATATATGCAAAGCATCTAAACAGTAACAATCGCCAATTTTTTGATCTTCAAGTTTAAGTGAACAGCGAGCCCCATTGATAATCATGAAATGGAAATTATTTCTAACTTTCGATATGTAGAACAATGAATAGTACAGGTAGACGGGAGAAATCTTTCTATATATTGCTTCTAAATAGTCTAAGAAACATATATGCAAAGCATCCAAACAGTACAATTCGCCAATTTTTTGTTCTTCAAGTTTAAGTGAACTACGAGCCCCATTGTTAATCCTTTAAAGGAAATTATTTGTAAATTTCGACAAGTAGAACAATGAATGGATCATGTAGACGGTTGAAATCATTGTATATATTGCTTCTATATAGTCTACGAAACATATATGCAAAGCATACAAACAGTACAATTCGCCAATATTTTGTACTTCAAGTTTAAGTGAACAATGAGCCCCAATGGTTAATCCTTTATCGGAAATTGTTTGTAACTTCCGACAAGTAGAACAATGAATGGAACAGGTAGACGGTTGAAATCAATGTATATATTGCTTCTATATAATTTAAGAAACATATATGCAAAGCATCCAAACAGTACCATTCGCCAATTCTTTGTTCTTCAAGTTTAAGTGAACAATGAGCCCCATTGTTAATCCTTTATCGGAAATTATTTGTAACTTTCGGCAAGTAGAACAATGAATGGAACTGGTAGACGGTTGAAATCTTTTTATATATTGCTTCTATATAGTCTAAGAAACATATATGCAAAGCATCCAAACAGTTCCAGTCGCCAATTTTTTGATCTTCAAGTTTAAGTGAACAATGAGCCCCATTGTTAATCCTTTATCGGAAATTATTTGTAACTTTCGACAAGTAAAACAATGAATGGAACAGGTAGACGGTTGAAATCTTTGTATATATTGCTTCTATACAGTCTAAGAAACATATATGCAAAGCATCCAAACAGTACCATTCGCCATTTCTTTGTTCTTCAAGTTTAAGTGAACAATGAGCCCCATTGTTAATCCTTTATCGGAAATTATTTGTAACTTTCGACAAGTAAAACAATGAATGGAACAGGTAGACGGTTGAAATCTTTGTATATATTACTTCTATATAGTCTAAGAAACATATATGCAAAGCATCCAAACAGTACAATTCGCCAATTTATTGTTCTTCAAGTTTAAGTGAACAATGAGCCCCATTGTTAATACTTTATCGGAAATTATTTGTAACTTTCGACAAGTAGAACAATGAATGGAACAGGTAGACGGTTGAAATCTTTGTATATATTGCTTCTATATAGTCTAAGAAACATATATGCAAAGCGTCCAAACAGTACAATTCGCCAATTTTTTGCTCTTCAAGTTTAAGTGAACTACGAGCCCCATTGTTAATCCTTTAAAGGAAATTATTTGTAACTTCCGACAAGTAGAACAATGAATGGAACAGGTAGACGGTTGAAATCAATGTATATATTGCTTCTATATAATTTAAGAAACATATATGCAAAGCATCCAAACAGTACCATTCGCCAATTCTTTGTTCTTCAAGTTTAAGTGAACAATGAGCCCCATTGTTAATCATTTATCGGAAATTATTTGTAACTTTCGGCAAGTAGAACAATGAATGGAACTGGTAGACGGTTGAAATCTTTTTATATATTGCTTCTATATAGTCTAAGAAACATATATGCAAAGCATCCAAACAGTTCCAGTCGCCAATTTTTTGATCTTCAAGTTTAAGTGAACAATGAGCCCCATTGTTAATCCTTTATCGGAAATTATTTGTAACTTTCGACAAGTAAAACAATGAATGGAACAGGTAGACGGTTGAAATCTTTGTATATATTGCTTCTATACAGTCTAAGAAACATATATGCAAAGCATCCAAACAGTATCATTCGCCATTTCTTTGTTCTTCAAGTTTAAGTGAACAATGAGCCCCATTGTTAATCCTTTATCGGAAATTATTTGTAACTTTCAACAAGTAGAACAATGAATGGAACTGGTAGACGGTTGAAATCTTTTTATATATTGCTTCTATATAGTCTAAGAAACATATATGCAAAGCATCCAAACAGTTCCAGTCGCCAATTTTTTGTTCCTCAAGTTTAAGTGAACAACGAGGCCCATTGATAATCATGAAACGGAAATTATTTCAAACTTTCGACCAGTAGAACAATGAATAGAACAGGTAGACGGTTGAAATCTTTGTATATATTGCTTCTATATAATCTAAGAAACATATATGCAAAGCATCCAAACAGTACAATTCGCCAATTTTTTGTTCTTCAAGTTTAAGTCAACTACGAGCCCCATTGTTAATCCTTTAAAGGAAATTATTTGTAAATTTCGACAAGTAGAACAATGAATGGAACAGGTAGACCGTTGAAATCTTTGTATATATTGCTTCTATATAATCTAAGAAACATATATGCAAAGCATCCAAACAGTACCATTCGCCAATTCTTTGTTCTTCAAGTTTAAGAGAACAATGAGCCCCATTGTTAATCCTTTATCGGAAATTATTTGTAACTTTCGACAAGTAGAACAATGAATGGAACTGGTAGACGGTTGAATTCTTTTTATATATTGCTTCTATATAGTCTAAGAAACATATATGCAAAGCATCCAAACAGTTCCAGTCGCCAATTTTTTGTTCCTCAAGTTTAAGTGAACAACGAGGCCCATTGATAATCATGAAACGGAAATTATTTCAAACTTTCGACAAGAAGAACAATGAATAGAACAGGTAGACGGTTAAAATCTTTGTATATGTTGCTTCTATATAGTCTAAGAAACCTATATGCAAAGCATCTAAACAGTAACAATCGCCAATTTTTTGATCTTCAAGTTTAAGTGAACAATGAGCCCCATTGTTAATACTTTAACGGTAATTATTTGTAACTTTCGACAAGTAGAACAATGAATGGAACAGGTAGACGGTTGAAATCTTTGTATATATTGCTTCTATATAATCTAAGAAACATATATGCAAAGCATCCAAACAGTACCATTCGCCAATTCTTTGTTCTTCAAGTTTAAGTGAACAATGAGCCCCATTGTTAATCCTTTATCGGAAATTATTTGTAACTTTCGACAAGTAAAACAATGAATGGAACAGGTAGACGGTTGAAATCTTTGTATATATTGCTTCTATACAGTCTAAGAAACATATATGCAAAGCATCCAAACAGTATCATTCGCCATTTCTTTGTTCTTCAAGTTTAAGTGAACAATGAGCCCCATTGTTAATCCTTTATCGGAAATTATTTGTAACTTTCGACAAGTAGAACAATGAATGGAACAGGTAGACGGTTGAAATCTTTGTATATATTGCTTCTATATAGTCTAAGAAACATATATGCAAAGCGTCCAAACAGTACAATTCGCCAATTTTTTGCTCTTCAAGTTTAAGTGAACTACGAGCCCCATTGTTAATCCTTTAAAGGAAATTATTTGTAACTTCCGACAAGTAGAACAATGAATGGAACAGGTAGACGGTTGAAATCAATGTATATATTGCTTCTATATAATTTAAGAAACATATATGCAAAGCATCCAAACAGTACCATTCGCCAATTCTTTGTTCTTCAAGTTTAAGTGAACAATGAGCCCCATTGTTAATCCTTTATCGGAAATTATTTGTAACTTTCGGCAAGTAGAACAATGAATGGAACTGGTAGACGGTTGAAATCTTTTTATATATTGCTTCTATATAGTCTAAGAAACATATATGCAAAGCATCCAAACAGTTCCAGTCGCCAATTTTTTGATCTTCAAGTTTAAGTGAACAATGAGCCCCATTGTTAATCCTTTATCGGAAATTATTTGTAACTTTCGACAAGTAGAACAATGAATGGAACAGGTAGACGGTTGAAATCTTTGTATATATTGCTTCTATATAGTCTAAGAAACATATATGCAAAGCGTCCAAACAGTACAATTCGCCAATTTTTTGCTCTTCAAGTTTAAGTGAACTACGAGCCCCATTGTTAATCCTTTAAAGGAAATTATTTGTAACTTCCGACAAGTAGAACAATGAATGGAACAGGTAGACGGTTGAAATCAATGTATATATTGCTTCTATATAATTTAAGAAACATATATGCAAAGCATCCAAACAGTACCATTCGCCAATTCTTTGTTCTTCAAGTTTAAGTGAACAATGAGCCCCATTGTTAATCCTTTATCGGAAATTATTTGTAACTTTCGGCAAGTAGAACAATGAATGGAACTGGTAGACGGTTGAAATCTTTTTATATATTGCTTCTATATAGTCTAAGAAACATATATGCAAAGCATCCAAACAGTTCCAGTCGCCAATTTTTTGATCTTCAAGTTTAAGTGAACAATGAGCCCCATTGTTAATCCTTTATCGGAAATTATTCGTAACTTTCGACAAGTAAAACAATGAATGGAACAGGTAGACGGTTGAAATCTTTGTATGTATTGCTTCTATACAGTCTAAGAAACATATATGCAAAGCATCCAAACAGTATCATTCGCCATTTCTTTGTTCTTCAAGTTTAAGTGAACAATGAGCCCCATTGTTAATCCTTTATCGGAAATTATTTGTAACTTTCAACAAGTAGAACAATGAATGGAACTGGTAGACGGTTGAAATCTTTTTATATATTGCTTCTATATAGTCTAAGAAACATATATGCAAAGCATCCAAACAGTTCCAGTCGCCAATTTTTTGTTCCTCAAGTTTAAGTGAACAACGAGGCCCATTGATAATCATGAAACGGAAATTATTTCAAACTTTCGACAAGTAGAACAATGAATAGAACAGGTAGACGGTTGAAATCTTTGTATATATTGCTTCTATATAATCTAAGAAACATATATGCAAAGCATCCAAACAGTACAATTCGCCAATTTTTTGTTCTTCAAGTTTAAGTCAACTACGAGCCCCATTGTTAATCCTTTAAAGGAAATTATTTGTAAATTTCGACAAGTAGAACAATGAATGGAACAGGTAGACCGTTGAAATCTTTGTATATATTGCTTCTATATAATCTAAGAAACATATATGCAAAGCATCCAAACAGTACCATTCGCCAATTCTTTGTTCTTCAAGTTTAAGAGAACAATGAGCCCCATTGTTAATCCTTTATCGGAAATTATTTGTAACTTTCGACAAGTAGAACAATGAATGGAACTGGTAGACGGTTGAATTCTTTTTATATATTGCTTCTATATAGTCTAAGAAACATATATGCAAAGCATCCAAACAGTTCCAGTCGCCAATTTTTTGTTCCTCAAGTTTAAGTGAACAACGAGGCCCATTGATAATCATGAAACGGAAATTATTTCAAACTTTCGACAAGTAGAACAATGAATGGAACAGGTAGACGGTTGAAATCTTTGTATATATTGCTTCTATATAATCTAAGAAACATATATGCAAAGCATCTAAACAGTAACAATCGCCAATTTTTTGATCTTCAAGTTTAAGTGAACAATGAGCCCCATTGTTAATCCTTTATCGGAAATTATTTGTAACTTTCGACAAGTAGAACAATGAATGGAACTGGTAGACGGTTGAATTCTTTTTATATATTGCTTCTATATAGTCTAAGAAACATATATGCAAAGCATCCAAACAGTTCCAGTCGCCAATTTTTTGTTCCTCAAGTTTAAGTGAACAACGAGGCCCATTGATAATCATGAAACGGAAATTATTTCAAACTTTCGACAAGTAGAACAATGAATGGAACAGGTAGACGGTTGAAATCTTTGTATATATTGCTTCTATATAATCTAAGAAACATATATGCAAAGCATCCAAACAGTACAATTCGCCAATTATTTCATCTTCATGTTTAAGTGAACTACGAGCCCCATTGTTAATACTTTAACGGAAATTATTTGTAACTTCCGACAAGTAGAACAATGAATGGAACAGGTAGACGGTTGAAATCAATGTATATATTGCTTCTATATAATTTAAGAAAGATATATGCAAAGCATCCAAACAGTACCATTCGCCAATTCTTTGTTCTTCTACTTTAAGTGAACTACGAGCCCCATTGTTAATACTTTAACGGAAATTATTTGTAACTTGCGACAAGTAGAACAATGGATGGAACAGGTAGACGGTTGAAATCTTTGTATATATTGCTTCTATGTAATCTAAGAAACATATATGCAAAGCATCCAAACAGTACCATTCGCCAATTTCTTGTTCTTCAAGTTTAAGTGAACAATGAGCCCCATTGTTAATCCTTTATCGGAAATTATTTGTAACTTTCGACAAGTAGAACAATGAATGGAACTGGTAGACGGTTGAAATCTTTTTATATATTGTTTCCATATAGTCTAAGATACATATACGCAAAGCATCCAAACAGTACGATTCGCTAATTTTTTGTTCTTCAAGTTTAAGTGAACAATGAGCCCCAATGGTTAATACTTTATCGGAAATTATTTGTAATTTTCGACAAGTAGAACAATGAATGGAACAGGTAGACGGCTGAAATCTTTGTATATATTGCTTCTATATAATCTAAGAAACATATATGCAAAGCATCTAAACAGTAACAATCGCCAATTTTTTGATCTTCAAGTTTAAGTGAACAGCGAGCCCCATTGATAATCATGAAATGGAAATTATTTGTAACTTTCTACAAGTAGAACAATGAATAGTACAGGTAGACGGGAGAAATCTTTCTATATATTGCTTCTAAATAGTCTAAGAAACATATATGCAAAGCATCCAAACAGTACAATTCGCCAATTTTTTGTTCTTCAAGTTTAAGTGAACTACGAGCCCCATTGTTAATCCTTTAAAGGAAATTATTTGTAAATTTCGACAAGTAGAACAATGAATGGATCATGTAGACGGCTGAAATCATTGTATATATTGCTTTTATATAGTCTACGAAACATATATGCAAAGCATACAAACAGTACAATTCGCCAATATTTTGTTCTTCAAGTTTAAGAGAACAATGAGCCCCAATGGTTAATCCTTTATCGGAAATTATTTGTAATTTTCGACAAGTAGAACAATGAATGGAACAGGTAGACGGTTGAAATCTTGGTATATATTGCTTCTATATAATCTAAGAAACATATATGCAAAGCATCCAATCAGAACAATTCGCCAATTATTTCATCTTCAAGTTTAAGTGAACAATGAGCCCCATTGTTAATCCTTTATCGGAAATTATTTGTAACTTTCGACAAGTAGAACAATGAATGGAACAGGTAGACGGTTGAAATCTTTGTATATATTGCTTCTATATAATCTAAGAAAGATATATGCAAAGCATCTAAACAGTAACAATCGCCAATTTTTTGATCTTCAAGTTTAAGTGAACAATGAGCCCCATTGTTAATCCTTTATCGGTAATTATTTGTAACTTTCGACAAGTAGAACAATGAATGGAACAGGTAGACGGTTGAAATCTTTGTATATATTGCTTCTATATAATCTAAGAAACATATATGCAAAGCATCTAAACAGTAACAATCGCCAATTTTTTGATCTTCAAGTTTAAGTGAACAATGAGCCCCATTGTTAATCCTTTATCGGAAATTATTTGTAACTTTCGACAAGTAGAACAATGAATGGAACAGGTAGACGGTTGAAATCTTTGTATATATTGCTTCTATATAATCTAAGAAACATATATGCAAAGCATCCAAACAGAACAATTCGCCAATTATTTCATCTTCAAGTTTAAGTGAACAATGAGCCCCATTGTTAATCCTTTATCGGAAATTATTTGTAACTTTCGACAAGTAGAACAATGAATGGAACAGGTAGACGGTTGAAATCTTTGTATATATTGCTTCTATATAATCTAAGAAACATATATGCAAAGCATCTAAACAGTAACAATCGCCAATTTTTTGATCTTCAAGTTTAAGTGAACAATGAGCCCCATTGTTAATCCTTTATCGGAAATTATTTGTAACTTTCGACAAGTAGAACAATGAATGGAACTGGTAGACGGTGGAAATCTTTTTATATATTGCTTCTATATAGTCTAAGAAACATATATGCAAAGCATCCAAACAGTACCAGTCGCCAATTTTTTGATCTTCAAGTTTAAGTGAACAATGAGCCCCATTGATAATCATGAAATGGAAATTATTTGTAGCTTTCTACAAGTAGAACAATGAATAGTACAGGTAGACGGGTGAAATCTTTCTATATATTGCTTCTAAATAGTCTAAGAAACATATATGCAAAGCATCCAAACAGTACAATTCACCAATTTTTTGTTCTTCAAGTTTAAGTCAACTACCAGCCCCATTGTTAATCCTTTATCGGAAATTATTTGTAACTTTCGACAAGTAGAACAATGAATGGAACAGGTAGATGGTTGAAATCTTTGTATATATTGCTTCTATATAATCTAAGAAACATATATGCAAAGCATCTAAACAGTAACAATCGCCAATTTTTTGATCTTCAAGTTTAAGTGAACAATGAGCCCCATTGTTAATCCTTTATCGGAAATTATTTGTAACTTTCGACAAGTAGAACAATGAATGGAACTGGTAGACGGTTGAATTCTTTTTATATATTGCTTCTATATAGTCTAAGAAACATATATGCAAAGCATCCAAACAGTTCCAGTCGCCAATTTTTTGTTCCTCAAGTTTAAGTGAACAACGAGGCCCATTGATAATCATGAAACGGAAATTATTTCAAACTTTCGACAAGAAGAACAATGAATAGAACAGGTAGACGGTTAAAATCTTTGTATATGTTGCTTCTATATAGTCTAAGAAACCTATATGCAAAGCATCTAAACAGTAACAATCGCCAATTTTTTGATCTTCAAGTTTAAGTGAACAATGAGCCCCATTGTTAATACTTTAACGGTAATTATTTGTAACTTTCGACAAGTAGAACAATGAATGGAACAGGTAGACGGTTGAAATCTTTGTATATATTGCTTCTATATAATCTAAGAAACATATATGCAAAGCATCTAAACAGTAACAATCGCCAATTTTTTGATCTTCAAGTTTAAGTGAACAATGAGCCCCATTGTTAATCCTTTATCGGAAATTATTTGTAACTTTCGACAAGTAGAACAATGAATGGAACAGGTAGACGGTTGAAATCTTTGTATATATTGCTTCTATATAATCTAAGAAACATATATGCAAAGCATCCAAACAGTACAATTCGCCAATTATTTCATCTTCATGTTTAAGTGAACTACGAGCCCCATTGTTAATACTTTAACGGAAATTATTTGTAACTTCCGACAAGTAGAACAATGAATGGAACAGGTAGACGGTTGAAATCAATGTATATATTGCTTCTATATAATTTAAGAAAGATATATGCAAAGCATCCAAAAAGTACCATTCGCCAATTCTTTGTTCTTCTACTTTAAGTGAACTACGAGCCCCATTGTTAATACTTTAACGGAAATTATTTGTAACTTGCGACAAGTAGAACAATGGATGGAACAGGTAGACGGTTGAAATCTTTGTATATATTGCTTCTATGTAATCTAAGAAACATATATGCAAAGCATCCAAACAGTACCATTCGCCAATTTCTTGTTCTTCAAGTTTAAGTGAACAATGAGCCCCATTGTTAATCCTTTATCGGAAATTATTTGTAACTTTCGACAAGTAGAACAATGAATGGAACTGGTAGACGGTTGAAATCTTTTTATATATTGTTTCCATATAGTCTAAGATACATATACGCAAAGCATCCAAACAGTACGATTCGCTAATTTTTTGTTCTTCAAGTTTAAGTGAACAATGAGCCCCAATGGTTAATACTTTATCGGAAATTATTTGTAATTTTCGACAAGTAGAACAATGAATGGAACAGGTAGACGGCTGAAATCTTTGTATATATTGCTTCTATATAATCTAAGAAACATATATGCAAAGCATCTAAACAGTAACAATCGCCAATTTTTTGATCTTCAAGTTTAAGTGAACAGCGAGCCCCATTGATAATCATGAAATGGAAATTATTTGTAACTTTCTACAAGTAGAACAATGAATAGTACAGGTAGACGGGAGAAATCTTTCTATATATTGCTTCTAAATAGTCTAAGAAACATATATGCAAAGCATCCAAACAGTACAATTCGCCAATTTTTTGTTCTTCAAGTTTAAGTGAACTACGAGCCCCATTGTTAATCCTTTAAAGGAAATTATTTGTAAATTTCGACAAGTAGAACAATGAATGGATCATGTAGACGGCTGAAATCATTGTATATATTGCTTTTATATAGTCTACGAAACATATATGCAAAGCATACAAACAGTACAATTCGCCAATATTTTGTTCTTCAAGTTTAAGAGAACAATGAGCCCCAATGGTTAATCCTTTATCGGAAATTATTTGTAATTTTCGACAAGTAGAACAATGAATGGAACAGGTAGACGGTTGAAATCTTTGTATATATTGCTTCTATATAATCTAAGAAACATATATGCAAAGCATCCAATCAGAACAATTCGCCAATTATTTCATCTTCAAGTTTAAGTGAACAATGAGCCCCATTGTTAATCCTTTATCGGAAATTATTTGTAACTTTCGACAAGTAGAACAATGAATGGAACAGGTAGACGGTTGAAATCTTTGTATATATTGCTTCTATATAATCTAAGAAAGATATATGCAAAGCATCTAAACAGTAACAATCGCCAATTTTTTGATCTTCAAGTTTAAGTGAACAATGAGCCCCATTGTTAATCCTTTATCGGTAATTATTTGTAACTTTCGACAAGTAGAACAATGAATGGAACATGTAGACGGTTGAAATCTTTGTATATATTGCTTCTATATAATCTAAGAAACATATATGCAAAGCATCTAAACAGTAACAATCGCCAATTTTTTGATCTTCAAGTTTAAGTGAACAATGAGCCCCATTGTTAATCCTTTATCGGAAATTATTTGTAACTTTCGACAAGTAGAACAATGAATGGAACAGGTAGACGGTTGAAATCTTTGTATATATTGCTTCTATATAATCTAAGAAACATATATGCAAAGCATCCAAACAGAACAATTCGCCAATTATTTCATCTTCAAGTTTAAGTGAACAATGAGCCCCATTGTTAATCCTTTATCGGAAATTATTTGTAACTTTCGACAAGTAGAACAATGAATGGAACAGGTAGACGGTTGAAATCTTTGTATATATTGCTTCTATATAATCTAAGAAACATATATGCAAAGCATCTAAACAGTAACAATCGCCAATTTTTTGATCTTCAAGTTTAAGTGAACAATGAGCCCCATTGTTAATCCTTTATCGGAAATTATTTGTAACTTTCGACAAGTAGAACAATGAATGGAACTGGTAGACGGTGGAAATCTTTTTATATATTGCTTCTATATAGTCTAAGAAACATATATGCAAAGCATCCAAACAGTACCAGTCGCCAATTTTTTGATCTTCAAGTTTAAGTGAACAATGAGCCCCATTGATAATCATGAAATGGAAATTATTTGTAACTTTCTACAAGTAGAACAATGAATAGTACAGGTAGACGGGTGAAATCTTTCTATATATTGCTTCTAAATAGTCTAAGAAACATATATGCAAAGCATCCAAACAGTACAATTCACCAATTTTTTGTTCTTCAAGTTTAAGTCAACTACCAGCCCCATTGTTAATCCTTTATCGGAAATTATTTGTAACTTTCGACAAGTAGAACAATGAATGGAACAGGTAGATGGTTGAAATCTTTGTATATATTGCTTCTATATAATCTAAGAAACATATATGCAAAGCATCTAAACAGTAACAATCGCCAATTTTTTGATCTTCAAGTTTAAGTGAACAATGAGCCCCATTGTTAATCCTTTATCGGAAATTATTTGTAACTTTCGACAAGTAGAACAATGAATGGAACTGGTAGACGGTTGAAATCTTTGTATATATTGCTTCTATATAATCTAAGAAACATATATGCAAAGCATCTAAACAGTAACAATCGCCAATTTTTTGATCTTCAAGTTTAAGTGAACAATGAGCCCCATTGTTAATCCTTTATCGGAAATTATTTGTAACTTTCGACAAGTAGAACAATGAATGGAACTGGTAGACGGTGGAAATCTTTTTATATATTGCTTCTATATAGTCTAAGAAACATATATGCAAAGCATCCAAACAGTACCAGTCGCCAATTTTTTGATCTTCAAGTTTAAGTGAACAATGAGCCCCATTGATAATCATGAAATGGAAATTATTTGTAACTTTCTACAAGTAGAACAATGAATAGTACAGGTAGACGGGTGAAATCTTTCTATATATTGCTTCTAAATAGTCTAAGAAACATATATGCAAAGCATCCAAACAGTACAATTCACCAATTTTTTGTTCTTCAAGTTTAAGTCAACTACCAGCCCCATTGTTAATCCTTTATCGGAAATTATTTGTAACTTTCGACAAGTAGAACAATGAATGGAACAGGTAGATGGTTGAAATCTTTGTATATATTGCTTCTATATAATCTAAGAAACATATATGCAAAGCATCTAAACAGTAACAATCGCCAATTTTTTGATCTTCAAGTTTAAGTGAACAATGAGCCCCATTGTTAATCCTTTATCGGAAATTATTTGTAACTTTCGACAAGTAGAACAATGAATGGAACTGGTAGACGGTGGAAATCTTTGTATATGTTGCTTCTATATAGTCTAAGACACATATATGCAAAGCATCCAAACAGTTCCAGTCGCCAATTTTTTGTTCCTCAAGTTTAAGTGAACAACGAGGCCCATTGATAATCATGAAACGGAAATTATTTCAAACTTTCGACAAGTAGAACAATGAATAGAACAGGTAGACGGTTGAAATCTTTGTATATATTGCTTCTATATAATCAAAGAAACATATATGCAAAGCATCCAAACAGTACCATTCGCCAATTTTTTGTTCTTCAAGTTTAAGTGAACAACGAGCCCCATTGATAATCATGAAACGGAAATTATTTGGAACTTTCGACAAGTAGAACAATGAATGGAACAGGTAGACCGTTGAAATCTTTGTATATATTGCTTCTATATAATCTAAGAAACATATATGCAAAGCATCCAAACAGTACCATTCGCCAATTTTTTGTTCTTCAAGTTTAAGTGAACTACGAGCCCCATTGTTAATACTTTAACGGAAATTATTTGTAACTTGCGACAAATAGAACAATGGATGGAACAGGTAGACGGTTGAAATCTTTGTATATATTGCTTCTATATAATCTAAGAAACATATATGCAAAGCATCCAAACAGTACCATTCGCCAATTTTTTGTTCTTCAAGTTTAAGTGAACTACGAGCCCCATTGTTAATACTTTAACGGAAATTATTTGTAACTTGCGACAAATAGAACAATGAATGGAACTGGTAGACGGTTGAATTCTTTTTGTATATTGCTTCTATATAGTCTAAGAAACATATATGCAAAGCATCCAAACAGTTCCAGTCGCCAATTTTTTGTTCCTCAAGTTTAAGTGAACAACGAGGCCCATTGATAATCATGAAACGGAAATTATTTCAAACTTTCGACAAGACGAACAATGAATAGAACAGGTAGACGGTTGAAATCTTTGTATATGTTGCTTCTATATAGTCTAAGAAACCTATATGCAAAGCATCTAAACAGTAACAATCGCCAATTTTTTGATCTTCAAGTTTAAGTGAACAATGAGCCCAATTGTTAATCCTTTATCGGAAATTATTTGTAACTTTCGACAAGTAGAACAATGAATGGAACAGGTAGACGGTTGAAATCTTTGTATATATTGCTTCTATATAATCTAAGAAACATATATGCAAAGCATCTAAACAGTAACAATCGCCAATTTTTTGATCTTCAAGTTTAAGTGAACAATGAGCCCCATTGTTAATCCTTTATCGGAAATTATTTGTAACTTTCGACAAGTAGAACAATGAATGGAACAGGTAGACGGTTGAAATCTTTGTATATATTGCTTCTATATAATCTAAGAAACATATATGCAAAGCATCCAAACAGTACAATTCGCCAATTATTTCATCTTCATGTTTAAGTGAACTACGAGCCCCATTGTTAATACTTTAACGGAAATTATTTGTAACTTCCGACAAGTAGAACAATGAATGGAACAGGTAGACGGTTGAAATCAATGTATATATTGCTTCTATATAATTTAAGAAAGATATATGCAAAGCATCCAAACAGTACCATTCGCCAATTCTTTGTTCTTCAAGTTTAAGTGAACTACGAGCCCCATTATTAATACTTTAACGGAAATTATTTGTAACTTGCGACAAGTAGAACAATGGATGGAACAGGTAGACGGTTGAAATCTTTGTATATATTGCTTCTATGTAATCTAAGAAACATATATGCAAAGCATCCAAACAGTACCATTCGCCAATTTCTTGTTCTTCAAGTTTAAGTGAACAACGAGCCCCATTGATAATCATGAAACGGAAATTATTTGTAACTTTCTACAAGTAGAACAATAAATAGAAGAGGTAGACGGTTGAAATCTTTGTATATGTTGCTTCTATATAGTCTAAGAAACCTATATGCAAAGCATCTAAACAGTAACAATCGCCAATTTTTTGATCTTCACGTTTAAGTGAACAGCGAGCCCCATTGATAATCATGAAATGGAAATTATTTGTAACTTTCTACAAGTAGAACAATGAATAGTACAGGTAGACGGGTGAAATCTTTCTATATATTGCTTCTAAATAGTCTAAGAAACATATATGCAAAGCATCCAAACAGTACAATTCGCCAATTTTTTGTTCTTCAAGTTTAAGTCAACTACGAGCCCCATTGTTAATCCTTTAAAGGAAATTATTTGTAAATTTCGACAAGTAGAACAATGATTGGAACACGTAGACGGTTGAAATCTTTGTATATATTGCTTCCATATAGTTTATGAAACATATACGCAAAGCATCCAAACAGTACCATTCGCTAATTTTTTGTTCTTCAAGTTTAAGTGAACAATGAGCCCCAATGGTTAATCCTTTATCGGAAATTATTTGTAAATTTCGGCAAGTAGAACAATGAATGGAACATGTAGACGGTTGAAATCATTGTATATATTGCTTCTATATAGTCTAAGAAACATATATGCAAAGCATCCAAACAGTACAATTCGACAATTTTTTGTCCTTCAAGTTTAAGTGAACAACGAGCCCCATTGATAATCATGAAACGGAAATTATTTGTAACTTTCGACAAGTAGAACAATGAATGGAACAGGTAGACCGTTGAAATCTTTGTATATATTGCTTCTATATAATCTAAGAAACATATATGCAAAGCATCCAAACAGTACCATTCGCCAATTTTTTGTTCTTCAAGTTTAAGTGAACTACGAGCCCCATTGTTAATACTTTAACGGAAATTATTTGTAACTTGCGACAAATAGAACAATGGATGGAACAGGTAGACGGTTGAAATCTTTGTATATATTGCTTCTATATAATCTAAGAAACATATATGCAAAGCATCCAAACAGTACCATTCGCCAATTCTTTGTTCTTCAAGTTTAAGAGAACAATGAGCCCCATTGTTAATCCTTTATCGGAAATTATTTGTAACTTTCGACAAGTAGAACAATGAATGGATCTGGTAGACGGTTGAATTCTTTTTGTATATTGCTTCTATATAGTCTAAGAAACATATATGCAAAGCATCCAAACAGTTCCAGTCGCCAATTTTTTGTTCCTCAAGTTTAAGTGAACAACGAGGCCCATTGATAATCATGAAACGGAAATTATTTCAAACTTTCGACAAGAAGAACAATGAATAGAACAGGTAGACGGTTGAAATCTTTGTATATGTTGCTTCTATATAGTCTAAGAAACCTATATCCAAAGCATCTAAACAGTAACAATCGCCAATTTTTTGATCTTCAAGTTTAAGTGAACAATGAGCCCCATTGTTAATCCTTTATCGGAAATTATTTGTAACTTTCGACAAGTAGAACAATGAATGGAACAGGTAGACGGTTGAAATCTTTGTATATATTGCTTCTATATAATCTAAGAAACATATATGCAAAGCATCTAAACAGTAACAATCGCCAATTTTTTGATCTTCAAGTTTAAGTGAACAATGAGCCCCATTGTTAATCCTTTATCGGAAATTATTTGTAACTTTCGACAAGTAGAACAATGAATGGAACAGGTAGACGGTTGAAATCTTTGTATATATTGCTTCTATATAATCTAAGAAACATATATGCAAAGCATCCAAACAGTACAATTCGCCAATTATTTCATCTTCATGTTTAATTGAACTACGAGCCCCATTGTTAATACTTTAACGGAAATTATTTGTAACTTCCGACAAGTAGAACAATGAATGGAACAGGTAGACGGTTGAAATCAATGTATATATTGCTTCTATATAATTTAAGAAAGATATATGCAAAGCATCCAAACAGTACCATTCGCCAATTCTTTGTTCTTCAAGTTTAAGTGAACTACGAGCCCCATTATTAATACTTTAACGGAAATTATTTGTAACTTGCGACAAGTAGAACAATGGATGGAACAGGTAGACGGTTGAAATCTTTGTATATATTGCTTCTATGTAATCTAAGAAACCTATATGCAAAGCATCTAAACAGTAACAATCGCCAATTTTTTGATCTTCACGTTTAAGTGAACAGCGAGCCCCATTGATAATCATGAAATGGAAATTATTTGTAACTTTCTACAAGTAGAACAATGAATAGTACAGGTAGACGGGTGAAATCTTTCTATATATTGCTTCTAAATAGTCTAAGAAACATATATGCAAAGCATCCAAACAGTACAATTCGCCAATTTTTTGTTCTTCAAGTTTAAGTCAACTACGAGCCCCATTGTTAATCCTTTAAAGGAAATTATTTGTAAATTTCGACAAGTAGAACAATGATTGGAACACGTAGACGGTTGAAATCTTTGTATATATTGCTTCCATATAGTCTATGAAACATATACGCAAAGCATCCAAACAGTACCATTCGCTAATTTTTTGTTCTTCAAGTTTAAGTGAACAATGAGCCCCAATGGTTAATCCTTTATCGGAAATTATTTGTAAATTTCGGCAAGTAGAACAATGAATGGAACATGTAGACGGTTGAAATCATTGTATATATTGCTTCCATATAGTTTATGAAACATATATGCAAAGCATCCAAACAGTACCATTCGCTAATTTTTTGTTCTTCAAGTTTAAGTGAACAATGAGCCCCAATGGTTAATCCTTTATCGGAAATTATTTGTAAATTTCGGCAAGTAGAACAATGAATGGAACATGTAGACGGTTGAAATCATTGTATATATTGCTTCTATATAGTCTAAGAAACATATATGCAAAGCATCCAAACAGTACAATTCGACAATTTTTTGTCCTTCAAGTTTAAGTGAACAACGAGCCCCATTGATAATCATGAAACGGAAATTATTTGTAACTTTCGACAAGTAGAACAATGAATGGAACAGGTAGACCGTTGAAATCTTTGTATATATTGCTTCTATATAATCTAAGAAACATATATGCAAAGCATCCAAACAGTACCATTCGCCAATTTTTTGTTCTTCAAGTTTAAGTGAACTACGAGCCCCATTGTTAATACTTTAACGGAAATTATTTGTAACTTGCGACAAATAGAACAATGGATGGAACAGGTAGACGGTTGAAATCTTTGTATATATTGCTTCTATATAATCTAAGAAACATATATGCAAAGCATCCAAACAGTACCATTCGCCAATTCTTTGTTCTTCAAGTTTAAGAGAACAATGAGCCCCATTGTTAATCCTTTATCGGAAATTATTTGTAACTTTCGACAAGTAGAACAATGAATGGATCTGGTAGACGGTTGAATTCGTTTTGTATATTGCTTCTATATAGTCTAAGAAACATATATGCAAAGCATCCAAACAGTTCCAGTCGCCAATTTTTTGTTCCTCAAGTTTAAGTGAACAACGAGGCCCATTGATAATCATGAAACGGAAATTATTTCAAACTTTCGACAAGAAGAACAATGAATAGAACAGGTAGACGGTTGAAATCTTTGTATATGTTGCTTCTATATAGTCTAAGAAACCTATATGCAAAGCATCTAAACAGTAACAATCGCCAATTTTTTGATCTTCAAGTTTAAGTGAACAATGAGCCCCATTGTTAATCCTTTATCGGAAATTATTTGTAACTTTCGACAAGTAGAACAATGAATGGAACAGGTAGACGGTTGAAATCTTTGTATATATTGCTTCTATATAATCTAAGAAACATATATGCAAAGCATCTAAACAGTAACAATCGCCAATTTTTTGATCTTCAAGTTTAAGTGAACAATGAGCCCCATTGTTAATCCTTTATCGGAAATTATTTGTAACTTTCGACAAGTAGAACAATGAATGGAACAGGTAGACGGTTGAAATCTTTGTATATATTGCTTCTATATAATCTAAGAAACATATATGCAAAGCATCCAAACAGTACAATTCGCCAATTATTTCATCTTCATGTTTAATTGAACTACGAGCCCCATTGTTAATACTTTAACGGAAATTATTTGTAACTTCCGACAAGTAGAACAATGAATGGAACAGGTAGACGGTTGAAATCAATGTATATATTGCTTCTATATAATTTAAGAAAGATATATGCAAAGCATCCAAACAGTACCATTCGCCAATTCTTTGTTCTTCAAGTTTAAGTGAACTACGAGCCCCATTATTAATACTTTAACGGAAATTATTTGTAACTTGCGACAAGTAGAACAATGGATGGAACAGGTAGACGGTTGAAATCTTTGTATATATTGCTTCTATGTAATCTAAGAAACATATATGCAAAGCATCCAAACAGTACCATTCGCCAATTCCTTGTTCTTCAAGTTTAAGTGAACAACGAGCCCCATTGATAATCATGAAACGGAAATTATTTGTAACTTTCTACAAGTAGAACAATAAATAGAAGAGGTAGACGGTTGAAATCTTTGTATATGTTGCTTCTATATAGTCTAAGAAACCTATATGCAAAGCATCTAAACAGTAACAATCGCCAATTTTTTGATCTTCACGTTTAAGTGAACAGCGAGCCCCATTGATAATCATGAAATGGAAATTATTTGTAACTTTCTACAAGTAGAACAATGAATAGTACAGGTAGACGGGTGAAATCTTTCTATATATTGCTTCTAAATAGTCTAAGAAACATATATGCAAAGCATCCAAACAGTACAATTCGCCAATTTTTTGTTCTTCAAGTTTAAGTCAACTACGAGCCCCATTGTTAATCCTTTAAAGGAAATTATTTGTAAATTTCGACAAGTAGAACAATGATTGGAACACGTAGACGGTTGAAATCTTTGTATATATTGCTTCCATATAGTCTATGAAACATATACGCAAAGCATCCAAACAGTACCATTCGCTAATTTTTTGTTCTTCAAGTTTAAGTGAACAATGAGCCCCAATGGTTAATCCTTTATCGGAAATTATTTGTAATTTTCGACAAGTAGAACAATGAATGGAACAGGTAGACGGTTGAAATCTTTGTATATATTGCTTCTATATAATCTAAGAAACATATATGCAAAGCATCTAAACAGTAACAATCGCCAATTTTTTGCTCTTCAAGTTTAAGTGAACTACGAGCCCCGTTGTTAATCCTTTAAAGGAAATTATTTGTAAATTTCGGCAAGTAGAACAATGAATGGAACATGTAGACGGTTGAAATCATTGTATATATTGCTTCTATATAGTCTAAGAAACATATATGCAAATCGTCCAAACAGTACAATTCGCCAATTTTTTGCTCTTCAAGTTTAAGTGAACTACGAGCCCCATTGTTAATCCTTTAAAGGAAATTATTTGTAAATTTCGGCAAGTAGAACAATGAATGGAATAGGTAGACGGTTGAAATCATTGTATATATTGCTTCTATATAGTGTAAGAAACATATATGCAAAGCATCCAAACAGTACAATTCGCCAATTTTTTGTTCTTCAAGTTTAAGTAAACTACGATCCCCATTGTTAATCCCTTAACGGAAATTAATTGTAACTTTCTACAAGTAGAACAATGATTGGAACACGTAGACGGTTGAAATCTTTGTATATATTGCTTCTATATATTCCAAGAAACATATATGCAAATCGTCCAAACAGTACAATTCGCCAATTTTTTGCTCTTCAAGTTTAAGTGAACTACGAGCCCCATTGTTAATCCTTTAAAGGAAATTATTTGTAAATTTCGGCAAGTAGAACAAAGAATGGAATAGGTAGACGGTTGAAATCATTGTATATATTGCTTCTATATAGTCTAAGAAACATATATGCAAAGCATCCAAACAGTACAATTCGCCAATTTATTGTTCTTCAAGTTTAAGTGAACAATGAGCCCCATTGTTAATCCTTTATCGGAAATTATTTGTAAATTTCGACAAGTAGAACAATGAATGGAACAGGTAGACGGTTGAAATCTTTGTATATATTGCTTCTATATAATCTAAGAAACATATATGCAAAGCATCTAAACAGTAACAATCGCCAATTTTTTGATCTTCAAGTTTAAGTGAACAGCGAGCCCCATTGATAATCATGAAATGGAAATTATTTCTAACTTTCGAAAAGTAGAACAATGAATAGTACAGGTAGACGGGAGAAATCTTTCTATATATTGCTTCTAAATAGTCTAAGAAACATATATGCAAAGCATCCAAACAGTACAATTCGCCAATTTTTTGTTCTTCAAGTTTAAGTGAACTACGAGCCCCATTGTTAATCCTTTAAAGGAAATTATTTGTAAATTTCGACAAGTAGAACAATGAATGGATCATGTAGACGGTTGAAATCATTGTATATATTGCTTCTATATAGTCTACGAAACATATATGCAAAGCATACAAACAGTACAATTCGCCAATATTTTGTACTTCAAGTTTAAGTGAACAATGAGCCCCAATGGTTAATCCTTTATCGGAAATTATTTGTAACTTGCGACAAGTAGAACAATGGATGGAACAGGTAGACGGCTGAAATCTTTGTATATATTGCTTCTATATAGCCTACGAAACATATATGCAAAGCATCCGAACAGTACAATTCGCCAATTTTTTGTTCTTCAAGTTTAAGTGAACTACGAGCCCCATTGTTAATCCTTCAAAGGAAATTATTTGTAATTTTCGACAAGCAGAACAATGAATGGAACAGGTAGACGGTTGAAATCTTTGTATATGTTGCTTCTATATAGTCTAAGAAACATATATGCAAAGCATCCAAACAGTACAATTCGCCAATTTTTTGTTCTTCAAGTTTAAGTAAACTACGATCCCCATTGTTAATCCCTTAACGGAAATTAATTGTAACTTTCTACAAGTAGAACAATGATTGGAACACGTAGACGGTTGAAATCTTTGTATATATTGCTTCTATATATTCCAAGAAACATATATGCAAATCGTCCAAACAGTAACAATCGCCAATTTTTTGATCTTCAAGTTTAAGTGAACAGCGAACCCCATTGTTAATCCTTCAAAGGAAATTATTTGTAATTTTCGACTAGCAGAACAATGAATGGAACAGGTAGACGGTTGAAATCTTTGTATATATTGCTTCTATATAATCTAAGAAACATATATACAAAGCATCCAAACAGTAACAATCGCTAATTTTTTGATCTTCAAGTTTAAGTGAATAGCGAGCCCCATTGATAATCATGAAATGGAAATTATTTGTAACTTTCTACAAGTAGAACAATGAATAGTACAGGTAGACGGGTGAAATCTTTCTATATATTGTTTCTAAATAGTCTAAAAAACACATATGCAAAGCATCCAAACAGTACAATTCGCCAATTTTTTGTTCTTCAAGTTTAAGTGAACTACGAGCCCCATTGTTAATCCTTTAAAGGAAATTATTTGTAAATTTCGACAAGTAGAACAATGAATGGAACAGGTAGACGGTTGAAATCTTTGTATATATTGCTTCTATATATTCCAAGAAACATATATGCAAATCGTCCAAACAGTACAATTCGCCAATTTTTTGCTCTTCAAGTTTAAGTGAACTACGAGCCCCATTGTTAATCCTTTAAAGGAAATTATTTGTAAATTTCGGCAAGTAGAACAATGAATGGAATAGGTAGACGGTTGAAATCATTGTATATATTGCTTCTATATAGTCTAAGAAACATATATGCAAAGCATCCAAACAGTACAATTCGCCAATTTATTGTTCTTCAAGTTTAAGTGAACAATGAGCCCCATTGTTAATACTTTATCGGAAATTATTTGTAACTTTCGACAAGTAGAACAATGAATGGAACAGGTAGACGGTTGAAATCTTTGTATATATTGCTTCTATATAGTCTAAGAAACATATATGCAAAGCGTCCAAACAGTACAATTCGCCAATTTTTTGCTCTTCAAGTTTAAGTGAACTACGAGCCCCATTGTTAATCCTTTAAAGGAAATTATTTGTAAATTTCGGCAAGTAGAACAATGAATGGAATAGGTAGACGGTTGAAATCATTGTATATATTGCTTCTATATAGTCTAAGAAACATATATGCAAAGCATCCAAACAGTACAATTCGCCAATTTTTTGTTCTTCAAGTTTAAGTAAACTACGATCCCCATTGTTAATCCCTTAACGGAAATTAATTGTAACTTTCTACAAGTAGAACAATGATTGGAACACGTAGACGGTTGAAATCTTTGTATATATTGCTTCTATATATTCCAAGAAACATATATGCAAATCGTCCAAACAGTACAATTCGCCAATTTTTTGCTCTTCAAGTTTAAGTGAACTACGAGCCCCATTGTTAATCCTTTAAAGGAAATTATTTGTAAATTTCGGCAAGTAGAACAAAGAATGGAATAGGTAGACGGTTGAAATCATTGTATATATTGCTTCTATATAGTCTAAGAAACATATATGCAAAGCATCCAAACAGTACAATTCGCCAATTTATTGTTCTTCAAGTTTAAGTGAACAATGAGCCCCATTGTTAATCCTTTATCGGAAATTATTTGTAAATTTCGACAAGTAGAACAATGAATGGAACAGGTAGACGGTTGAAATCTTTGTATATATTGCTTCTATATAATCTAAGAAACATATATGCAAAGCATCTAAACAGTAACAATCGCCAATTTTTTGATCTTCAAGTTTAAGTGAACAGCGAGCCCCATTGATAATCATGAAATGGAAATTATTTCTAACTTTCGAAAAGTAGAACAATGAATAGTACAGGTAGACGGGAGAAATCTTTCTATATATTGCTTCTAAATAGTCTAAGAAACATATATGCAAAGCATCCAAACAGTACAATTCGCCAATTTTTTGTTCTTCAAGTTTAAGTGAACTACGAGCCCCATTGTTAATCCTTTAAAGGAAATTATTTGTAAATTTCGACAAGTAGAACAATGAATGGATCATGTAGACGGTTGAAATCATTGTATATATTGCTTCTATATAGTCTACGAAACATATATGCAAAGCATACAAACAGTACAATTCGCCAATATTTTGTACTTCAAGTTTAAGTGAACAATGAGCCCCAATGGTTAATCCTTTATCGGAAATTGTTTGTAACTTCCGACAAGTAGAACAATGAATGGAACAGGTAGACGGTTGAAATCAATGTATATATTGCTTCTATATAATTTAAGAAACATATATGCAAAGCATCCAAACAGTACCATTCGCCAATTCTTTGTTCTTCAAGTTTAAGTGAACAATGAGCCCCATTGTTAATCCTTTATCGGAAATTATTTGTAACTTTCGGCAAGTAGAACAATGAATGGAACTGGTAGACGGTTGAAATCTTTTTATATATTGCTTCTATATAGTCTAAGAAACATATATGCAAAGCATCCAAACAGTTCCAGTCGCCAATTTTTTGATCTTCAAGTTTAAGTGAACAATGAGCCCCATTGTTAATCCTTTATCGGAAATTATTTGTAACTTTCGACAAGTAAAACAATGAATGGAACAGGTAGACGGTTGAAATCTTTGTATATATTGCTTCTATACAGTCTAAGAAACATATATGCAAAGCATCCAAACAGTACCATTCGCCATTTCTTTGTTCTTCAAGTTTAAGTGAACAATGAGCCCCATTGTTAATCCTTTATCGGAAATTATTTGTAACTTTCAACAAGTAGAACAATGAATGGAACTGGTAGACGGTTGAAATCTTTTTATATATTGCTTCTATATAGTCTAAGAAACATATATGCAAAGCATCCAAACAGTTCCAGTCGCCAATTTTTTGTTCCTCAAGTTTAAGTGAACAACGAGGCCCATTGATAATCATGAAACGGAAATTATTTCAAACTTTCGACAAGTAGAACAATGAATAGAACAGGTAGACGGTTGTAATCTTTGTATATATTGCTTCTATATAATCTAAGAAACATATATGCAAAGCATCCAAACAGTACAATTCGCCAATTTTTTGTTCTTCAAGTTTAAGTCAACTACGAGCCCCATTGTTAATCCTTTAAAGGAAATTATTTGTAAATTTCGACAAGTAGAACAATGAATGGAACAGGTAGACGGTTGAAATCTTTGTATATATTGCTTCTATATATTCCAAGAAACATATATGCAAATCGTCCAAACAGTACAATTCGCCAATTTTTTGCTCTTCAAGTTTAAGTGAACTACGAGCCCCATTGTTAATCCTTTAAAGGAAATTATTTGTAAATTTCGGCAAGTAGAACAATGAATGGAATAGGTAGACGGTTGAAATCATTGTATATATTGCTTCTATATAGTCTAAGAAACATATATGCAAAGCATCCAAACAGTACAATTCGCCAATTTATTGTTCTTCAAGTTTAAGTGAACAATGAGCCCCATTGTTAATACTTTATCGGAAATTATTTGTAACTTTCGACAAGTAGAACAATGAATGGAACAGGTAGACGGTTGAAATCTTTGTATATATTGCTTCTATATAGTCTAAGAAACATATATGCAAAGCGTCCAAACAGTACAATTCGCCAATTTTTTGCTCTTCAAGTTTAAGTGAACTACGAGCCCCATTGTTAATCCTTTAAAGGAAATTATTTGTAACTTCCGACAAGTAGAACAATGAATGGAACAGGTAGACGGTTGAAATCAATGTATATATTGCTTCTATATAATTTAAGAAACATATATGCAAAGCATCCAAACAGTACCATTCGCCAATTCTTTGTTCTTCAAGTTTAAGTGATCAATGAGCCCCATTGTTAATCCTTTATCGGAAACTATTTGTAACTTTCGGCAAGTAGAACAATGAATGGAACTGGTAGACGGTTGAAATCTTTTTATATATTGCTTCTATATAGTCTAAGAAACATATATGCAAAGCATCCAAACAGTTCCAGTCGCCAATTTTTTGATCTTCAAGTTTAAGTGAACAATGAGCCCCATTGTTAATCCTTTATCGGAAATTATTTGTAACTTTCGACAAGTAAAACAATGAATGGAACAGGTAGACGGTTGAAATCTTTGTATATATTGCTTCTATACAGTCTAAGAAACATATATGCAAAGCATCCAAACAGTATCATTCGCCATTTCTTTGTTCTTCAAGTTTAAGTGAACAATGAGCCCCATTGTTAATCCTTTATCGGAAATTATTTGTAACTTTCAACAAGTAGAACAATGAATGGAACTGGTAGACGGTTGAAATCTTTTTATATATTGCTTCTATATAGTCTAAGAAACATATATGCAAAGCATCCAAACAGTTCAAGTCGCCAATTTTTTGTTCCTCAAGTTTAAGTGAACAACGAGGCCCATTGATAATCATGAAACGGAAATTATTTCAAACTTTCGACAAGTAGAACAATGAATAGAACAGGTAGACGGTTGAAATCTTTGTATATATTGCTTCTATATAATCTAAGAAACATATATGCAAAGCATCCAAACAGTACAATTCGCCAATTTTTTGTTCTTCAAGTTTAAGTCAACTACGAGCCCCATTGTTAATCCTTTAAAGGAAATTATTTGTAAATTTCGACAAGTAGAACAATGAATGGAACAGGTAGACCGTTGAAATCTTTGTATATATTGCTTCTATATAATCTAAGAAACATATATGCAAAGCATCCAAACAGTACAATTCGCCAATTATTTCATCTTCATGTTTAAGTGAACTACGAGCCCCATTGTTAATCCTTTAAAGGAAATTATTTGTAAATTTCGGCAAGTAGAACAAAGAATGGAATAGGTAGACGGTTGAAATCATTGTATATATTGCTTCTATATAGTCTAAGAAGCATATATGCAAAGCATCCAAACAGTACAATTCGCCAATTTATTGTTCTTCAAGTTTAAGTGAACAATGAGCCCCATTGTTAATCCTTTATCGGAAATTATTTGTAAATTTCGACAAGTAGAACAATGAATGGAACAGGTAGACGGTTGAAATCTTTGTATATATTGCTTCTATATAATCTAAGAAACATATATGCAAAGCATCTAAACAGTAACAATCGCCAATTTTTTGATCTTCAAGTTTAAGTGAACAGCGAGCCCCATTGATAATCATGAAATGGAAATTATTTCTAACTTTCGAAAAGTAGAACAATGAATAGTACAGGTAGACGGGAGAAATCTTTCTATATATTGCTTCTAAATAGTCTAAGAAACATATATGCAAAGCATCCAAACAGTACAATTCGCCAATTTTTTGTTCTTCAAGTTTAAGTGAACTACGAGCCCCATTGTTAATCCTTTAAAGGAAATTATTTGTAAATTTCGACAAGTAGAACAATGAATGGATCATGTAGACGGTTGAAATCATTGTATATATTGCTTCTATATAGTCTACGAAACATATATGCAAAGCATACAAACAGTACAATTCGCCAATATTTTGTACTTCAAGTTTAAGTGAACAATGAGCCCCAATGGTTAATCCTTTATCGGAAATTGTTTGTAACTTCCGACAAGTAGAACAATGAATGGAACAGGTAGACGGTTGAAATCAATGTATATATTGCTTCTATATAATTTAAGAAACATATATGCAAAGCATCCAAACGGTACCATTCGCCAATTCTTTGTTCTTCAAGTTTAAGTGAACAATGAGCCCCATTGTTAATCCTTTATCGGAAATTATTTGTAACTTTCGGCAAGTAGAACAATGAATGGAACTGGTAGACGGTTGAAATCTTTTTATATATTGCTTCTATATAGTCTAAGAAACATATATGCAAAGCATCCAAACAGTTCCAGTCGCCAATTTTTTGATCTTCAAGTTTAAGTGAACAATGAGCCCCATTGTTAATCCTTTATCGGAAATTATTTGTAACTTTCGACAAGTAAAACAATGAATGGAACAGGTAGACGGTTGAAATCTTTGTATATATTGCTTCTATACAGTCTAAGAAACATATATGCAAAGCATCCAAACAGTACCATTCGCCATTTCTTTGTTCTTCAAGTTTAAGTGAACAATGAGCCCCATTGTTAATCCTTTATCGGAAATTATTTGTAACTTTCAACAAGTAGAACAATGAATGGAACTGGTAGACGGTTGAAATCTTTTTATATATTGCTTCTATATAGTCTAAGAAACATATATGCAAAACATCCAAACAGTTCCAGTGGCCAATTTTTTGTTCCTCAAGTTTAAGTGAACAACGAGGCCCATTGATAATCATGAAACGGAAATTATTTCAAACTTTCGACAAGTAGAACAATGAATAGAACAGGTAGACGGTTGAAATCTTTGTATATATTGCTTCTATATAATCTAAGAAACATATATGCAAAGCATCCAAACAGTACAATTCGCCAATTTTTTGTTCTTCAAGTTTAAGTCAACTACGAGCCCCATTGTTAATCCTTTAAAGGAAATTATTTGTAAATTTCGACAAGTAGAACAATGAATGGAACAGGTAGACGGTTGAAATCTTTGTATATATTGCTTCTATATATTCCAAGAAACATATATGCAAATCGTCCAAACAGTACAATTCGCCAATTTTTTGCTCTTCAAGTTTAAGTGAACTACGAGCCCCATTGTTAATCCTTTAAAGGAAATTATTTGTAAATTTCGGCAAGTAGAACAATGAATGGAATAGGTAGACGGTTGAAATCATTGTATATATTGCTTCTATATAGTCTAAGAATCATATATGCAAAGCATCCAAACAGTACAATTCGCCAATTTATTGTTCTTCAAGTTTAAGTGAACAATGAGCCCCATTGTTAATACTTTATCGGAAATTCTTTGTAACTTTCGACAAGTAGAACAATGAATGGAACAGGTAGACGGTTGAAATCTTTGTATATATTGCTTCTATATAGTCTAAGAAACATATATGCAAAGCATCCAAACAGTACCATTCGCCAATTTTTTGTTCTTCAAGTTTAAGTGAACTACGAGCCCCATTGTTAATCCTTTAAAGGAAATTATTTGTAACTTCCGACAAGTAGAACAATGAATGGAACAGGTAGACGGTTGAAATCAATGTATATATTGCTTCTATATAATTTAAGAAACATATATGCAAAGCATCCAAACAGTACCATTCGCCAATTCTTTGTTCTTCAAGTTTAAGTGAACAATGAGCCCCATTGTTAATCCTTTATCGGAAATTATTTGTAACTTTCGGCAAGTAGAACAATGAATGGAACTGGTAGACGGTTGAAATCTTTTTATATATTGCTTCTATATAGTCTAAGAAACATATATGCAAAGCATCCAAACAGTTCCAGTCGCCAATTTTTTGATCTTCAAGTTTAAGTGAACAATGAGCCCCATTGTTAATCCTTTATCGGAAATTATTTGTAACTTTCGACAAGTAAAACAATGAATGGAACAGGTAGACGGTTGAAATCTTTGTATATATTGCTTCTATACAGTCTAAGAAACATATATGCAAAGCATCCAAACAGTATCATTCGCCATTTCTTTGTTCTTCAAGTTTAAGTGAACAATGAGCCCCATTGTTAATCCTTTATCGGAAATTATTTGTAACTTTCAACAAGTAGAACAATGAATGGAACTGGTAGACGGTTGAAATCTTTTTATATATTGCTTCTATATAGTCTAAGAAACATATATGCAAAGCATCCAAACAGTTCCAGTCGCCAATTTTTTGTTCCTCAAGTTTAAGTGAACAACGAGGCCCATTGATAATCATGAAACGGAAATTATTTCAAACTTTCGACAAGTAGAACAATGAATAGAACAGGTAGACGGTTGAAATCTTTGTATATATTGCTTCTATATAATCTAAGAAACATATATGCAAAGCATCCAAACAGTACAATTCGCCAATTTTTTGTTCTTCAAGTTTAAGTCAACTACGAGCCCCATTGTTAATCCTTTAAAGGAAATTATTTGTAAATTTCGACAAGTAGAACAATGAATGGAACAGGTAGACCGTTGAAATCTTTGTATATATTGCTTCTATATAATCTAAGAAACATATATGCAAAGCATACAAACAGTACCATTCGCCAATTCTTTGTTCTTCAAGTTTAAGAGAACAATGAGCCCCATTGTTAATCCTTTATCGGAAATTATTTGTAACTTTCGACAAGTAGAACAATGAATGGAACTGGTAGACGGTTGAATTCTTTTTATATATTGCTTCTATATAGTCTAAGAAACATATATGCAAAGCATCCAAACAGTTCCAGTCGCCAATTTTTTGTTCCTCAAGTTTAAGTGAACAACGAGGCCCATTGATAATCATGAAACGGAAATTATTTCAAACTTTCGACAAGAAGAACAATGAATAGAACAGGTAGACGGTTAAAATCTTTGTATATGTTGCTTCTATATAGTCTAAGAAACCTATATGCAAAGCATCTAAACAGTAACAATCGCCAATTTTTTGATCTTCAAGTTTAAGTGAACAATGAGCCCCATTGTTAATACTTTAACGGTAATTATTTGTAACTTTCGACAAGTAGAACAATGAATGGAACAGGTAGACGGTTGAAATCTTTGTATATATTGCTTCTATATAATCTAAGAAACATATATGCAAAGCATCTAAACAGTAACAATCGCCAATTTTTTGATCTTCAAGTTTAAGTGAACAATGAGCCCCATTGTTAATCCTTTATCGGAAATTATTTGTAACTTTCGACAAGTAGAACAATGAATGGAACAGGTAGACGGTTGAAATCTTTGTATATATTGCTTCTATATAATCTAAGAAACATATATGCAAAGCATCCAAACAGTACAATTCGCCAATTATTTCATCTTCATGTTTAAGTGAACTACGAGCCCCATTGTTAATACTTTAACGGAAATTATTTGTAACTTCAGACAAGTAGAACAATGAATGGAACAGGTAGACGGTTGAAATCAATGTATATATTGCTTCTATATAATTTAAGAAAGATATATGCAAAGCATCCAAACAGTACCATTCGCCAATTCTTTGTTCTTCAAGTTTAAGTGAACTACGAGCCCCATTGTTAATACTTTAACGGAAATTATTTGTAACTTGCGACAAGTAGAACAATGGATGGAACAGGTAGACGGTTGAAATCTTTGTATATATTGCTTCTATGTAATCTAAGAAACATATATGCAAAGCATCCAAACAGTACCATTCGCCAATTTCTTGTTCTTCAAGTTTAAGTGAACAATGAGCCCCATTGTTAATCCTTTATCGGAAATTATTTGTAACTTTCGACAAGTAGAACAATGAATGGAACTGGTAGACGGTGGAAATCTTTTTATATATTGTTTCCATATAGTCTAAGATACATATACGCAAAGCATCCAAACAGTACGATTCGCTAATTTTTTGTTCTTCAAGTTTAAGTGAACAATGAGCCCCAATGGTTAATACTTTATCGGAAATTATTTGTAATTTTCGACAAGTAGAACAATGAATGGAACAGGTAGACGGCTGAAATCTTTGTATATATTGCTTCTATATAATCTAAGAAACATATATGCAAAGCATACAAACAGTACCATTCGCCAATTCTTTGTTCTTCAAGTTTAAGAGAACAATGAGCCCCATTGTTAATCCTTTATCGGAAATTATTTGTAACTTTCGACAAGTAGAACAATGAATGGAACTGGTAGACGGTTGAATTCTTTTTATATATTGCTTCTATATAGTCTAAGAAACATATATGCAAAGCATCCAAACAGTTCCAGTCGCCAATTTTTTGTTCCTCAAGTTTAAGTGAACAACGAGGCCCATTGATAATCATGAAACGGAAATTATTTCAAACTTTCGACAAGAAGAACAATGAATAGAACAGGTAGACGGTTAAAATCTTTGTATATGTTGCTTCTATATAGTCTAAGAAACCTATATGCAAAGCATCTAAACAGTAACAATCGCCAATTTTTTGATCTTCAAGTTTAAGTGAACAATGAGCCCCATTGTTAATACTTTAACGGTAATTATTTGTAACTTTCGACAAGTAGAACAATGAATGGAACAGGTAGACGGTTGAAATCTTTGTATATATTGCTTCTATATAATCTAAGAAACATATATGCAAAGCATCTAAACAGTAACAATCGCCAATTTTTTGATCTTCAAGTTTAAGTGAACTACGAGCCCCATTGTTAATCCTTTAAAGGAAATTATTTGTAAATTTCGACAAGTAGAACAATGAATGGATCATGTAGACGGCTGAAATCATTGTATATATTGCTTTTATATAGTCTACGAAACATATATGCAAAGCATACAAACAGTACAATTCGCCAATATTTTGTTCTTCAAGTTTAAGAGAACAATGAGCCCCAATGGTTAATCCTTTATCGGAAATTATTTGTAATTTTCGACAAGTAGAACAATGAATGGAACAGGTAGACGGTTGAAATCTTTGTATATATTGCTTCTATATAATCTAAGAAACATATATGCAAAGCATCCAAACAGAACAATTCGCCAATTATTTCATCTTCAAGTTTAAGTGAACAATGAGCCCCATTGTTAATCCTTTATCGGAAATTATTTGTAACTTTCGACAAGTAGAACAATGAATGGAACAGGTAGACGGTTGAAATCTTTGTATATATTGCTTCTATATAATTTAAGAAACATATATGCAAAGCATCTAAACAGTAACAATCGCCAATTTTTTGATCTTCAAGTTTAAGTGAACAATGAGCCCCATTGTTAATCCTTTATCGGAAATTATTTGTAACTTTCGACAAGTAGAACAATGAATGGAACTGGTAGACGGTGGAAATCTTTTTATATATAGCTTCTATATAGTCTAAGAAACATATATGCAAAGCATCCAAACAGTACCAGTCGCCAATTTTTTGATCTTCAAGTTTAAGTGAACAATGAGCCCCATTGATAATCATGAAATGGAAATTATTTGTAACTTTCTACAAGTAGAA
Organism: Cerceris ruficornis; assembly: GCA_963989415.1. NCBI lineage: Eukaryota > Metazoa > Arthropoda > Insecta > Hymenoptera > Crabronidae > Cerceris > Cerceris ruficornis. The sequence goes on from CAXDIW010000088.1 coordinate 79,412, forward strand.
CAATGAATAGTACAGGTAGACGGGTGAAATCTTTCTATATATTGCTTCTAAATAGTCTAAGAAACATATATGCAAAGCATCCAAACAGTACAATTCACCAATTTTTTGTTCTTCAAGTTTAAGTCAACTACCAGCCCCATTGTTAATCCTTTATCGGAAATTATTTGTAACTTTCGACAAGTAGAACAATGAATGGAACAGGTAGATGGTTGAAATCTTTGTATATATTGCTTCTATATAATCTAAGAAACATATATGCAAAGCATCTAAACAGTAACAATCGCCAATTTTTTGATCTTCAAGTTTAAGTGAACAATGAGCCCCATTGTTAATCCTTTATCGGAAATTATTTGTAACTTTCGACAAGTAGAACAATGAATGGAACTGGTAGACGGTGGAAATCTTTTTATATATTGCTTCTATATAGTCTAAGAAACATATATGCAAAGCATCCAAACAGTACCAGTCGCCAATTTTTTGTTCTTCAAGTTTAAGTGAACAACGAGGCCCATTGATAATCATGAACCGGAAATTATTTGTAACTTTAGACAACAAGAACAATGAATAGAACAGGTAGACGGTTGAAATCTTTGTATATGTTGCTTCTATATAGTCTAAGACACATATATGCAAAGCATCCAAACAGTTCCAGTCGCCAATTTTTTGTTCCTCAAGTTTAAGTGAACAACGAGGCCCATTGATAATCATGAAACGGAAATTATTTCAAACTTTCGACAAGTAGAACAATGAATAGAACAGGTAGACGGTTGAAATCTTTGTATATATTGCTTCTATATAATCAAAGAAACATATATGCAAAGCATCCAAACAGTACCATTCGCCAATTTTTTGTTCTTCAAGTTTAAGTGAACAACGAGCCCCATTGATAATCATGAAACGGAAATTATTTGTAACTTTCGACAAGTAGAACAATGAATGGAACAGGTAGACCGTTGAAATCTTTGTATATATTGCTTCTATATAATCTAAGAAACATATATGCAAAGCATCCAAACAGTACCATTCGCCAATTTTTTGTTCTTCAAGTTTAAGTGAACTACGAGCCCCATTGTTAATACTTTAACGGAAATTATTTGTAACTTGCGACAAATAGAACAATGGATGGAACAGGTAGACGGTTGAAATCTTTGTATATATTGCTTCTATATAATCTAAGAAACATATATGCAAAGCATCCAAACAGTACCATTCGCCAATTCTTTGTTCTTCAAGGTTAAGGGAACAATGAGCCCCATTGTTAATCCTTTATCGGAAATTATTTGTAACTTTCGACAAGTAGAACAATGAATGGAACTGGTAGACGGTTGATTTCTTTTTGTATATTGCTTCTATATAGTCTAAGAAACATATATGCAAAGCATCCAAACAGTTCCAGTCGCCAATTTTTTGTTCCTCAAGTTTAAGTGAACAACGAGGCCCATTGATAATCATGAAACGGAAATTATTTCAAACTTTCGACAAGAAGAACAATGAATAGAACAGGTAGACGGTTGAAATCTTTGTATATGTTGCTTCTATATAGTCTAAGAAATCTATATGCAAAGCATCTAAACAGTAACAATCGCCAATTTTTTGATCTTCAAGTTTAAGTGAACAATGAGCCCCATTGTTAATCCTTTATCGGAAATTATTTGTAACTTTCGACAAGTAGAACAATGAATGGAACAGGTAGACGGTTGAAATCTTTGTATATATTGCTTCTATATAATCTAAGAAACATATATGCAAAGCATCTAAACAGTAACAATCGCCAATTTTTTGATCTTCAAGTTTAAGTGAACAATGAGCCCCATTGTTAATCCTTTATCGGAAATTATTTGTAACTTTCGACAAGTAGAACAATGAATGGAACAGGTAGACGGTTGAAATCTTTGTATATATTGCTTCTATATAATCTAAGAAACATATATGCAAAGCATCCAAACAGTACAATTCGCCAATTATTTCATCTTCATGTTTAAGTGAACTACGAGCCCCATTGTTAATACTTTAACGGAAATTATTTGTAACTTCCGACAAGTAGAACAATGAATGGAACAGGTAGACGGTTGAAATCAATGTATATATTGCTTCTATATAATTTAAGAAAGATATATGCAAAGCATCCAAACAGTACCATTCGCCAATTCTTTGTTCTTCAAGTTTAAGTGAACTACGAGCCCCATTATTAATACTTTAACGGAAATTATTTGTAACTTGCGACAAGTAGAACAATGGATGGAACAGGTAGACGGTTGAAATCTTTGTATATATTGCTTCTATGTAATCTAAGAAACATATATGCAAAGCATCCAAACAGTACCATTCGCCAATTTCTTGTTCTTCAAGTTTAAGTGAACAACGAGCCCCATTGATAATCATGAAACGGAAATTATTTGTAACTTTCTACAAGTAGAACAATAAATAGAAGAGGTAGACGGTTGAAATCTTTGTATATGTTGCTTCTATATAGTCTAAGAAACCAATATGCAAAGCATCTAAACGGTAACAATCGCCAATTTTTTGATCTTCACGTTTAAGTGAACAGCGAGCCCCATTGATAATCATGAAATGGAAATTATTTGTAACTTTCTACAAGTAGAACAATGAATAGTACAGGTAGACGGGTGAAATCTTTCTATATATTGCTTCTAAATAGTCTAAGAAACATATATGCAAAGCATCCAAACAGTACAATTCGCCAATTTTTTGTTCTTCAAGTTTAAGTCAACTACGAGCCCCATTGTTAATCCTTTAAAGGAAATTATTTGTAAATTTCGACAAGTAGAACAATGAATGGAACAAGTAGACGGTTGAAATCATTGTATATATTGCTTCCATATAGTCTAAGAAACATATATGCAAAGCATCCAAACAGTACAATTCGCCAATATTTTGTTCTTCAAGTTTAAGTGAACAACGAGCCCAATTGTTAATCATTTAAAGGAAATTATTTGTAAATTTCGGCAAGTAGAACAATGATTGGAACACGTAGACGGATGAAATCTTTGTATATATTGCTTCTATATAGTCTAAGAAACATATATGCAAAGCATCCAAACAGTACAATTCGCCAATTTTTTGTTCTTCAAGTTTAAGTAAACTACGATCCCCATTGTTAATCCCTTAACGGAAATTATTTGTAACTTTCGACATGTAGAACGATGAATGGAACTGGTAGACGGTTGAAATCTTTGTATATATTGCTTCTATATAATCTAAGAAACATATTTGCAAAGCATCCAAACAGTACCATTCGCCAATTTTTTGATCTTCAAGTTTAAGTGAACAGCGAGCCCCATTGATAATCATGAAATGGAAATTATTTGTAACTTTCTACAAGTAGAACAATGAATGGAACAGGTAGACTGTTGAAATTATTTTATATATTGCTTCTATATATTCCAAGAAACATATATGCAAAGCGTCCAAACAGTACAATTCGCCAATTTTTTGCTCTTCAAGTTTAAGTGAACTACGAGCCCCATTGTTAATCCTTTAAAGGAAATTATTTGTAAATTTCGGCAAGTAGAACAATGAATGGAATAGGTAGACGGTTGAAATCATTGTATATATTGCTTCTATATAGTCTAAGAAACATATATGCAAAGCATCCAAACAGTACAATTCGCCAATTTTGTGTTCTTCAAGTTTAAGTAAACTACGATCCCCATTGTTAATCCCTTAACGGAAATTATTTGTAATTTTCGACAAGTAGAACAATGAATGGAACAGGTAGACGGTTGAAATCATTGTATATATTGCTTCTATAAAGTCTAAGAAACATATATGCAAATCATCCAAACAGTACAATTCGCCAATCTATTGTTCTTCAAGTTTAAGTGAACAACGAGCCCCATTGTTAATCCTTTAAGGAAATTATTTGTAAATTTCGACAAGTAGAACAATGATTGGAACACGTAGACGGTTGAAATCTTTGTATATATTGCTTCCATATAGTCTATGAAACATATACGCAAAGCATCCAAACAGTACCATTCGCTAATTTTTTGTTCTTCAAGTTTAAGTGAACAATGAGCCCCAATGGTTAATCCTTTATCGGAAATTATTTGTAATTTTCGACAAGTAGAACAATGAATGGAACAGGTAGACGGTTGAAATCTTTGTATATATTGCTTCTATATAATCTAAGAAACATATATGCAAAGCATCTAAACAGTAACAATCGCCAATTTTTTGATCTTCAAGTTTAAGTGAACAATGAGCCCCATTGTTAATCCTTTATCGGAAATTATTTGTAACTTTCGACAAGTAGAACAATGAATGGAACAGGTAGACGGTTGAAATCTTTGTATATATTGCTTCTATATAGTCTAAGAAACATATATGCAAAGCATCCAAACAGTAACATTCGCCAATACTTTGTTCTTCAAGTTTAAGTGAACTACGAGCCACATTGATAATCATGAAATGGAAATTATTTGTAACTTTCTACAAGTAGAACAATGAATGGAACAGGTAGACGGGTGAAATCTTTCTATATATTGCTTCTAAATAGTCTACGAAACATATATGCAAAGCATACAAACAGTACAATTCGCTAATATTTTGTTCTTCAAGTTTAAGTGAACTACGAGCCCCATTGTTAATCCTTTAAAGGAAATTATTTGTAAATTTCGACAAGTAGAACATTGAATGGAACAGGTAGACGGTTGAAATCTTTGTATATATTGCTTCTATATAGTATAAGAAACATATATGCAAAGCATCCAAACAGTACAATTCGCCAATTTTTTGTTCTTCAAGTTTAAGTGAACAATGAGCCCCATTGTTAATCCTTTATCGGAAATTATGTGTAAATTTCGACAAGTAGAACAATGAATGGAACAGGTAGACTGTTGAAATTATTGTATATATTGCTTCTATATATTCCAAGAAACATATATGCAAAGCGTCCAAACAGTACAATTCGCCAATTTTTTGCTCTTCAAGTTTAAGTGAACTACGAACCCCATTGTTAATCCTTTAAAGGAAATTATTTGTAAATTTCGGCAAGTAGAACAATGAATGGAATAGGTAGACGATTGAAATCATTGTATATATTTCTTCTATATAGTCTAAGAAACATATATGCAAAGCATCCAAACAGTACAATTCGAAAATTTTATGTTCTTCAAGTTTAGTGAACAATGAGCCCCATTGTTAATCCTTTATCGGAAATTATTTGTAACTTCCGACAAGTAGAACAATGAATGGAACAGGTAGACGGTTGAAATCAATGTATATATTGCTTCTATATAGTCTAAGAAACATATATGCAAAGCATCCAAACAGTACCATTCGCCAATTCTTTGTTCTTCAAGTTTAAGTGAACAATGAGCCCCATTGTTAATCCTTTATCGGAAATTATTTGTAACTTTCGACAAGTAGAACAATGAATGGAACTGGTAGACGGTTGAAATCTTTGTATAAATTGCTTCCATATAGTCTAAGAAACATATACGCAAAGCATCCAAACAGTACCATTCGCTAATTTTTTGTTCTTCAAGTTTAAGTGAACAATGAGCCCCAATGGTTAATCCGTTATCGGAAATTATTTGTAATTTTCGACAAGTAGAACAATGAATGGAACAGGTAGACGGTTGAAATCTTTGTATATATTGCTTCTATATAATCTAAGAAACATATATGAAAAGCATCTAAACAGTAACAATCGCCAATTTTTTGATCTTCAAGTTTAAGTGAACAATGAGCCCCATTGTTAATCCTTTATCGGAAATTATTTGTAACTTTCGACAAGTAGAACAATGATTGGAACACGTAGACGGTTGAAATCTTTGTATATATTGCTTCCATATAGTCTAAGAAACATATACGCAAAGCATCCAAACAGTACCATTCGCTAATTTTTTGTTCTTCAAGTTTAAGTGAACAATGAGCCCCAATGGTTAATCCTTTATCGGAAATTATTTGTAAATTTCGACAAGTAGAACAATGAATGGAACAGGTAGACGGTTGAAATCTTTGTATATATTGCTTCTATATAATCTAAGAAACATATATGCAATGCATCTAAACAGTAACAATCGCCAATTTTTCGATCTTCAAGATTAAGTGAACAGCGAGCCCCATTGATAATCATGAAATGGAAATTATTTGTAACTTTCTACAAGTAGAACAATGAATAGTACAGGTAGACGGGTGAAATCTTTCTATATATTGCTTCTAAATAGTCTACGAAACATATATGCAAAGCATACAAACAGTACAATTCGCCAATATTTTATTCTTCAAGTTTAAGTGAACTACGAGCCCCATTGTTAATCCTTTAACGGAAATTAATTGTAACTTTCTACAAGTAGAACAATGATAGGAACACGTAGACGGTTGAAATCTTTGTATATATTGCTTCCATATGGTCTAAAAAACATATATGCAAAGCATCCAAACAGTACCATTCGCCAATTTTTTGTTCTTCAAGTTTAAGTGAACAATGAGCCCCATTGTTAATCCTTTATCGGAAACTATTTGTAAATTTCGACAAGTAGAACAAGGAATGGAACTGGTAGACGGTTGAAATCTTTTTATATATTGCTTCTATATAGTCTAAGAAACATATATGCAAAGCATCCAAACTGTTCCAGTCGCCAATTTTTTGTTCTTCAAGTTTAAGTGAACAATGAGCCGCATTGTTAATCCTTTATCGGAAATTATTTGTAACTTTCGACAAGTAGAACAATGAATGGAACAGGTAGACAGTTGAAATCTTTGCATATATTGCTTCTATATAATCTAAGGAACATATATCAAAAGCATCTAAACAGTAACAATCGCCAATTTTTTGATCTTCAAGTTTAAGTGAACAATGAGCCCCATTGTTAATCCTTTATCGGAAATTATTTGTAACTTTCGACAAGTAGAACAATGATTGGAACACGTAGACGGTTGAAATCTTTGTATATATTGCTTCCATATAGTCTAAGAAACATATACGCAAAGCATCCAAACAGTACCATTCGCTAATTTTTTGTTCTTCAAGTTTAAGTGAACAATGAGCCCCAATGGTTAATCCTTTATCGGAAATTATTTGTAAATTTCGACAAGTAGAACAATGAATGGAACAGGTAGACGGTTGAAATCTTTGTATATATTGCTTCTATATAATCTAAGAAACATATATGCAATGCATCTAAACAGTAACAATCGCCAATTTTTCGATCTTCAAGATTAAGTGAACAGCGAGCCCCATTGATAATCATGTAATGGAAATTATTTGTAACTTTCTACAAGTAGAACAATGAATAGTACAGGTAGACGGGTGAAATCTTTCTATATATTGCTTCTAAATAGTCTAAAAAACACGTATGCAAAGCATCCAAACAGTACAATTCGCCAATTTTTTGTTCTTCAAGTTTAAGTGAACTACGAGCCCCATTGTTAATCCTTTAAAGGAAATTATTTGTAAATTTCGACAAGTAGAACAATGAATGGATCAGGTAGACGGTTGAAATCATTGTATATATTGCTTCTATATAGCCTACGAAACATATATGCAAAGCATCCGAACAGTACAATTCGCCAATTTTTTGTTCTTCAAGTTTAAGTGAACTACGAGCCCCATTGTTAATCCTTTAACGGAAATTAATTGTAACTTTCTACAAGTAGAACAATGAATAGTACAGGTAGACGGGTGAAATCTTTGTATATATTGCTTCTATATAATCTAAGAAACATATATGCAAAGCATCCAAACAGTACCATTCGCCAATTTTTTGTTCTTCAATTTTAAGTGAACTACGAGCCCCATTGTTAATCCTTCGAAGGAAATTATTTGTAATTTTCGACAAGTAGAACAATGAATGGAACTGGTAGACGGTTGAAATCTTTGTATAAATTGCTTCCATATAGTCTAAGAAACATATACGCAAAGCATCCAAAAAGTACCATTCGCTAATTTTTTGTTCTTCAAGTTTAAGTGAACAATGAGCCCCAATGGTTAATCCGTTATCGGAAATTATTTGTAATTTTCGACAAGTAGAACAATGAATGGAACAGGTAGACGGTTGAAATCTTTGTATATATTGCTTCTATATAATCTAAGAAACATATATGAAAAGCATCTAAACAGTAACAATCGCCAATTTTTTGATCTTCAAGTTTAAGTGAACAATGAGCCCCATTGTTAATCCTTTATCGGAAATTATTTGTAACTTTCTACAAGTAGAACAATGAATGGAACAGGTAGACGGGTGAAATCTTTCTATATATTGCTTCTAAATAGTCTAAGAAACATATATGCAAAGCATCCAAACAGTACAATTCGCCAATTATTTGATCTTCAAGTTTAAGTGAACAACGAGCCCCATTGATAATCATGAAACGGAAATTATTTGTAACTTTCTACAAGTAGAACAATGAATAGAACAGGTAGACGGTTGAAATCTTTGTATATGTTGCTGCTATATAGTCTAAGAAACCTATATGCAAAGCATCTAAACAGTAACAATCGCCAATTTTTTGATCTTCAAGTTTAAGTGAACAGCGAGCCCCATTGATAATCATGAAATGGAAATTATTTGTAACTTTCTACAAGTAGAACAATGAATAGTACAGGTAGACGGGTGAAATCTTTCTATATATTGCTTCTAAATAGCCTAAGAAACATATATGCAAAGCATCCAAACAGTACAATTCGCCAATTTTTTGTTCTTCAAGTCTAAGTGAACTACGAGCCCCATTGTTAATCCTTTAACGGAAATAATTTGTAAATTTCGACAAGTAGAACAATGGATGGAACAGGTAGACGGTTGAAATCTTTGTATATATTGCTTCTATATAGTCCAAGACACATATATGCAAAGCGTCCAAACAGTACAATTCGCCAATTTTTTGCTCTTCAAGTTTAAGTGAACTACGAGCCCCGTTGATAATCCTTTAAAGGAAATTATTTGTAAATTTCGGCAAGTAGAACAATGAATGGAACATGTAGACGGTTGAAATCTTTGTATATATTGCTTCTATATAATCTACGAAACATATATGCAAAGCATCCAAACAGTACAACTCGCCAATTTTTTGTTCTTCAAGTTTAAGTGAACTACGAGCCCCATTGATAATCATGAAATGGAAATTATTTGTAACTTTCTACAAGTAGAACAATGAATAGTACAGGTAGACGGGTGAAATCTTTCTATATATTGCTTCTATGTAATCTAAGAAACATATATGCAAAGCATCCAAACAGTACCATTCGCCAATTTCTTGTTCTTCAAGTTTAAGTGAACAATGAGCCCCATTGTTAATCCTTTATCGGAAATTATTTGTAACTTTCGACAAGTAGAACAATGAATGGAACTGGTAGACGGTTGAAATCTTTTTATATATTGTTTCCATATAGTCTAAGATACATATACGCAAAGCATCCAAACAGTACGATTCGCTAATTTTTTGTTCTTCAAGTTTAAGTGAACAATGAGCCCCAATGGTTAATACTTTATCGGAAATTATTTGTAATTTTCGACAAGTAGAACAATGAATGGAACAGGTAGACGGCTGAAATCTTTGTATATATTGCTTCTATATAATCTAAGAAACATATATGCAAAGCATCTAAACAGTAACAATCGCCAATTTTTTGATCTTCAAGTTTAAGTGAACTACGATCCCCATTGTTAATCCCTTAACGGAAATTATTTGTAACTTTCGACAAGTAGAACAGTGAATGGAACAGGTAGACGGTTGAAATCTTTGTATATATTGCTTCTTTATAGTATAAGAAACATACATGCAAAGCATCCAAACAGTACCATTCGCCAATTTTTTGTTCTTCAAGTTTAAGTGAACTACGAGCCCCATTGTTAATCCTTTAAAGGAAATTATTTGTAAATTTCGACAAGTAGAACATTGAATGGAACTGGTAGACGGTTGAAATCTTTGTATATATTGCTTCTATATAATCTACGAAACATATATGCAAAGCATCCAAACAGTACAACTCGCCAATTTTTTGTTCTTCAAGTTTAAGTGAACTACGAGCCCCATTGATAATCATGAAATGGAAATTATTTGTAACTTTCTACAAGTAGAACAATGAATAGTACAGGTAGACGGGTGAAATCTTTCTATATATTGCTTCTAAATAGTCTAAAAAACACATATGCAAAGCATCCAGACAGTACAATTCGCCAATTTTGTGTTCTTCAAGTTTAAGTGAACTACGAGCCCCATTGTTAATCCTTTAAAGGAAATTATTTGTAAATTTCGACAAGTAGAACAATGAATGGATCAGGTAGACGGTTGAAATCATTGTATATATTGCTTCTATATAGCCTACGAAACGTATATGCAAAGCATCCGAACAGTAAAATTCGCCAATTTTTTGTTCTTCAAGTTTAAGTGAACTACGAGCCCCATTGTTAATCCTTTAACGGAAATTAATTGTAACTTTCTACAAGTAGAACAATGAATAGTACAGGTAGACGGGTGAAATCTTTGTATATATTGCTTCTATATAATCTAAGAAACATATATGCAAAGCATCCAAACAGTACCATTCGCCAATTTTTTGTTCTTCAAGTTTAAGTGAACTACGAGCCCCATTGTTAATCCTTCGAAGGAAATTATTTGTAATTTTCGACAAGCAGAACAATGAATGGAACAGGTAGACGGTTGAAATCTTTGTATATATTGCTTCTATATAATCTAAGAAACATATATGCAAAGCATCCAAACAGTACCATTCGCCAATTTTTTGTTCTTCAAGTTTAAGTGAACTACGAGCCCCATTGTTAATCCTTCAAAGGAAATTATTTGTAATTTTCGACAAGCAGAACAATGAATGGAACAGGTAGACGGTTGAAATCTTTGTATATGTTGCTTCTATATAGTCTAAGAAACCTATATGCAAAGCATTTAAACAGTAACAATCGCCAATTTTTTGATCTTCAAGTTTAAGTGAACAGCGAGCCCCATTGGTAATCATGAAACGGAAATTAATTGTAACTTTCTACAAGTAGAACAATGAATAGTACAGGTAGACGGGTGAAATCTTTGTATATATTGCTTCTATATAATCTAAGAAACATATATGCAAAGCATCCAAACAGTACCATTCGCCAATTTTTTGTTCTTCAAGTTTAAGTGAACTACGAGCCCCATTGTTAATCCTTCGAAGGAAATTATTTGTAATTTTCGACAAGCAGAACAATGAATGGAACAGGTAGACCGTTGAAATCTTTGTATATATTGCTTCTATATAATCTACGAAACATATATGCAAAGCATCCAAACAGTACCATTCGCCAATTTTTTGTTCTTCAAGTTTAAGTGAACTACGAGCCCCATTGTTAATACTTTAACGGAAATTATTTGTAACTTGCGACAAATAGAACAATGGATGGAACAGGTAGACGGTTGAAATCTTTGTATATATTGCTTCTATATAATCTAAGAAACATATATGCAAAGCATCCAAACAGTACCATTCGCCAATTCTTTGTTCTTCAAGTTTAAGAGAACAATGAGCCCCATTGTTAATCCTTTATCGGAAATTATTTGTAACTTTCGACAAGTAGAACAATGAATGGAACTGGTAGACGGTTGAATTCTTTTTATATATTGCTTCTATAAAGTCTAAGAAACATATATGCAAAGCATCCAAACAGTTCCAGTCGCCAATTTTTTGTTCCTCAAGTTTAAGTGAACAACGAGGCCCATTGATAATCATGAAACGGAAATTATTTCAAACTTTCGACAAGAAGAACAATGAATAGAACAGGTAGACGGTTAAAATCTTTGTATATGTTGCTTCTATATAGTCTAAGAAACCTATATGCAAAGCATCCAAACAGTACAATTCGCCAATTTTTTGTTCTTCAAGTCTAAGTGAACTACGAGCCCCATTGTTAATCCTTTAACGGAAATAATTTGTAAATTTCGACAAGTAGAACAATGGATGGAACAGGTAGACGGTTGAAATCTTTGTATATATTGCTTCTATATAGTCCAAGACACATATATGCAAAGCGTCCAAACAGTACAATTCGCCAATTTTTTGCTCTTCAAGTTTAAGTGAACTACGAGCCCCGTTGATAATCCTTTAAAGGAAATTATTTGTAAATTTCGGCAAGTAGAACAATGAATGGAACATGTAGACGGTTGAAATCTTTGTATATATTGCTTCTATATAATCTACGAAACATATATGCAAAGCATCCAAACAGTACAACTCGCCAATTTTTTGTTCTTCAAGTTTAAGTGAACTACGAGCCCCATTGATAATCATGAAATGGAAATTATTTGTAACTTTCTACAAGTAGAACAATGAATAGTACAGGTAGACGGGTGAAATCTTTCTATATATTGCTTCTATGTAATCTAAGAAACATATATGCAAAGCATCCAAACAGTACCATTCGCCAATTTCTTGTTCTTCAAGTTTAAGTGAACAATGAGCCCCATTGTTAATCCTTTATCGGAAATTATTTGTAACTTTCGACAAGTAGAACAATGAATGGAACTGGTAGACGGTTGAAATCTTTTTATATATTGTTTCCATATAGTCTAAGATACATATACGCAAAGCATCCAAACAGTACGATTCGCTAATTTTTTGTTCTTCAAGTTTAAGTGAACAATGAGCCCCAATGGTTAATACTTTATCGGAAATTATTTGTAATTTTCGACAAGTAGAACAATGAATGGAACAGGTAGACGGCTGAAATCTTTGTATATATTGCTTCTATATAATCTAAGAAACATATATGCAAAGCATCTAAACAGTAACAATCGCCAATTTTTTGATCTTCAAGTTTAAGTGAACTACGATCCCCATTGTTAATCCCTTAACGGAAATTATTTGTAACTTTCGACAAGTAGAACAGTGAATGGAACAGGTAGACGGTTGAAATCTTTGTATATATTGCTTCTTTATAGTATAAGAAACATACATGCAAAGCATCCAAACAGTACCATTCGCCAATTTTTTGTTCTTCAAGTTTAAGTGAACTACGAGCCCCATTGTTAATCCTTTAAAGGAAATTATTTGTAAATTTCGACAAGTAGAACATTGAATGGAACTGGTAGACGGTTGAAATCTTTGTATATATTGCTTCTATATAATCTACGAAACATATATGCAAAGCATCCAAACAGTACAACTCGCCAATTTTTTGTTCTTCAAGTTTAAGTGAACTACGAGCCCCATTGATAATCATGAAATGGAAATTATTTGTAACTTTCTACAAGTAGAACAATGAATAGTACAGGTAGACGGGTGAAATCTTTCTATATATTGCTTCTAAATAGTCTAAAAAACACATATGCAAAGCATCCAGACAGTACAATTCGCCAATTTTGTGTTCTTCAAGTTTAAGTGAACTACGAGCCCCATTGTTAATCCTTTAAAGGAAATTATTTGTAAATTTCGACAAGTAGAACAATGAATGGATCAGGTAGACGGTTGAAATCATTGTATATATTGCTTCTATATAGCCTACGAAACATATATGCAAAGCATCCGAACAGTAAAATTCGCCAATTTTTTGTTCTTCAAGTTTAAGTGAACTACGAGCCCCATTGTTAATCCTTTAACGGAAATTAATTGTAACTTTCTACAAGTAGAACAATGAATAGTACAGGTAGACGGGTGAAATCTTTGTATATATTGCTTCTATATAATCTAAGAAACATATATGCAAAGCATCCAAACAGTACCATTCGCCAATTTTTTGTTCTTCAAGTTTAAGTGAACTACGAGCCCCATTGTTAATCCTTCGAAGGAAATTATTTGTAATTTTCGACAAGCAGAACAATGAATGGAACAGGTAGACGGTTGAAATCTTTGTATATATTGCTTCTATATAATCTAAGAAACATATATGCAAAGCATCCAAACAGTACCATTCGCCAATTTTTTGTTCTTCAAGTTTAAGTGAACTACGAGCCCCATTGTTAATCCTTCGAAGGAAATTATTTGTAATTTTCGACAAGCAGAACAATGAATGGAACAGGTAGACCGTTGAAATCTTTGTATATATTGCTTCTATATAATCTAAGAAACATATATGCAAAGCATCCAAACAGTACCATTCGCCAATTTTTTGTTCTTCAAGTTTAAGTGAACTACGAGCCCCATTGTTAATACTTTAACGGAAATTATTTGTAACTTGCGACAAATAGAACAATGGATGGAACAGGTAGACGGTTGAAATCTTTGTATATATTGCTTCTATATAATCTAAGAAACATATATGCAAAGCATCCAAACAGTACCATTCGCCAATTCTTTGTTCTTCAAGTTTAAGAGAACAATGAGCCCCATTGTTAATCCTTTATCGGAAATTATTTGTAACTTTCGACAAGTAGAACAATGAATGGAACTGGTAGACGGTTGAATTCTTTTTATATATTGCTTCTATAAAGTCTAAGAAACATATATGCAAAGCATCCAAACAGTTCCAGTCGCCAATTTTTTGTTCCTCAAGTTTAAGTGAACAACGAGGCCCATTGATAATCATGAAACGGAAATTATTTCAAACTTTCGACAAGAAGAACAATGAATAGAACAGGTAGACGGTTAAAATCTTTGTATATGTTGCTTCTATATAGTCTAAGAAACCTATATGCAAAGCATCTAAACAGTAACAATCGCCAATTTTTTGATCTTCAAGTTTAAGTGAACAATGAGCCCCATTGTTAATACTTTAACGGTAATTATTTGTAACTTTCGACAAGTAGAACAATGAATGGAACAGGTAGACGGTTGAAATCTTTGTATATATTGCTTCTATATAATCTAAGAAACATATATGCAAAGCATCTAAACAGTAACAATCGCCAATTTTTTGATCTTCAAGTTTAAGTGAACAATGAGCCCCATTGTTAATCCTTTATCGGAAATTATTTGTAACTTTCGACAAGTAGAACAATGAATGGAACAGGTAGACGGTTGAAATCTTTGTATATATTGCTTCTATATAATCTAAGAAACATATATGCAAAGCATCCAAACAGTACAATTCGCCAATTTATTGTTCTTCAAGTTTAAGTGAACAATGAGCCCCATTGTTAATCCTTTATCGGAAATTATTTGTAACTTTCAACAAGTAGAACAATGAATGGAACTGGTAGACGGTTGAAATCTTTTTATATATTGCTTCTATATAGTCTAAGAAACATATATGCAAAGCATCCAAATAGTTCCAGTCGCCAATTTTTTGTTCCTCAAGTTTAAGTGAACAACGAGGCCCATTGATAATCATGAAACGGAAATTATTTCAAACTTTCTACAAGTAGAACAATGAATAGTACAGGTAGATTGGTGAAATCTTTGTATATATTGCTTCTATATAACCTAAGAAACATATATGCAAAGCATCCAAACAGTACCATTCGCCAATTTTTTGTTCTTCAAGTTTAAGTGAACTACGAGACCCATTGTTAATACTTTAACGGAAATTATTTGTAACTTGCGACAAGTAGAACAATGAATGGAACAGGTAGACGGTTGAAATCTTTGTATATATTGCTTCTAAATAGTCTAAGAAACATATATGCAAAGCATCCAAACAGTACCAGTCGCCAATTTTTTGTTCTTCAAGTTTAAGTGAACAACGAGGCCCATTGATAATCATGAAACGGAAATTATTTCTAACTTTCGACAAGAAGAACAATGAATAGAACAGGTAGACGGTTGAAATCTTTGTATATGTTGCTTCTATATAGTCTACGAAACATATATGCAAAGCATACAAACAGTACAATTCGCCAATATTTTGTTCTTCAAGTTTAAGTGAACTACGAGCCCCATTGTTAATCCTTTAACGGAAATTATTTGTAACTTTCGACAAGTAGAACAATGAATGGAACAGGTAGACGGTTGAAATCTTTGTATATATTGCTTCTATATATTCCAAGTAACATATATGCAAATCGTCCAAACAGTACAATTCGCCAATTTTTTGCTCTTCAAGTTTAAGTGAACTACGAGCCCCATTGTTAATCCTTTAAAGGAAATTATTTGTAAATTTCGGCAAGTAGAACAATGAATGGAATAGGTAGACGGTTGAAATCATTGTATATATTGCTTCTATATAGTCTAAGAAACATATATGCAAAGCATCCAAACAGTACAATTCGCCAATTTATTGTTCTTCAAGTTTAAGTGAACAATGAGCCCCATTGTTAATACTTTATCGGAAATTATTTGTAACTTTCGACAAGTAGAACAATGAATGGAACAGGTAGACGGTTGAAATCTTTGTATATATTGCTTCTATATAGTCTAAGAAACATATATGCAAAGCGTCCAAACAGTACAATTCGCCAATTTTTTGCTCTTCAAGTTTAAGTGAACTACGAGCCCCATTGTTAATCCTTTAAAGGAAATTATTTGTAAATTTCGGCAAGTAGAACAATGAATGGAATAGGTAGACGGTTGAAATCATTGTATATATTGCTTCTATATAGTCTAAGAAACATATATGCAAAGCATCCAAACAGTACAATTCGCCAATTTTTTGTTCTTCAAGTTTAAGTAAACTACGATCCCCATTGTTAATCCCTTAACGGAAATTAATTGTAACTTTCTACAAGTAGAACAATGATTGGAACACGTAGACGGTTGAAATCATTGTATATATTGCTTCTATATAGTCTAAGAAACATATATGCAAAGCATCCAAACAGTACAATTCGCCAATTTTTTGTTCTTCAAGTTTAAGTAAACTACGATCCCCATTGTTAATCCCTTAACGGAAATTATTTGTAACTTTCTACAAGTAGAACAATGATTGGAACACGTAGACGGTTGAAATCTTTGTATATATTGCTTCTATATATTCCAAGAAACATATATGCAAATCGTCCAAACAGTACAATTCGCCAATTTTTTGCTCTTCAAGTTTAAGTGAACTACGAGCCCCATTGTTAATCCTTTAAAGGAAATTATTTGTAAATTTCGGCAAGTAGAACAAAGAATGGAATAGGTAGACGGTTGAAATCATTGTATATATTGCTTCTATATAGTCTAAGAAACATATATGCAAAGCATCCAAACAGTACAATTCGCCAATTTATTGTTCTTCAAGTTTAAGTGAACAATGAGCCCCATTGTTAATCCTTTATCGGAAATTATTTGTAAATTTCGACAAGTAGAACAATGAATGGAACAGGTAGACGGTTGAAATCTTTGTATAAATTGCTTCTATATAATCTAAGAAACAAATATGCAAAGCATCTAAACAGTAACAATCGCCAATTTTTTGATCTTCAAGTTTAAGTGAACAGCGAGCCCCATTGATAATCATGAAATGGAAATTATTTCTAACTTTCGAAAAGTAGAACAATGAATAGTACAGGTAGACGGGAGAAATCTTTCTATATATTGCTTCTAAATAGTCTAAGAAACATATATGCAAAGCATCCAAACAGTACAATTCGCCAATTTTTTGTTCTTCAAGTTTAAGTGAACTACGAGCCCCATTGTTAATCCTTTAAAGGAAATTATTTGTAAATTTCGACAAGTAGAACAATGAATGGATCATGTAGACGGTTGAAATCATTGTATATATTGCTTCTATATAGTCTACGAAACATATATGCAAAGCATACAAACAGTACAATTCGCCAATATTTTGTACTTCAAGTTTAAGTGAACAATGAGCCCCAATGGTTAATCCTTTATCGGAAATTATTTGTAACTTCCGACAAGTAGAACAATGAATGGAACAGGTAGACGGTTGAAATCAATGTATATATTGCTTCTATATAATTTAAGAAACATATATGCAAAGCATCCAAACAGTACCATTCGCCAATTCTTTGTTCTTCAAGTTTAAGTGAACAATGAGCCCCATTGTTAATCCTTTATCGGAAATTATTTGTAACTTTCGGCAAGTAGAACAATGAATGGAACTGGTAGACGTTTGAAATCCTTGTATATATTGCTTCTATATAGTCTAAGAAACATATATGCAAAGCATCCAAACAGTTCCAGTCGCCAATTTTTTGATCTTCAAGTTTAAGTGAACAATGAGCCCCATTGTTAATCCTTTATCGGAAATTATTTGTAACTTTCGACAAGTAAAACAATGAATGGAACAGGTAGACGGTTGAAATCTTTGTATATATTGCTTCTATACAGTCTAAGAAACATATATGCAAAGCATCCAAACAGTACCATTCGCCATTTCTTTGTTCTTCAAGATTAAGTGAACAATGAGCCCCATTGTTAATCCTTTATCGGAAATTATTTGTAACTTTCAACAAGTAGAACAATGAATGGAACTGGTAGACGGTTGAAATCTTTTTATATATTGCTTCTATATAGTCTAAGAAACATATATGCAAAGCATCCAAACAGTTCCAGTCGCCAATTTTTTGTTCCTCAAGTTTAAGTGAACAACGAGGCCCATTGATAATCATGAAACGGAAATTATTTCAAACTTTCGACAAGTAGAACAATGAATAGAACAGGTAGACGGTTGAAATCTTTGTATATATTGCTTCTATATAATCTAAGAAACATATATGCAAAGCATCCAAACAGTACAATTCGCCAATTTTTTGTTCTTCAAGTTTAAGTCAACTACGAGCCCCATTGTTAATCCTTTAAAGGAAATTATTTGTAAATTTCGACAAGTAGAACAATGAATGGAACAGGTAGACCGTTGAAATCTTTGTATATATTGCTTCTATATAATCTAAGAAACATATATGCAAAGCATCCAAACAGTACCATTCGCCAATTTTTTGTTCTTCAAGTTTAAGTGAACTACGAGCCCCATTGTTAATACTTTAACGGAAATTATTTGTAACTTGCGACAAATAGAACAATGGATGGAACAGGTAGACGGTTGAAATCTTTGTATATATTGCTTCTATATAATCTAAGAAACATATATGCAAAGCATCCAAACAGTACCATTCGCCAATTCTTTGTTCTTCAAGTTTAAGAGAACAATGAGCCCCATTGTTAATCCTTTATCGGAAATTATTTGTAACTTTCGACAAGTAGAACAATGAATGGAACTGGTAGACGGTTGAATTCTTTTTATATATTGCTTCTATATAGTCTAAGAAACCTATATGCAAAGCATCTAAACAGTAACAATCGCCAATTTTTTGATCTTCACGTTTAAGTGAACAGCGAGCCCCATTGATAATCATGAAATGGAAATTATTTGTAACTTTCTACAAGTAGAACAATAAATAGAAGAGGTAGACGGTTGAAATCTTTGTATATGTTGCTTCTATATAGTCTAAGAAACCTATATGCAAAGCATCTAAACAGTAACAATCGCCAATTTTTTGATCTTCACGTTTAAGTGAACAGCGAGCCCCATTGATAATCATGAAATGGAAATTATTTGTAACTTTCTACAAGTAGAACAATGAATAGTACAGGTAAACGGTTGAAATCTTTGTATATGTTGCTTCTATATAGTCTAAGAAACCTATATGCAAAGCATCTAAACAGTAACAATCGCCAATTTTTTGATCTTCAAGTTTAAGTGAACAATGAGCCCCATTGTTAATCCTTTATCGGAAATTATTTGTAACTTTCGACAAGTAGAACAATGAATGGAACAGGTAGACGGTTGAAATCTTTGTATATATTGCTTCTATATAATCTAAGAAACATATATGCAAAGCATCTAAACAGTAACAATCGCCAATTTTTTGATCTTCAAGTTTAAGTGAACAATGAGCCCCATTGTTAATCCTTTATCGGAAATTATTTGTAACTTTCGACAAGTAGAACAATGAATGGAACAGGTAGACGGTTGAAATCTTTGTATATATTGCTTCTATATAATCTAAGAAACATATATGCAAAGCATCTAAACAGTAACAATCGCCAATTTTTTGATCTTCAAGTTTAAGTGAACAATGAGCCCCATTGTTAATCCTTTATCGGAAATTATTTGTAACTTTCGACAAGTAGAACAATGAATGGAACAGGAAGACGGTTAAAATCTTTGTATATATTGCTTCTATATAATCTAAGAAACATATATGCAAAGCATCCAAACAGTACAATTCGCCAATTATTTCATCTTCATGTTTAAGTGAACTACGAGCCCCATTGTTAATACTTTAACGGAAATTATTTGTAACTTCCGACAAGTAGAACAATGAATGGAACAGGTAGACGGTTGAAATCAATGTATATATTGCTTCTATATAATTTAAGAAAGATATATGCAAAGCATCCAAACAGTACCATTCGCCAATTCTTTGTTCTTCAAGTTTAAGTGAACTACGAGCCCCATTATTAATACTTTAACGGAAATTATTTGTAACTTGCGACAAGTAGAACAATGGATGGAACAGGTAGACGGTTGAAATCTTTGTATATATTGCTTCTATGTAATCTAAGAAACATATATGCAAAGCATCCAAACAGTACCATTCGCCAATTTCTTGTTCTTCAAGTTTAAGTGAACAACGAGCCCCATTGATAATCATGAAACGGAAATTATTTATAACTTTCTACAAGTAGAACAATAAATAGAAGAGGTAGACGGTTGAAATCTTTGTATATGTTGCTTCTATATAGTCTAAGAAACCTATATGCAAAGCATCTAAACAGTAACAATCGCCAATTTTTTGATCTTCACGTTTAAGTGAACAGCGAGCCCCATTGATAATCATGAAATGGAAATTATTTGTAACTTTCTACAAGTAGAACAATGAATAGTACAGGTAAACGGTTGAAATCTTTGTATATGTTGCTTCTATATAGTCTAAGAAACCTATATGCAAAGCATCTAAACAGTAACAATCGCCAATTTTTTGATCTTCAAGTTTAAGTGAACAATGAGCCCCATTGTTAATCCTTTATCGGAAATTATTTGTAACTTTCGACAAGTAGAACAATGAATGGAACAGGTAGACGGTTGAAATCTTTGTATATATTGCTTCTATATAATCTAAGAAACATATATGCAAAGCATCTAAACAGTAACAATCGCCAATTTTTTGATCTTCAAGTTTAAGTGAACAATGAGCCCCATTGTTAATCCTTTATCGGAAATTATTTGTAACTTTCGACAAGTAGAACAATGAATGGAACAGGAAGACGGTTGAAATCTTTGTATATATTGCTTCTATATAATCTAAGAAACATATATGCAAAGCATCCAAACAGTACAATTCGCCAATTATTTCATCTTCATGTTTAAGTGAACTACGAGCCCCATTGTTAATACTTTAACGGAAATTATTTGTAACTTCCGACAAGTAGAACAATGAATGGAACAGGTAGACGGTTGAAATCAATGTATATATTGCTTCTATATAATTTAAGAAATATATGTGCAAAGCATCCAAACAGTACCATTCGCCAATTCTTTGTTCTTCAAGTTTAAGTGAACTACGAGCCCCATTATTAATACTTTAACGGAAATTATTTGTAACTTGCGACAAGTAGAACAAGGGATGGAACAGGTAGACGGTTGAAATCTTTGTATATATTGCTTCTATGTAATCTAAGAAACATATATGCAAAGCATCCAAACAGTACCATTCGCCAATTTCTTGTTCTTCAAGTTTAAGTGAACAACGAGCCCCATTGTTAATCCTTTAAAGGAAATTATTTGTAAATTTCGACAAGTAGAACAATGATTGGAACACGTAGACGGTTGAAATCTTTGTATATATTGCTTCC
The DNA here is from genome assembly GCA_963989415.1 of Cerceris ruficornis. Classification (NCBI taxonomy): domain Eukaryota; kingdom Metazoa; phylum Arthropoda; class Insecta; order Hymenoptera; family Crabronidae; genus Cerceris; species Cerceris ruficornis. Next base: position 101,043 of record CAXDIW010000088.1, read on the forward strand.
ATATAGTCTAAGAAACATATATGCAAAGCATCCAAACAGTACACTTCGCCAATATTTTGTTCTTCAAGTTTAAGTGAACAACGAGCCCAATTGTTAATCATTTAAAGGAAATTATTTGTAAATTTCGGCAAGTAGAACAATGATTGGAACACGTAGACGGATGAAATCTTTGTATATATTGCTTCTATATAGTCTAAGAAACATATATGCAAAGCATCCAAACAGTACAATTCGCCAATTTTTTGTTCTTCAAGTTTAAGTAAACTACGATCCCCATTGTTAATCCCTTAACGGAAATTATTTGTAACTTTCGACATGTAGAACGATGAATGGAACTGGTAGACGGTTGAAATCTTTGTATATATTGCTTCTATATAATCTAAGAAACATATTTGCAAAGCATCCAAACAGTACCATTCGCCAATTTTTTGATCTTCAAGTTTAAGTGAACAGCGAGCCCCATTGATAATCATGAAATGGAAATTATTTGTAACTTTCTACAAGTAGAACAATGAATGGAACAGGTAGACTGTTGAAATTATTTTATATATTGCTTCTATATATTCCAAGAAACATATATGCAAAGCGTCCAAACAGTACAATTCGCCAATTTTTTGCTCTTCAAGTTTAAGTGAACTACGAGCCCCATTGTTAATCCTTTAAAGGAAATTATTTGTAAATTTCGGCAAGTAGAACAATGAATGGAATAGGTAGACGGTTGAAATCATTGTATATATTGCTTCTATATAGTCTAAGAAACATATATGCAAAGCATCCAAACAGTACAATTCGCCAATTTTTTGTTCTTCAAGTTTAAGTAAACTACGATCCCCATTGTTAATCCCTTAACGGAAATTATTTGTAATTTTCGACAAGTAGAACAATGAATGGAACAGGTAGACGGTTGAAATCATTGTATATATTGCTTCTATAAAGTCTAAGAAACATATATGCAAATCATCCAAACAGTACAATTCGCCAATCTATTGTTCTTCAAGTTTAAGTGAACAACGAGCCCCATTGTTAATCCTTTAAGGAAATTATTTGTAAATTTCGACAAGTAGAACAATGAATGGAACAGGTAGACGGTTGAAATCTTTGTATATATTGCTTCTATATAGTCTAAGAAACATATATGCAAAGCATCCAAACAGTACCATTCGCCAATACTTTGTTCTTCAAGTTTAAGTGAACTACGAGCCACATTGATAATCATGAAATGGAAATTATTTGTAACTTTCTACAAGTAGAACAATGAATGGAACAGGTAGACTGTTGAAATCTTTGTATATATTGCTTCTATATAATCTAAGAAACATATATGCAATGCATCTAAACAGTAACAATCGCCAATTTTTTGATCTTCAAGATTAAGTGAACAGCGAGCCCCATTGATAATCATGAAATGGAAATTATTTGTAACTTTCTACAAGTAGAACAATGAATAGTACAGGTAGACGGGTGAAATCTTTCTATATATTGCTTCTAAATAGTCTACGAAACATATATGCAAAGCATACAAACAGTACAATTCGCCAATATTTTGTTCTTCAAGTTTAAGTGAACTACGAGCCCCATTGTTAATCCTTTAACGGAAATTAATTGTAACTTTCTACAAGTAGAACAATGATTGGAACACGTAGACGGTTGAAATCTTTGTATATATTGCTTCCATATAGTCTAAGAAACATATATGCAAAGCATCCAAACAGTACCATTCGCCAATTTTTTGTTCTTCAAGTTTAAGTGAACAATGAGCCCCATTGTTAATCCTTTATCGGAAATTATTTGTAAATTTCGACAAGTAGAACAATGAATGGAACAGGTAGACTTTTGAAATTATTGTATATATTGCTTCTATATATTCCAAGAAACATATATGCAAAGCGTCCAAACAGTACAATTCGCCAATTTTTTGCTCTTCAAGTTTAAGTGAACTACGAGCCCCATTGTTAAACCTTTAAAGGAAATTATTTGTAAATTTCGGCAAGTAGAAGAATGAATGGAATAGGTAGACGGTTGAAATCATTGTATATATTGCTTCTATATAGTCTAAGAAACATATATGCAAAGCATCCAAACAGTACAATTCGCCAATTTTTTGTTCTTCAAGTTTAAGTGAACAATGAGCCCCATTGTTAATCCTTTATCGGAAATTATTTGTAACTTTCGACAAGAAGAACAATGAATGGAACGGGTAGACGGTTGAAATCTTTTTATATATTGCTTCTATATAGTCTAAGAAACATATATGCAAAGCATCCAAACAGTTCCAGTCGCCAATTTTTTGTTCTTCAAGTTTAAGTGAACAATGAGCCCCATTGTTAATCCTTTATCGGAAACTATTTGTAAATTTCGACAAGTAGAACAAGGAATGGAACTGGTAGACGGTTGAAATCTTTTTATATATTGCTTCTATATAGTCTAAGAAACATATATGCAAAGCATCCAAACAGTTCCAGTCGCCAATTTTTTGTTCTTCAAGTTTAAGTGAACAATGAGCCCCATTGTTAATCCTTTATCGGAAATTATTTGTAAATTTCGACAAGTAGAACAATGAATGGAACAGGTAGACTGTTGAAATTATTGTATATATTGCTTCTATATATTCCAAGAAACATATATGCAAAGCGTCCAAACAGTACAATTCGCCAATTTTTTGCTCTTCAAGTTTAAGTGAACTACGAGCCCCATTGTTAATCCTTTAAAGGAAATTATTTGTAAATTTCGGCAAGTAGAACAATGAATGGAATAGGTAGACGATTGAAATCAATGTATATATTTCTTCTATATAGTCTAAGAAACATATATGCAAAGCATCCAAACAGTACAATTCGAAAATTTTATGTTCTTCAAGTTTAGTGAACAATGAGCCCCATTGTTAATCCTTTATCGGAAATTATTTGTAACTTCCGACAAGTAGAACAATGAATGGAACAGGTAGACGGTTGAAATCAATGTATATATTGCTTCTATATAGTCTAAGAAACATATATGCAAAGCATCCAAACAGTACCATTCGCCAATTCTTTGTTCTTCAAGTTTAAGTGAACAATGAGCCCCATTGTTAATCCTTTATCGGAAATTATTTGTAACTTTCGACAAGTAGAACAATGAATGGAACTGGTAGACGGTTGAAATCTTTGTATAAATTGCTTCCATATAGTCTAAGAAACATATACGCAAAGCATCCAAACAGTACCATTCGCTAATTTTTTGTTCTTCAAGTTTAAGTGAACAATGAGCCCCAATGGTTAATCCGTTATCGGAAATTATTTGTAATTTTCGACAAGTAGAACAATGAATGGAACAGGTAGACGGTTGAAATCTTTGTATATATTGCTTCTATATAATCTAAGAAACATATATGAAAAGCATCTAAACAGTAACAATCGCCAATTTTTTGATCTTCAAGTTTAAGTGAACAATGAGCCCCATTGTTAATCCTTTATCGGAAATTATTTGTAACTTTCGACAAGTAGAACAATGATTGGAACACGTAGACGGTTGAAATCTTTGTATATATTGCTTCCATATAGTCTAAGAAACATATACGCAAAGCATCCAAACAGTACCATTCGCTAATTTTTTGTTCTTCAAGTTTAAGTGAACAATGAGCCCCAATGGTTAATCCTTTATCGGAAATTATTTGTAAATTTCGACAAGTAGAACAATGAATGGAACAGGTAGACGGTTGAAATCTTTGTATATATTGCTTCTATATAATCTAAGAAACATATATGCAATGCATCTAAACAGTAACAATCGCCAATTTTTCGATCTTCAAGATTAAGTGAACAGCGAGCCCCATTGATAATCATGAAATGGAAATTATTTGTAACTTTCTATAAGTAGAACAATGAATAGTACAGGTAGACGGGTGAAATCTTTCTATATATTGCTTCTAAATAGTCTACGAAACATATATGCAAAGCATACAAACAGTACAATTCGCCAATATTTTATTCTTCAAGTTTAAGTGAACTACGAGCCCCATTGTTAATCCTTTAACGGAAATTAATTGTAACTTTCTACAAGTAGAACAATGATTGGAACACGTAGACGGTTGAAATCTTTGTATATATTGCTTCCATATGGTCTAAAAAACATATATGCAAAGCATCCAAACAGTACCATTCGCCAATTTTTTGTTCTTCAAGTTTAAGTGAACAATGAGCCCCATTGTTAATCCTTTATCGGAAACTATTTGTAAATTTCGACAAGTAGAACAAGGAATGGAACTGGTAGACGGTTGAAATCTTTTTATATATTGCTTCTATATAGTCTAAGAAACATATATGCAAAGCATCCAAACAGTTCCAGTCGCCAATTTTTTGTTCTTCAAGTTTAAGTGAACAATGAGCCCCATTGTTAATCCTTTATCGGAAATTATTTGTAAATTTCGACAAGTAGAACAATGAATGGAACAGGTAGACTGTTGAAATTATTGTATATTTTGCTTCTATATATTCCAAGAAACATATATGCAAAGCGTCCAAACAGTACAATTCGCCAATTTTTTGCTCTTCAAGTTTAAGTGAACTACGAGCCCCATTGTTAATCCTTTAAAGGAAATTATTTGTAAATTTCGGCAAGTAGAACAATGAATGGAATAGGTAGACGATTGAAATCAATGTATATATTTCTTCTATATAGTCTAAGAAACATATATGCAAAGCATCCAAACAGTACAATTCGAAAATTTTATGTTCTTCAAGTTTAGTGAACAATGAGCCCCATTGTTAATCCTTTAACGGAAATTAATTGTAACTTTGTACAAGTAGAACAATGATTGGAACACGTAGACGGTTGAAATCTTTGTATATATTGCTTCCATATGGTCTAAAAAACATATATGCAAAGCATCCAAACAGTACCATTCGCCAATTTTTTGTTCTTCAAGTTTAAGTGAACTACGAGCCCCATTGTTAATCCTTTAAAGGAAATTATTTCTAAATTTCGGCAAGTAGAAGAATGAATGGAATAGGTAGACGGTTGAAATCATTGTATATATTGCTTCTATATAGTCTAAGAAACATATATGCAAAGCATCCAAACAGTACAATTCGCCAATTTTTTGTTCTTCAAGTTTAAGTGAACAATGAACCCCATTGTTAATCCTTTATCGGAAATTATTTGTAACTTTCGACAAGTAGAACAATGAATGGAACGGGTAGACGGTTGAAATCTTTTTATATATTGCTTCTATATAGTCTAAGAAACATATATGCAAAGCATCCAAACAGTTCCAGTCGCCAATTTTTTGTTCTTCAAGTTTAAGTGAACAATGAGCCGCATTGTTAATCCTTTATCGGAAATTATTTGTAACTTTCGACAAGTAGAACAATGAATGGAACAGGTAGACAGTTGAAATCTTTGCATATATTGCTTCTATATAATCTAAGGAACATATATGAAAAGCATCTAAACAGTAACAATCGCCAATTTTTTGATCTTCAAGTTTAAGTGAACAATGAGCCCCATTGTTAATCCTTTATCGGAAATTATTTGTAACTTTCGACAAGTAGAACAATGAATGGAACAGGTAGACGGTTGAAATCTTTGTATATATTGCTTCTATATAGTCTAAGAAACATATATGCAAATCATCCAAACAGTACAATTCGCCAATTTATTGTTCTTCAAGTTTAAGTGAACAACGAGCCCCATTGTTAATCCTTTACAGGAAATTATTTGTAAATTTCGACATGTAGAACAATGATTGGAACACGTAGACGGTTGAAATCTTTGTATATATTGCTTCCATATAGTCTAAGAAACATATACGCAAAGCATCCAAACAGTACCATTCGCTAATTTTTTGTTCTTCAAGTTTAAGTGAACAATGAGCCCCAATGGTTAATCCTTTATCGGAAATTATTTGTAATTTTCGACAAGTAGAACAATGAATGGAACAGGTAGACGGTTGAAATCTTTGTATATATTGCTTCTATATAATCTAAGAAACATATATGCAATGCATCTAAACAGTAACAAACGCCAATTTTTCGATCTTCAAGATTAAGTGAACAGCGAGCCCCATTGATAATCATGAAATGGAAATTATTTGTAACTTTCTACAAGTAGAACAATGAATAGTACAGGTAGACGGGTGAAATCTTTCTATATATTGCTTCTAAATAGTCTACGAAACATATATGCAAAGCATACAAACAGTACAATTCGCCAATATTTTGTTCTTCAAGTTTAAGTGAACTACGAGCCCCATTGTTAATCCTTTAACGGAAATTAATTGTAACTTTCTACAAGTAGAACAATGATTGGAACACGTAGACGGTTGAAATCTTTGTATATATTGCTTCCATATAGTCTAAAAAACATATATGCAAAGCATCCAAACAGTACCATTCGCCAATTTTTTGTTCTTCAAGTTTAAGTGAACAATGAGCCCCATTGTTAATCCTTTATCGGAAATTATTTGTAAATTTCGACAAGTAGAACAATGAATGGAACAGGTAGACTTTTGAAATTATTGTATATATTGCTTCTATATATTCCAAGAAACATATATGCAAAGCGTCCAAACAGTACAATTCGCCAATTTTTTGCTCTTCAAGTTTAACTGAACTACGAGCCCCATTGTTAATCCTTTAAAGGAAATTATTTGTAAATTTCGGCAAGTAGAAGAATGAATGGAATAGGTAGACGGTTGAAATCATTGTATATATTGCTTCTATATAGTCTAAGAAACATATATGCAAAGCATCCAAACAGTACAATTCGCCAATTTTTTGTTCTTCAAGTTTAAGTGAACTACGAGCCCCATTGTTAATCCTTTAACGGAAATTAATTGTAACTTTCTACAAGTAGAACAATGATTGGAACACGTAGACGGTAGAAATCTTTGTATATATTGCTTCCATATAGTCTAAAAAACATATATGCAAAGCATCCAAACAGTACCATTCGCCAATTTTTTGTTCATCAAGTTTAAGTGAACAATGAGCCCCATTGTTAATCCTTTATCGGAAATTATTTGTAAATTTCGACAAGTAGAACAATGAATGGAACAGGTAGACTTTTGAAATTATTGTATATATTGCTTCTATATATTCCAAGAAACATATATGCAAAGCGTCCAAACAGTACAATTCGCCAATTTTATGCTCTTCAAGTTTAACTGAACTACGAGCCCCATTGTTAATCCTTTAAAGGAAATTATTTGTAAATTTCGGCAAGTAGAAGAATGAATGGAATAGGTAGACGGTTGAAATCATTGTATATATTGCTTCTATATAGTCTAAGAAACATATATGCAAAGCATCCAAACAGTACAATTCGCCAATTTTTTGTTCTTCAAGTTTAAGTGAACAATGAGCCCCATTGTTAATCCTTTATCGGAAATTATTTGTAACTTTCGACAAGTAGAACAATGAATGGAACGGGTAGACGGTTGAAATCTTTTTATATATTGCTTCTATATAGTCTAAGAAACATATATGCAAAGCATCCAAACAGTTCCAGTCGCCAATTTTTTGTTCTTCAAGTTTAAGTGAACAACGAGGCCCATTGATAATCATGAAACGGAAATTATTTCTAACTTTCGACAAGAAGAACAATGAATAGAACAGGTAGACGGTTGAAATCTTTGTATATGTTGCTTCTATATAGTCTAAGAAACCTATATGCAAAGCATCTAAACAGTAACAATCGCCAATTTTTTGATCTTCAAGTTTGAGTGAACAATGAGCCCCATTGTTAATCCTTTATCGGAAATTATTTGTAATTTTCGACAAGTAGAACAATGAATGGAACATGTAGACGGTTGAAATCTTTGTATATATTGCTTCCATATAGTCTAAGAAACATATACGCAAAGCATCCAAACAGTACCATTCGCTAATTTTTTGTTCTTCAAGTTTAAGTGAACAATGAGCCCCAATGGTTAATCCTTTATCGGAAATTATTTGTAATTTTCGACAAGTAGAACAATGAATGGAACAGGTAGACGGTTGAAATCTTTGTATATATTGCTTCTATATAGTCTAAGAAACATATATGCAAAGCATCTAAACAGTAACAATCGCCAATTTTTTGATCTTCAAGTTTAAGTGAACAGCGAGCCCCATTGATAATCATGAAATGGAAATTATTTGTAACTTTCTACAAGTAGAACAATGAATAGTACAGGTAGACGGGTGAAATCTTTCTATATATTGCTTCTAAATAGTCTAAGAAACATATATGCAAAGCATCCAAACAGTACAATTCGCCAATTTTTTGTTCTTCAAGTTTAAGTGAACTACGAGCCCCATTGTTAATCCTTTGTCGGAAATTATTTGTAACTTTCGACAAGTAGAACAATGAATGGAACAGGTATACGGTTGAATTCTTTGTATATATTGCTTCTATATAGTCTAAGAAACATATATGCAAATCATCCAAACAGTACAATTCGCCAATTTATTGTTCTTCAAGTTTAAGTGATCAACGAGCCCCATTGTTAATCCTTTAAAGGAAATTATTTGTAAATTTCGACAAGTAGAACAATGATTGGAACACGTAGACGGTTGAAATCTTTGTATATATTGCTTCCATATAGTCTAAGAAACATATATGTAAAGCATCCAAACAGTACCATTCGCCAATTTTTTGTTCTTCAAGTTTAAGTGAACAATGAGCCCCACTGTTAATCCTTTATCGGAAATTATTTGTAAATTTCGACAAGTAGAACAATGAATGGAACAGGTAGACGGTTGAAATTATTGTATATATTGCTTCTATATATTCCAAGAAACATATATGCAAAGCGTCGAAACAGTACAATTCGCCAATTTTTTGCTCTTCAAGTTTAAGTGAACTACGAGCCCCATTGTTAATCCTTTAAAGGAAATTATTTGTAAATTTCGGCAAGTAGAACAATGAATGGAATAGGTAGACGGTTGAAATCTTTGTATATATTGCTTCTATATAATCTAAGAAACATATATGCAAAGCATCCAAACAGTACCATTCGCCAATTTTTTGTTCTTCAAGTTTAAGTGAACTACGAGCCCCATTATTAATACTTTAACGGAAATTATTTGTAACTTGCGACAAGTAGAACAATGGATGGAACAGGTAGACGGTTGAAATCTTTGTATATATTGCTTCTATGTAATCTAAGAAACATATATGCAAAGCATCCAAACAGTACCAGTCGCCAATTTTTTGATCTTCAAGTTTAAGTGAACAATGAGCCCCATTGATAATCATGAAATGGAAATTATTTGTAACTTTCTACAAGTAGAACAATGAATAGTACAGGTAGACGGGTGAAATCTTTCTATATATTGCTTCTAAATAGTCTACGAAACATATATGCAAAGCATCCAAACAGTACAATTCGCCAATTTTTTGTTCTTCAAGTTTAAGTCAACTACGAGCCCCATTGTTAATCCTTTATCGGAAATTATTTGTAACTTTCGACAAGTAGAACAATGAATGGAACAGGTAGACGGTTGAAATCTTTGTATATATTGCTTCTATATAATCTAAGAAACATATATGCAAAGCATCTAAACAGTAACAATCGCCAATTTTTTGATCTTCAAGTTTAAGTGAACAATGAGCCCCATTGTTAATCCTTTATCGGAAATTATTTGTAACTTTCGACAAGTAGAACAATGAATGGAACTGGCAGACGGTGGAAATCTTTTTATATATTGCTTCTATATAGTCTAAGAAACATATATGCAAAGCATCCAAACAGTACCAGTCGCCAATTTTTTGTTCTTCAAGTTTAAGTGAACAACGAGGCCCATTGATAATCATGAACCGGAAATTATTTGTAACTTTAGACAACAAGAACAATGAATAGAACAGGTAGACGGTTGAAATCTTTGTATATGTTGCTTCTATATAGTCTAAGACACATATATGCAAAGCATCCAAACAGTTCCCGTCGCCAATTTTTTGTTCCTCAAGTTTAAGTGAACAACGAGGCCCATTGATAATCATGGAACGGAAATTATTTCAAACTTTCGACAAGTAGAACAATGAATAGAACAGGTAGACGGTTGAAATCTTTGTATATATTGCTTCTATATAATCTAAGAAACATATATGCAAAGCATCCAAACAGTACCATTCGCCAATTTTTTGTTCTTCAAGTTTAAGTGAACAACGAGCCCCATTGATAATCATGAAACGGAAATTATTTGTAACTTTCGACAAGTAGAACAATGAATGGAACAGGTAGACCGTTGAAATCTTTGTATATATTGCTTCTATATAATCTAAGAAACATATATGCAAAGCATCCAAACAGTACCATTCGCCAATTTTTTGTTCTTCAAGTTTAAGTGAACTACGAGCCCCATTGTTAATACTTTAACGGAAATTATTTGTAACTTGCGACAAATAGAACAATGGATGGAACAGGTAGACGGTTGAAATCTTTGTATATATTGCTTCTATATAATCTAAGAAACATATATGCAAAGCATCCAAACAGTACCATTCGCCAATTCTTTGTTCTTCAAGTTTAAGAGAACAATGAGCCCCATTGTTAATCCTTTATCGGAAATTATTTGTAACTTTCGACAAGTAGAACAATGAATGGAACTGGTAGACGGTTGAATTCTTTTTATATATTGCTTCTATATAGTCTAAGAAACATATATGCAAAGCATCCAAACAGTTCCAGTCGCCAATTTTTTGTTCCTCAAGTTTAAGTGAACAACGAGGCCCATTGATAATCATGAAACGGAAATTATTTCAAACTTTCGACAAGAAGAACAATGAATAGAACAGGTAGACGGTTGAAATCTTTGTATATGTTGCTTCTATATAGTCTAAGAAACCTATATGCAAATCATCTAAACAGTAACAATCGCCAATTTTTTGATCTTCAAGTTTAAGTGAACAATGAGCCCCATTGTTAATCCTTTATCGGAAACTATTTGTAACTTTCGACAAGTAGAACAATGAATGGAACAGGTAGACGGTTGAAATCTTTGTATATATTGCTTCTATATAATCTAAGAAACATATATGCAAAGCATCTAAACAGTAACAATCGCCAATTTTTTGATCTTCAAGTTTAAGTGAACAATGAGCCCCATTGTTAATCCTTTATCGGAAATTATTTGTAACTTTCGACAAGTAGAACAATGAATGGAACAGGTAGACGGTTGAAATCTTTGTATATATTGCTTCTATATAATCTAAGAAACATATATGCAAAGCATCCAAACAGTACAATTCGCCAATTATTTCATCTTCATGTTTAAGTGAACTACGAGCCCCATTGTTAATACTTTAACGGAAATTATTTGTAACTTCCGACAAGTAGAACAATGAATGGAACAGGTAGACGGTTGAAATCAATGTATATATTGCTTCTATATAATTTAAGAAAGATATATGCAAAGCATCCAAACAGTACCATTCGCCAATTCTTTGTTCTTCAAGTTTAAGTGAACTACGAGCCCCATTGTTAATAATTTAACGGAAATTATTTGTAACTTGCGACAAGTAGAACAATGGATGGAACAGGTAGACGGTTGAAATCTTTGTATATATTGCTTCTATGTAATCTAAGAAACATATATGCAAAGCATCCAAACAGTACCATTCGCCAATTTCTTGTTCTTCAAGTTTAAGTGAACAACGAGCCCCATTGATAATCATGAAACGGAAATTATTTGTAACTTTCTACAAGTAGAACAATAAATAGAAGTGGTAGACGGTTGAAATCTTTGTATATGTTGCTTCTATATAGTCTAAGAAACCTATATGCAAAGCATCTAAACAGTAACAATCGCCAATTTTTTGATCTTCAAGTTTAAGTGAACAGCGAGCCCCATTGATAATCATGAAATGGAAATTATTTGTAACTTTCTACAAGTAGAACAATGAATAGTACAGGTAGACGGGTGAAATCTTTCTATATATTGCTTCTAAATATTCTAAGAAACATATATGCAAAGCATCCAAACAGTACAATTCGCCAATTTTTTGTTCTTCAAGTTTAAGTCAACTACGAGCCCCATTGTTAATCCTTTAAAGGAAATTATTTGTAAATTTCGACAAGTAGAACAATGAATGGAACAAGTAGACGGTTGAAATCATTGTATATATTGCTTCCATATAGTCTAAGAAACATATATGCAAAGCATCCAAACAGTACAATTCGCCAATATTTTGTTCTTCAAGTTTAAGTGAACAACGAGCCCAATTGTTAATCCTTTAAAGGAAATTATTTGTAAATTTCGGCAAGTAGAACAATGATTGGAACACGTAGACGGTTGAAATCTTTGTATATATTGCTTCTATATAGTCTAAGAAACATATATGCAAAGCATCCAAACAGTACAATTCGCCAATTTTTTGTTCTTCAAGTTTAAGTAAACTACGATCCCCATTGTTAATCCCTTAACGGAAATTATTTGCAACTTTCGACAAGTAGAACGATGAATGGAACTGGTAGACGGTTGAAATCTTTGTATATATTGCTTCTATATAATCTAAGAAACATATTTGCAAAGCATCCAAACAGTACCATTCGCCAATTTTTTGATCTTCAAGTTTAAGTGAACAGCGAGCCCCATTGATAATCATGAAATGGAAATTATTTGTAACTTTCTACAAGTAGAACAATGAATGGAACAGGTAGACTGTTGAAATTATTTTATATATTGCTTCTATATATTCCAAGAAACATATATGCAAAGCGTCCAAACAGTACAATTCGCCAATCTATTGTTCTTCAAGTTTAAGTGAACAACGAGCCCCATTGTTAATCCTTTAAGGAAATTATTTGTAAATTTCGACAAGTAGAACAATGATTGGAACACGTAGACGGTTGAAATCTTTGTATATATTGCTTCCATATAGTCTATGAAACATATACGCAAAGCATCCAAACAGTACCATTCGCTAATTTTTTGTTCTTCAAGTTTAAGTGAACAATGAGCCCCAATGGTTAATCCTTTATCGGAAATTATTTGTAATTTTCGACAAGTAGAACAATGAATGGAACAGGTAGACGGTTGAAATCTTTGTATATATTGCTTCTATATAATCTAAGAAACATATATGCAAAGCATCTAAACAGTAACAATCGCCAATTTTTTGATCTTCAAGTTTAAGTGAACAATGAGCCCCATTGTTAATCCTTTATCGGAAATTATTTGTAACTTTCGACAAGTAGAACAATGAATGGAACAGGTAGACGGTTGAAATCTTTGTATATATTGCTTCTATATAGTCTAAGAAACATATATGCAAAGCATCCAAACAGTACCATTCGCCAATACTTTGTTCTTCAAGTTTAAGTGAACTACGAGCCACATTGATAATCATGAAATGGAAATTATTTGTAACTTTCTACAAGTAGAACAATGAATGGAACAGGTAGACTGTTGAAATTATTTTATATATTGCTTCTATATATTCCAAGAAACATATATGCAAAGCGTCCAAACATTACCATTCGCCAATTTTTTGTTCTTCAAGTTTAAGTGAACAATGAGCCCCATTGTTAATCCTTTATCGGAAATTATTTGTAACTTTCGACAAGTAGAACAATGAATGGAACAGGTAGACGGTTGAAATCTTTGTATATATTGCTTCTATATAATCTAAGAAACATATATGCAAAGCATCTAAACAGTAACAATCGCCAATTTTTTGATCTTCAAGTTTAAGTGAACAGCGAGCCCCATTGATAATCATGAAATGGAAATTATTTGTAACTTTCTACAAGTAGAACAATGAATAGTACAGGTAGACGGGTGAAATCTTTCTATATATTGCTTCTAAATATTCTAAGAAACATATATGCAAAGCATCCAAACAGTACAATTCGCCAATTTTTTGTTCTTCAAGTTTAAGTCAACTACGAGCCCCATTGTTAATCCTTTAAAGGAAATTATTTGTAAATTTCGACAAGTAGAACAATGAATGGAACAAGTAGACGGTTGAAATCATTGTATATATTGCTTCCATATAGTCTATGAAACATATACGCAAAGCATCCAAACAGTACAATTCGCCAATATTTTGTTCTTCAAGTTTAAGTGAACAACGAGCCCAATTGTTAATCCTTTAAAGGAAATTATTTGTAAATTTCGGCAAGTAGAACAATGATTGGAACACGTAGACGGTTGAAATCTTTGTATATATTGCTTCTATATAGTCTAAGAAACATATATGCAAAGCATCCAAACAGTACAATTCGCCAATTTTTTGTTCTTCAAGTTTAAGTAAACTACGATCCCCGTTGTTAATCCCTTAACGGAAATTATTTGTAACTTTCGACAAGTAGAACGAAGAATGGAACTGGTAGACGGTTGAAATCTTTGTATATATTGCTTCTATATAATCTAAGAAACATATATGCAAAGCATCCAAACAGTACCATTCGCCAATTCTTTGTTCTTCAAGTTTAAGTGAACAATGAGCCCCATTGTTAATCCTTTATCGGAAATTATTTGTAACTTTCGACAAGTAGAACAATGAATGGAACTGGTAGACGGTTGAAATCTTTTTATATATTGTTTCCATATAGTCTAAGATACATATACGCAAAGCATCCAAACAGTACCATTCGCTAATTTTTTGTTCTTCAAGTTTAAGTGAACAATGAGCCCCAATGGTTAATACTTTATCGGAAATTATTTGTAATTTCCGACAAGTAGAACAATGAATGGAACAGGTAGACGGCTGAAATCTTTGTATATATTGCTTCTATATAATCTAAGAAACATATATGCAAAGCATCTAAACAGTAACAATCGCCAATTTTTTGATCTTCAAGTTTAAGTGAACAGCGAGCCCCATTGATAATCATGAAATGGAAATTATTTGTAACTTTCTACAAGTAGAACAATGAATAGTACAGGTAGACGGGAGAAATCTTTCTATATATTGCTTCTAAATAGTCTAAGAAACATATATGCAAAGCATCCAAACAGTACAATTCGCCAATTTTTTGTTCTTCAAGTTTAAGTGAACTACGAGCCCCATTGTTAATCCTTTAAAGGAAATTATTTGTAAATTTCGACAAGTAGAACAATGAATGGATCATGTAGACGGTTGAAATCATTGTATATATTGCTTTTATATAGTCTACGAAACATATATGCAAAGCATACAAACAGTACAATTCGCCAATATTTTGTTCTTCAAGTTTAAGAGAACAATGAGCCCCAATGGTTAATCCTTTATCGGAAATTATTTGTAATTTTCGACAAGTAGAACAATGAATGGAACAGGTAGACGGTTGAAATCTTTGTATATATTGCTTCTATATAATCTAAGAAACATATATGCAAAGCATCCAAACAGAACAATTCGCCAATTATTTCATCTTCATGTTTAAGTGAACTACGAGCCCCATTGTTAATACTTTAACGGAAATTATTTGTAACTTCCGACAAGTAGAACAATGAATGGAACAGGTAGACGGTTGAAATCAATGTATATATTGCTTCTATATAATTTAAGAAACATATATGCAAAGCATCCAAACAGTACCATTCGCCAATTCTTTGTTCTTCAAGTTTAAGTGAACAATGAGCCCCATTGTTAATCCTTTATCGGAAATTATTTGTAACTTTCGACAAGTAGAACAATGAATGGAACTGGTAGACGGTTGAAATCTTTTTATATATTGCATCTATATAGTCTAAGAAACATATATGCAAAGCATCCAAACAGTTCCAGTCGCCAATTTTTTGATCTTCAAGTTTAAGTGAACAATGAGCCCCATTGTTAATCCTTTATCGGAAATTATTTGTAACTTTCGACAAGTAGAACAATGAATGGAACTGGTAGACGGTGGAAATCTTTTTATATATTGCTTCTATATAGTCTAAGAAACATATATCCAAAGCATCCAAACAGTACCAGTCGCCAATTTTTTGATCTTCAAGTTTAAGTGAACAATGAGCCCCATTGTTAATCCTTTATCGGAAATTATTTGTAACTTTCGACAAGAAGAACAATGAATAGAACAGGTAGACGGTTGAAATCTTTGTATATGTTGCTTCTATATAGTCTAAGAAACCTATATGCAAAGCATCTAAACAGTAACAATCGCCAATTTTTTGATCTTCAAGTTTAAGTGAACAATGAGCCCCATTGTTAATCCTTTATCGGAAACTATTTGTAACTTTCGACAAGTAGAACAATGAATGGAACAGGTAGACGGTTGAAATCTTTGTATATATTGCTTCTATATAATCTAAGAAACATATATGCAAAGCATCTAAACAGTAACAATCGCCAATTTTTTGATCTTCAAGTTTAAGTGAACAATGAGCCCCATTGTTAATCCTTTATCGGAAATTATTTGTAACTTTCGACAAGTAGAACAATGAATGGAACAGGTAGACTGTTGAAATCTTTGTATATATTGCTTCTATATAATCTAAGAAACATATATGCAAAGCATCCAAACAGTACAATTCGCCAATTATTTCATCTTCATGTTTAAGTGAACTACGAGCCCCATTGTTAATACTTTAACGGAAATTATTTGTAACTTCCGACAAGTAGAACAATGAATGGAACAGGTAGACGGTTGAAATCAATGTATATATTGCTTCTATATAATTTAAGAAAGATATATGCAAAGCATCCAAACAGTACCATTCGCCAATTCTTTGTTCTTCAAGTTTAAGTGAACTACGAGCCCCATTGTTAATAATTTAACGGAAATTATTTGTAACTTGCGACAAGTAGAACAATGGATGGAACAGGTAGACGGTTGAAATCTTTGTATATATTGCTTCTATGTAATCTAAGAAACATATATGCAAAGCATCCAAACAGTACCATTCGCCAATTTCTTGTTCTTCAAGTTTAAGTGAACAACGAGCCCCATTGATAATCATGAAACGGAAATTATTTGTAACTTTCTACAAGTAGAACAATAAATAGAAGTGGTAGACGGTTGAAATCTTTGTATATGTTGCTTCTATATAGTCTAAGAAACCTATATGCAAAGCATCTAAACAGTAACAATCGCCAATTTTTTGATCTTCAAGTTTAAGTGAACAGCGAGCCCCATTGATAATCATGAAATGGAAATTATTTGTAACTTTCTACAAGTAGAACAATGAATAGTACAGGTAGACGGGTGAAATCTTTCTATATATTGCTTCTAAATATTCTAAGAAACATATATGCAAAGCATCCAAACAGTACAATTCGCCAATTTTTTGTTCTTCAAGTTTAAGTCAACTACGAGCCCCATTGTTAATCCTTTAAAGGAAATTATTTGTAAATTTCGACAAGTAGAACAATGAATGGAACAAGTAGACGGTTGAAATCATTGTATATATTGCTTCCATATAGTCTAAGAAACATATATGCAAAGCATCCAAACAGTACCATTCGCTAATTTTTTGTTCTTCAAGTTTAAGTGAACAATGAGCCCCAATGGTTAATCCTTTATCGGAAATTATTTGTAATTTTCGACAAGTAGAACAATGAATGGAACAGGTAAACGGTTGAAATCTTTGTATATATTGCTTCTATATAATCTAAGAAACATATATGCAAAGCATCTAAACAGTAACAATCGCCAATTTTTTGATCTTCAAGTTTAAGTGAACAATGAGCCCCATTGTTAATCCTTTATCGGAAATTATTTGTAACTTTCGACAAGTAGAACAATGAATGGAACAGGTAGACGGTTGAAATCTTTGTATATATTGCTTCTATATAGTCTAAGAAACATATATGCAAAGCATCCAAACAGTACCATTCGCCAATACTTTGTTCTTCAAGTTTAAGTGAACTACGAGCCACATTGATAATCATGAAATGGAAATTATTTGTAACTTTCTACAAGTAGAACAATGAATGGAACAGGTAGACTGTTGAAATTATTTTATATATTGCTTCTATATATTCCAAGAAACATATATGCAAAGCGTCCAAACATTACCATTCGCCAATTTTTTGTTCTTCAAGTTTAAGTGAACAATGAGCCCCATTGTTAATCCTTTATCGGAAATTATTTGCAACTTTCGACAAGTAGAACAATGAATGGAACAGGTAGACTGTTGAAATTATTGTATATATTGCTTCTATATATTCCAAGAAACATATTTGCAAAGCGTCCAAACAGTACAATTCGCCAATTTTTTGCTCTTCAAGTTTAAGTGAACTACGAGCCCCATTGTTAATCCTTTAAAGGAAATTATTTGTAATTTTCGACAAGTAGAACAATGAATGGAACAGGTAGACGGTTGAAATCATTGTATATATTGCTTCTATATAGTCTAAGAAACATATATGCAAAGCATCCAAACAGTACAATTCGAAAATTTTTTGTTCTTCAAGTTTAAGTAAACTACGATCCCCATTGTGAATCCCTTAACGGAAATTATTTGTAACTTTCGACAAGTAGAACGATGAATGGAACAGGTAGACGGTTGAAATCATTGTATATATTGCTTCTATATAGTCTAAGAAACATATATGCAAAGCATCCAAACAGTACAATTCGAAAATTTTTTGTTCTTCAAGTTTAAGTAAACTACGATCCCCATTGTGAATCCCTTAACGGAAATTATTTGTAACTTTCGACAAGTAGAACGATGAATGGAACAGGTAGACGGTTGAAATCATTGTATATATTGCTTCTATATAGTCTAAGAAACATATATGCAAAGCATCCAAATAGTACAATTCGACAATTTTTTGTTCTTCAAGTTTAAGTGAACAATGAGCCCCAATGGTTAATCCTTTATCGGAAATTATTTGTAATTTTCGACAAGTAGAACAATGAATGGAACAGGTAGACGGTTGAAATCTTTGTATATATTGCTTCTATATAGTCTAAGAAACATATATGCAAAGCATCCAAACAGTACAATTCGAAAATTTTATGTTCTTCAAGTTTAGTGAACAATGAGCCCCATTGTTAATCCTTTAACGGAAATTATTTGTAACTTTCGACAAGTAGAACAATGAATGGAACAGGTAGACGGTTGAAATCATTGTATATATTGCTTCCATATAGTCTAAGAAACATATATGCAAAGCATCCAAACAGTACCATTCGCTAATTTTTTGTTCTTCAAGTTTAAGTGAACAATGAGCCCCAATGGTTAATCCTTTATCGGAAATTATTTGTAATTTTCGACAAGTAGAACAATGAATGGAACAGGTAGACGGTTGAAATCTTTGTATATATTGCTTCTATATAGTCTAAGAAACATATATGCAAAGCATCCAAACAGTACAATTCGCCAATTTTTTGTTCTTCAAGTTTAAGTAAACTACGATCCCCATTTTTAATCCCTTAACGGAAATTATTTGTAATTTTCGACAAGTAGAACAATGAATGGAACAGGTAGACGGTTGAAATCATTGTATATATTGCTTCTATATAGTCTAAGAAACATATATGCAAAGCATCCAAACAGTACAATTCGAAAATTTTTTGTTCTTCAAGTTTAAGTAAACTACGATCCCCATTGTGAATCCCTTAACGGAAATTATTTGTAACTTTCGACAAGTAGAACGATGAATGGAACAGGTAGACGGTTGAAATCATTGTATATATTGCTTCTATATAGTCTAAGAAACATATATGCAAAGCATCCAAATAGTACAATTCGACAATTTTTTGTTCTTCAAGTTTAAGTGAACAATGAGCCCCAATGGTTAATCCTTTATCGGAAATTATTTGTAATTTTCGACAAGTAGAACAATGAATGGAACAGGTAGACGGTTGAAATCTTTGTATATATTGCTTCTATATAGTCTAAGAAACATATATGCAAAGCATCCAAACAGTACAATTCGAAAATTTTATGTTCTTCAAGTTTAGTGAACAATGAGCCCCATTGTTAATCCTTTAACGGAAATTATTTGTAACTTTCGACAAGTAGAACAATGAATGGAACAGGTAGACGGTTGAAATCTTTGTATATATTGCTTCTATATAATCTAAGAAACATATATGCAAAGCATCTAAACAGTAACAATCGCCAATTTTTTGATCTTCAAGTTTAAGTGAACAATGAGCCCCATTGTTAATCCTTTATCGGAAATTATTTGTAACTTTCGACAAGTAGAACAATGATTGGAACACGTAGACGGTTGAAATCTTTGTATATATTGCTTCCATATAGTCTAAGAAACATATACGCAAAGCATCCAAACAGTACCATTCGCTAATTTTTTGTTCTTCAAGTTTAAGTGAACAATGAGCCCCAATGGTTAATCCTTTATCGGAAATTATTTGTAAATTTCGACAAGTAGAACAATGAATGGAACAGGTAGACGGTTGAAATCTTTGTATATATTGCTTCTATATAATCTAAGAAACATATATGCAATGCATCTAAACAGTAACAATCGCCAATTTTTCGATCTTCAAGATTAAGTGAACAGCGAGCCCCATTGATAATCATGAAATGGAAATTATTTGTAACTTTCTACAAGTAGAACAATGAATAGTACAGGTAGACGGGTGAAATCTTTCTATATATTGCTTCTAAATAGTCTACGAAACATATATGCAAAGCATACAAACAGTACAATTCGCCAATATTTTATTCTTCAAGTTTAAGTGAACTACGAGCCCCATTGTTAATCCTTTAACGGAAATTAATTGTAACTTTCTACAAGTAGAACAATGATTGGAACACGTAGACGGTTGAAATCTTTGTATATATTGCTTCCATATGGTCTAAAAAACATATATGCAAAGCACCCAAACAGTACCATTCGCCAATTTTTTTGTTCTTCAAGTTTAAGTGAACAATGAGCCCCATTGTTAATCCTTTATCGGAAACTATTTGTAAATTTCGACAAGTAGAACAAGGAATGGAACTGGTAGACGGTTGAAATCTTTTTATATATTGCTTCTATATAGTCTAAGAAACATATATGCAAAGCATCCAAACAGTTCCAGTCGCCAATTTTTTGTTCTTCAAGTTTAAGTGAACAATGAGCCGCATTGTTAATCCTTTATCGGAAATTATTTGTAACTTTCGACAAGTAGAACAATGAATGGAACAGGTAGACAGTTGAAATCTTTGCATATATTGCTTCTATATAATCTAAGGAACATATATGAAAAGCATCTAAACAGTAACAATCGCCAATTTTTTGATCTTCAAGTTTAAGTGAACAATGAGCCCCATTGTTAATCCTTTATCGGAAATTATTTGTAACTTTCGACAAGTAGAACAATGATTGGAACACGTAGACGGTTGAAATCTTTGTATATATTGCTTCTATATAATCTAAGAAACATATATGCAATGGATCTAAACAGTAACAATCGCCAATTTTTCGATTTTCAAGATTAAGTGAACAGCGAGCCCCATTGATAATCATGAAATGGAAATTATTTGTAACTTTCTACAAGTAGAACAATGAATAGTACAGGTAGACGGGTGAAATCTTTCTATATATTGCTTCTAAATAGTCTACGAAACATATATGCAAAGCATACAAACAGTACAATTCGCCAATATTTTGTTCTTCAAGTTTAAGTGAACTACGAGCCCCATTGTTAATCCTTTAACGGAAATTAATTGTAACTTTGTACAAGTAGAACAATGATTGGAACACGTAGACGGTTGAAATCTTTGTATATATTGCTTCCATATGGTCTAAAAAACATATATGCAAAGCATCCAAACAGTACCATTCGCCAATTTTTTGTTCTTCAAGTTTAAGTGAACTACGAGCCCC
The DNA here is from genome assembly GCA_963989415.1 of Cerceris ruficornis. NCBI lineage: Eukaryota > Metazoa > Arthropoda > Insecta > Hymenoptera > Crabronidae > Cerceris > Cerceris ruficornis. Next base: position 122,715 of record CAXDIW010000088.1, read on the forward strand.
ATTGTTAATCCTTTAAAGGAAATTATTTCTAAATTTCGGCAAGTAGAAGAATGAATGGAATAGGTAGACGGTTGAAATCATTGTATATATTGCTTCTATATAGTCTAAGAAACATATATGCAAAGCATCCAAACAGTACCATTCGCCAATTTTTTGTTCTTCAAGTTTAAGTGAACTACGAGCCCCATTGTTAATCCTTTAAAGGAAATTATTTCTAACTTTCGACAAGTAGAACAATGAATGGAACAGGTAGACGGTTGAAATCTTTGTATATATTGCTTCCATATAGTCTAAAAAACATATATCCAAAGCATCCAAACAGTCCCATTCGCCAATTTTTTGTTCCTCAAGATTAAGTGAACAATGAGCCCCAATGGTTAATCCTTTATCGGAAATTATTTGTAATTATCGACAAGTAGAACAATGAATGGAACAGGTAGACGGTTGAAATCTTTGTATATATTGCTTCTATATAGTCTAAGAAACATATATGCAAAGCATCCAAACAGTACCATTCGCCAATACTTTGTTCTTCAAGTTTAAGTGAACTACGAGCCACATTGATAATCATGAAATGGAAATTATTTGTAACTTTCTACAAGTAGAACAATGAATGGAACAGGTAGACTGTTGAAATTATTTTATATATTGCTTCTATATATTCCAAGAAACATATATGCAAAGCGTCCAAACATTACCATTCGCCAATTTTTTGTTCTTCAAGTTTAAGTGAACAATGAGCCCCATTGTTAATCCCTTATCGGAAATTATTTGCAACTTTCGACAAGTAGAACAATGAATGGAACAGGTAGACTGTTGAAATTATTGTATATATTGCTTCTATATATTCCAAGAAACATATTTGCAAAGCGTCCAAACAGTACAATTCGCCAATTTTTTGCTCTTCAAGTTTAAGTGAACTACGAGCCCCATTGTTAATCCTTTAAAGGAAATTATTTGTAATTTTCGACAAGTAGAACAATGAATGGAACAGGTAGACGGTTGAAATCATTGTATATATTGCTTCTATATAGTCTAAGAAACATATATGCAAAGCATCCAAACAGTACAATTCGAAAATTTTTTGTTCTTCAAGTTTAAGTAAACTACGATCCCCATTGTGAATCCCTTAACGGAAATTATTTGTAACTTTCGACAAGTAGAACGATGAATGGAACAGGTAGACGGTTGAAATCATTGTATATATTGCTTCTATATAGTCTAAGAAACATATATGCAAAGCATCCAAACAGTACAATTCGCCAATTTTTTGTTCTTCAAGTTTAAGTCAACTACGAGCCCCATTGTTAATCCTTTAAAGGAAATTATTTGTAAATTTCGACAAGTAGAACAATGAATGGAACAAGTAGACGGTTGAAATCATTGTATATATTGCTTCCATATAGTCCAAGAAACATATATGCAAAGCATCCAAACAGTACAATTCGCCAATATTTTGTTCATCAAGTTTAAGTGAACAACGAGCCCAATTGTTAATCCTTTAAAGGAAATTATTTGTAAATTTCGGCAAGTAGAACAATGATTGGAACACGTAGACGGTTGAAATCTTTGTATATATTGCTTCTATATAGTCTAAGAAACATATATGCAAAGCATCCAAACAGTACAATTCGCCAATTTTTTGTTCTTCAAGTTTAAGTAAACTACGATCCCCGTTGTGAATCCCTTAACGGAAATTATTTGTAACTTTCGACAAGTAGAACGATGAATGGAACAGGTAGACGGTTGAAATCATTGTATATATTGCTTCTATATAGTCTAAGAAACATATATGCAAAGCATCTAAACAGTAACAATCGCCAATTTTTTGATCTTCAAGTTTAAGTGAACAGCGAGCCCCATTGATAATCATGAAATGGAAATTATTTGTAACTTTCTACAAGTAGAACAATGAATAGTACAGGTAGACGGGTGAAATCTTTCTATATATTGCTTCTAAATATTCTAAGAAACATATATGCAAAGCATCCAAACAGTACAATTCGCCAATTTTTTGTTCTTCAAGTTTAAGTCAACTACGAGCCCCATTGTTAATCCTTTAAAGGAAATTATTTGTAAATTTCGACAAGTAGAACAATGAATGGAACAAGTAGACGGTTGAAATCATTGTATATATTGCTTCCATATAGTCTAAGAAACATATATGCAAAGCATCCAAACAGTACCATTCGCTAATTTTTTGTTCTTCAAGTTTAAGTGAACAATGAGCCCCAATGGTTAATCCTTTATCGGAAATTATTTGTAATTTTCGACAAGTAGAACAATGAATGGAACAGGTAGACTGTTGAAATCTTTGTATATATTGCTTCTATATAATCTAAGAAACATATATGCAAAGCATCTAAACAGTAACAATCGCCAATTTTTTGATCTTCAAGTTTAAGTGAACAGCGAGCCCCATTGATAATCATGAAATGGAAATTATTTGTAACTTTCTACAAGTAGAACAATGAATGGAACAGGTAGACTGTTGAAATTATTTTATATATTGCTTCTATATATTCCAAGAAACATATATGCAAAGCGTCCAAACAGTACAATTCGCCAATTTTTTGCTCTTCAAGTTTAAGTGAACTACGAGCCCCATTGTTAATCCTTTAAAGGAAATTATTTGTAAATTTCGGCAAGTAGAACAATGAATGGAATAGGTAGACGGTTGAAATCATTGTATATATTGCTTCTATATAGTCTAAGAAACATATATGCAAAGCATCCAAACAGTACAATTCGCCAATTTTTTGTTCTTCAAGTTTAAGTAAACTACGATCCCCATTGTTAATCCCTTAACGGAAATTATTTGTAATTTTCGACAAGTAGAACAATGAATGGAACATGTAGACGGTTGAAATCATTGTATATATTGCTTCTATAAAGTCTAAGAAACATATATGCAAATCATCCAAACAGTACAATTCGCCAATCTATTGTTCTTCAAGTTTAAGTGAACAACGAGCCCCATTGTTAATCCTTTAAGGAAATTATTTGTAAATTTCGACAAGTAGAACAATGATTGGAACACGTAGACGGTTGAAATCTTTGTATATATTGCTTCCATATAGTCTATGAAACATACGCAAAGCATCCAAACAGTACCATTCGCTAATTTTTTGTTCTTCAAGTTTAAGTGAACAATGAGCCCCAATGGTTAATCCTTTATCGGAAATTATTTGTAATTTTCGACAAGTAGAACAATGAATGGAACAGGTAGACTGTTGAAATCTTTGTATATATTGCTTCTATATAATCTAAGAAACATATATGCAAAGCATCTAAACAGTAACAATCGCCAATTTTTTGATCTTCAAGTTTAAGTGAACAATGAGCCCCATTGTTAATCCTTTATCGGAAATTATTTGTAACTTTCGACAAGTAGAACAATGAATGGAACAGGTAGACGGTTGAAATCTTTGTATATATTGCTTCTATATAGTCTAAGAAACATATATGCAAAGCATCCAAACAGTACCATTCGCCAATACTTTGTTCTTCAAGTTTAAGTGAACTACGAGCCACATTGATAATCATGAAATGGAGATTATTTGTAACTTTCTACAAGTAGAACAATGAATGGAACAGGTAGACTGTTGAAATTATTTTATATATTGCTTCTATATATTCCAAGAAACATATATGCAAAGCGTCCAAACATTACCATTCGCCAATTTTTTGTTCTTCAAGTTTAAGTGAACAATGAGCCCCATTGTTAATCCTTTATCGGAAATTATTTGTAACTTTCGACAAGTAGAACAATGAATGGAACAGGTAGACTGTTGAAATTATTGTATATATTGCTTCTATATATTCCAAGAAACATATTTGCAAAGCGTCCAAACAGTACAATTCGCCAATTTTTTGCTCTTCAAGTTTAAGTGAACTACGAGCCCCATTGTTAATCCTTTAAAGGAAATTATTTGTAAATTTCGGCAAGTAGAACAATGAATGGAATAGGTAGACGGTTGAAATCATTGTATATATTGCTTCTATATAGTCTAAGAAACATATATGCAAAGCATCCAAACAGTACAATTCGCCAATTTTTTGTTCTTCAAGTTTAAGTAAACTACGATCCCCATTTTTAATCCCTTAACGGAAATTATTTGTAATTTTCGACAAGTAGAACAATGAATGGAACAGGTAGACGGTTGAAATCATTGTATATATTGCTTCTATATAGTCTAAGAAACATATATGCAAAGCATCCAAACAGTACAATTCGAAAATTTTTTGTTCTTCAAGTTTAAGTAAACTACGATCCCCATTGTGAATCCCTTAACGGAAATTATTTGTAACTTTCGACAAGTAGAACGATGAATGGAACAGGTAGACGGTTGAAATCATTGTATATATTGCTTCTATATAGTCTAAGAAACATATATGCAAAGCATCCAAATAGTACAATTCGACAATTTTTTGTTCTTCAAGTTTAAGTGAACAATGAGCCCCAATGGTTAATCCTTTATCGGAAATTATTTGTAATTTTCGACAAGTAGAACAATGAATGGAACAGGTAGACGGTTGAAATCTTTGTATATATTGCTTCTATATAGTCTAAGAAACATATATGCAAAGCATCCAAACAGTACAATTCGAAAATTTTATGTTCTTCAAGTTTAGTGAACAATGAGCCCCATTGTTAATCCTTTAACGGAAATTATTTGTAACTTTCGACAAGTAGAACAATGAATGGAACAGGTAGACGGTTGAAATCTTTGTATATATTGCTTCTATATAATCTAAGAAACATATATGCAAAGCATCTAAACAGTAACAATCGCCAATTTTTTGATCTTCAAGTTTAAGTGAACAATGAGCCCCATTGTTAATCCTTTATCGGAAATTATTTGTAACTTTCGACAAGTAGAACAATGATTGGAACACGTAGACGGTTGAAATCTTTGTATATATTGCTTCCATATAGTCTAAGAAACATATACGCAAAGCATCCAAACAGTACCATTCGCTAATTTTTTGTTCTTCAAGTTTAAGTGAACAATGAGCCCCAATGGTTAATCCTTTATCGGAAATTATTTGTAAATTTCGACAAGTAGAACAATGAATGGAACAGGTAGACGGTTGAAATCTTTGTATATATTGCTTCTATATAATCTAAGAAACATATATGCAATGCATCTAAACAGTAACAATCGCCAATTTTTCGATCTTCAAGATTAAGTGAACAGCGAGCCCCATTGATAATCATGAAATGGAAATTATTTGTAACTTTCTACAAGTAGAACAATGAATAGTACAGGTAGACGGGTGAAATCTTTCTATATATTGCTTCTAAATAGTCTACGAAACATATATGCAAAGCATACAAACAGTACAATTCGCCAATATTTTATTCTTCAAGTTTAAGTGAACTACGAGCCCCATTGTTAATCCTTTAACGGAAATTAATTGTAACTTTCTACAAGTAGAACAATGATTGGAACACGTAGACGGTTGAAATCTTTGTATATATTGCTTCCATATGGTCTAAAAAACATATATGCAAAGCACCCAAACAGTACCATTCGCCAATTTTTTTGTTCTTCAAGTTTAAGTGAACAATGAGCCCCATTGTTAATCCTTTATCGGAAACTATTTGTAAATTTCGACAAGTAGAACAAGGAATGGAACTGGTAGACGGTTGAAATCTTTTTATATATTGCTTCTATATAGTCTAAGAAACATATATGCAAAGCATCCAAACAGTTCCAGTCGCCAATTTTTTGTTCTTCAAGTTTAAGTGAACAATGAGCCGCATTGTTAATCCTTTATCGGAAATTATTTGTAACTTTCGACAAGTAGAACAATGAATGGAACAGGTAGACAGTTGAAATCTTTGCATATATTGCTTCTATATAATCTAAGGAACATATATGAAAAGCATCTAAACAGTAACAATCGCCAATTTTTTGATCTTCAAGTTTAAGTGAACAATGAGCCCCATTGTTAATCCTTTATCGGAAATTATTTGTAACTTTCGACAAGTAGAACAATGATTGGAACACGTAGACGGTTGAAATCTTTGTATATATTGCTTCTATATAATCTAAGAAACATATATGCAATGGATCTAAACAGTAACAATCGCCAATTTTTCGATTTTCAAGATTAAGTGAACAGCGAGCCCCATTGATAATCATGAAATGGAAATTATTTGTAACTTTCTACAAGTAGAACAATGAATAGTACAGGTAGACGGGTGAAATCTTTCTATATATTGCTTCTAAATAGTCTACGAAACATATATGCAAAGCATACAAACAGTACAATTCGCCAATATTTTGTTCTTCAAGTTTAAGTGAACTACGAGCCCCATTGTTAATCCTTTAACGGAAATTAATTGTAACTTTGTACAAGTAGAACAATGATTGGAACACGTAGACGGTTGAAATCTTTGTATATATTGCTTCCATATGGTCTAAAAAACATATATGCAAAGCATCCAAACAGTACCATTCGCCAATTTTTTGTTCTTCAAGTTTAAGTGAACTACGAGCCCCATTGTTAATCCTTTAAAGGAAATTATTTCTAAATTTCGGCAAGTAGAAGAATGAATGGAATAGGTAGACGGTTGAAATCATTGTATATATTGCTTCTATATAGTCTAAGAAACATATATGCAAAGCATCCAAACAGTACCATTCGCCAATTTTTTGTTCTTCAAGTTTAAGTGAACTACGAGCCCCATTGTTAATCCTTTAAAGGAAATTATTTCTAACTTTCGACAAGTAGAACAATGAATGGAACAGGTAGACGGTTGAAATCTTTGTATATATTGCTTCCATATAGTCTAAAAAACATATATCCAAAGCATCCAAACAGTCCCATTCGCCAATTTTTTGTTCCTCAAGATTAAGTGAACAATGAGCCCCATTGTTAATCCTTTATCGGAAATTATTTGTAACTTTCGACAAGTAGAAGATTGAATGGAACAGGTAGACGGTTGAAATCTTTGTATATATTGCTTCTATATAGTCTAAGAAACATATATGCAAATCATCCAAACAGTACAATTCGCCAATTTATTGTTCTTCAAGTTTAAGTGAACAACGAGCCCCATTGTTAATCCTTTACAGGAAATTATTTGTAAATTTCGACATGTAGAACAATGATTGGAACACGTAGACGGTTGAAATCTTTGTATATATTGCTTCCATATAGTCTAAGAAACATATACGCAAAGCATCCAAACAGTACCATTCGCTAATTTTTTGTTCTTCAAGTTTAAGTGAACAATGAGCCCCAATGGTTAATCCTTTATCGGAAATTATTTGTAATTATCGACAAGTAGAACAATGAATGGAACAGGTAGACGGTTGAAATCTTTGTATATATTGCTTCCATATAGTCTATGAAACATATACGCAAAGCATCCAAACAGTACCATTCGCCAATTATTTCATCTTCATGTTTAAGTGAACTACGAGCCCCATTGTTAATACTTTAACGGAAATTATTTGTAACTTCCGACAAGTAGAACAATGAATGGAACAGGTAGACGGTTGAAATCAATGTATATATTGCTTCTATATAATTTAAGAAACATATATGCAAAGCATCCAAACAGTACCATTCGCCAATTTTTTGTTCTTCAAGTTTAAGTGAACAGCGAGCCCCATTGATAATCATGAAATGGAAATTATTTGTAACTTTCTACAAGTAGAACAATGAATAGTACAGGTAGACGGGAGAAATCTTTCTATATATTGCTTCTAAATAGTCTAAGAAACATATATGCAAAGCATCCAAACAGTACAATTCGCCAATTTTTTGTTCTTCAAGTTTAAGTGAACTACGAGCCCCATTGTTAATCCTTTAAAGGAAATTATTTGTAAATTTCGACAAGTAGAACAATGATTGGAACACGTAGACGGTTGAAATCTTTGTATATATTGCTTCCATATAGTCTATGAAACATATACGCAAAGCATCCAAACAGTACCATTCGCCAATTATTTCATCTTCATGTTTAAGTGAACTACGAGCCCCATTGTTAATACTTTAACGGAAATTATTTGTAACTTCCGACAAGTAGAACAATGAATGGAACAGGTAGACGGTTGAAATCAATGTATATATTGCTTCTATATAATTTAAGAAACATATATGCAAAGCATCCAAACAGTACAATTCGCCAATTTTTTGCTCTTCAAGTTTAAGTGAACTACGAGCCCCATTGTTAATCCTTTAAAGGAAATTATTTGTAAATTTCGGCAAGTAGAACAATGAATGGAATAGGTAGACGGTTGAAATCATTGTATATATTGCTTCTATATAGTCTAAGAAACATATATGCAAAGCATCCAAACAGTACAATACGCCAATTTTTTGTTCTTCAAGTTTAAGTAAACTACGATCCCCATTGTTAATCCCTTAACGGAAATTATTTGTAATTTTCGACAAGTAGAACAGTGAATGGAACAGGTAGACGGTTGAAATCAATGTATATATTGCTTCTATATAGTCTAAGAAACATATATGCAAAGCATCCAAACAGTACCATTCGCCAATTCTTTGTTCTTCAAGTTTAAGTGAACAATGAGCCCCATTGTTAATCCTTTATCGGAAATTATTTGTAACTTTCGACAAGTAGAACAATGAATGGAACTGGTAGACGGTTGAAATCTTTTTATATATTGTTTCCATATAGTCTAAGATACATATACGCAAAGCATCCAAACAGTACCATTCGCTAATTTTTTGTTCTTCAAGTTTAAGTGAACAATGAGCCCCAATGGTTAATCCTTTATCGGAAATTATTTGTAATTTTCGACAAGTAGAACAATGAATGGAACAGGTAGACGGTTGAAATCTTTGTATATATTGCTTCTATATAATCTAAGAAACATATATGCAAAGCATCTAAACAGTAACAATCGCCAATTTTTTGATCTTCAAGTTTAAGTGAACAATGAGCCCCATTGTTAATCCTTTATCGGAAATTATTTGTAACTTTCGACAAGTAGAACAATGAATGGAACAGGTAGACGGTTGAAATCTTTGTATATATTGCTTCTATATAGTCTAAGAAACATATATGCAAAGCATCCAAACAGTACCATTCGCCAATACTTTGTTCTTCAAGTTTAAGTGAACTACGAGCCACATTGATAATCATGAAATGGAAATTATTTGTAACTTTCTACAAGTAGAACAATGAATGGAACAGGTAGACTGTTGAAATTATTTTATATATTGCTTCTATATATTCCAAGAAACATATATGCAAAGCGTCCAAACATTACCATTCGCCAATTTTTTGTTCTTCAAGTTTAAGTGAACAATGAGCCCCATTGTTAATCCTTTATCGGAAATTATTTGCAACTTTCGACAAGTAGAACAATGAATGGAACAGGTAGACTGTTGAAATTATTGTATATATTGCTTCTATATATTCCAAGAAACATATTTGCAAAGCGTCCAAACAGTACAATTCGCCAATTTTTTGCTCTTCAAGTTTAAGTGAACTACGAGCCCCATTGTTAATCCTTTAAAGGAAATTATTTGTAATTTTCGACAAGTAGAACAATGAATGGAACAGGTAGACGGTTGAAATCATTGTATATATTGCTTCTATATAGTCTAAGAAACATATATGCAAAGCATCCAAACAGTACCATTCGCTAATTTTTTGATCTTCAAGTTTAAGTGAACAATGAGCCCCATGGTTAATCCATTATCGGAAATTATTTGTAACTTTCGACAAGTAGAACAATGAATGGAACTGGTAGACGGTTGAAATCTTTGTATATATTGCTTCTGTATAGTCTAAGAAACATATATGCAAAGCATCCAAACAGTACAATTCGCCAATTTTTTGATCTTCAAGTTTAAGTGAACAGCGAGCCCCATTGATAATCATGAAATGGAAATTATTTGTAACTTTCTACAAGTAGAACAATGAATGGAACAGGTAGACGGTTGAAATCTTTGTACATATTGCTTCTATATAATCTAAGAAACATATATGCAAAGCATCTAAACAGTAACAATCGCCAATTTTTTGCTCTTCAAGTTTAAGTGAACAGCGAGCCTCATTGATAATCATGAAATGGAAATTATTTGTAACTTTCTACAAGTAGAACAATTAATAGTACAGTTAGACGGGTGAAATCTTTCTATATATTGCTTCTAAATAGTCTAAGAAACATGTACGCAAAGCATCCAAACAGTACCATTCGCCAATTTTTTGTTCTTCAAGTTTAAGTGAACAATGAGCCCCAATGGTTAATCCGTTATCGGAAATTGTTTGTAACTTTCGACAAGGAGAACAATGAATGGAACAGGTAGACGGTTGAAATCATTGTATATATTGCTTCTATATAGTCTAAGAAACATATATGCAAAGCATCCAAAAAGTACAATTCGACAATTTTTTGTTCTTCAAGTTTAGTGTACAATGAGCCCCAATGGTTAATCCTTTATCGGAAATTATTTGTAATTTTCGACAAGTAGAACAATGAATGGAACAGGTAGACGGTTGAAATCTTTGTATATATTGCTTCTATATAATCTGAGAAACATATATGCAAAGCATCCAAACAGTACAATTCGCCAATTTTTTGTTCTTCAAGTTTAAGTAAACTACGATCCCCATTGTTAATCCCTTAACGGAAATTATTTGTAACTTCCGACAAGTAGAACAATGAATGGAACAGGTAGACGGTTGAAATCAATGTATATATTGCTTCTATATAGTCTAAGAAACATATATGCAAAGCATCCAAACAGTACCATTCGCCAATTTTTTGTTCTTCAGGTTTAAGTGAACAATGAGCCCCATTGTTAATCCTTTATCGGAAATTATTTGTAACTTTCGACAAGTAGAACAATGAATGGAACTGGTAGACGGTTGAAATCTTTTTATATATTGCTTCTATATAGTCTAAGAAACATATATGCAAAGCATCCAAACAGTTCCAGTCGCCAATTTTTTGTTCTTAAAGTTTAAGTGAACAACAAGGCCCATTGATAATCATGAAACGGAAATTATTTCTAACTTTCGACAAGAAGAACAATGAATAGAACAGGTAGACGGTTGAAATCTTTGTATATGTTGCTTCTATATAGACTAAGAAACCTATATGCAAAGCATCTAAACAGTAACATTCGCCAGTTTTTTTATCTTCAAGTTTAAGTGAACAATGAGCCCCATTGTTAATCCTTTATCGGAAATTATTTGTAACTTTCGACAAGTAGAACAATGAATGGAACAGTTAGACGGTTGAAATCTTTGTACATATTGCTTCTATATAATCTAAGAAACATATATGCAAAGCATCTAAACAGTAACAATCGCCAATTTTTTGATCTTCAAGTTTAAGTGAACAGCGAGCCCCATTGATAATCATGAAATGGAAATTATTTGTAACTTTCTACAAGTAGAACAATGAATAGTACAGTTAGACGAGTGAAATCTTTCTATATATTGCTTCTAAATAGTCTAAGAACCATGAACGCAAAGCATCCAAACAGTACCATTCGCCAATTTTATGTTCTTCAAGTTTAAGTGAACAATGAGCCCCAATGGTTAATCCGTTATCGGAAATTATTTGTAACTTTCGACAAGTAGAACAATGAATGGAACAGGTAGACGGTTGAAATCATTGTATATATTGCTTCTATATAGTCTAAGAAACATATATGCAAAGCATCCAAACAGTACAATTCGCCAATTTTTTGTTCTTCAAGTTTAAGTGAACTACGAGCCCCATTGTTAATCCTTTAAAGGAAATTATTTGTAAATTTCGACAAGTAGAACAATGATTGGAACACGTAGACGGTTGAAATCTTTGTATATATTGCTTCCATATAGTCTATGAAACATATACGCAAAGCATCCAAACAGTACCATTCGCCAATTATTTCATCTTCATGTTTAAGTGAACTACGAGCCCCATTGTTAATACTTTAACGGAAATTATTTGTAACTTCCGACAAGTAGAACAATGAATGGAACAGGTAGACGGTTGAAATCAATGTATATATTGCTTCTATATAATTTAAGAAACATATATGCAAAGCATCCAAACAGTACAATTCGCCAATTTTTTGCTCTTCAAGTTTAAGTGAACTACGAGCCCCATTGTTAATCCTTTAAAGGAAATTATTTGTAAATTTCGGCAAGTAGAACAATGAATGGAATAGGTAGACGGTTGAAATCATTGTATATATTGCTTCTATATAGTCTAAGAAACATATATGCAAAGCATCCAAACAGTACAATACGCCAATTTTTTGTTCTTCAAGTTTAAGTAAACTACGATCCCCATTGTTAATCCCTTAACGGAAATTATTTGTAATTTTCGACAAGTAGAACAGTGAATGGAACAGGTAGACGGTTGAAATCAATGTATATATTGCTTCTATATAGTCTAAGAAACATATATGCAAAGCATCCAAACAGTACCATTCGCCAATTCTTTGTTCTTCAAGTTTAAGTGAACAATGAGCCCCATTGTTAATCCTTTATCGGAAATTATTTGTAACTTTCGACAAGTAGAACAATGAATGGAACTGGTAGACGGTTGAAATCTTTTTATATATTGTTTCCATATAGTCTAAGATACATATACGCAAAGCATCCAAACAGTACCATTCGCTAATTTTTTGTTCTTCAAGTTTAAGTGAACAATGAGCCCCAATGGTTAATACTTTATCGGAAATTATTTGTAATTTCCGACAAGTAGAACAATGAATGGAACAGGTAGACGGCTGAAATCTTTGTATATATTGCTTCTATATAATCTAAGAAACATATATGCAAAGCATCTAAACAGTAACAATCGCCAATTTTTTGATCTTCAAGTTTAAGTGAACAGCGAGCCCCATTGATAATCATGAAATGGAAATTATTTGTAACTTTCTACAAGTAGAACAATGAATAGTACAGGTAGACGGGAGAAATCTTTCTATATATTGCTTCTAAATAGTCTAAGAAACATATATGCAAAGCATCCAAACAGTACAATTCGCCAATTTTTTGTTCTTCAAGTTTAAGTGAACTACGAGCCCCATAGTTAATCCTTTAAAGGAAATTATTTGTAAATTTCGACAAGTAGAACAATGAATGGATCATGTAGACGGTTGAAATCATTGTATATATTGCTTTTATATAGTCTACGAAACATATATGCAAAGCATACAAACAGTACAATTCGCCAATATTTTGTTCTTCAAGTTTAAGAGAACAATGAGCCCCAATGGTTAATCCTTTATCGGAAATTATTTGTAATTTTCGACAAGTAGAACAATGAATGGAACAGGTAGACGGTTGAAATCTTTGTATATATTGCTTCTATATAATCTAAGAAACATATATGCAAAGCATCCAAACAGAACAATTCGCCAATTATTTCATCTTCATGTTTAAGTGAACTACGAGCCCCATTGTTAATACTTTAACGGAAATTATTTGTAACTTCCGACAAGTAGAACAATGAATGGAACAGGTAGACGGTTGAAATCAATGTATATATTGCTTCTATATAATTTAAGAAACATATATGCAAAGCATCCAAACAGTACCATTCGCCAATTCTTTGTTCTTCAAGTTTAAGTGAACAATGAGCCCCATTGTTAATCCTTTATCGGAAATTATTTGTAACTTTCGACAAGTAGAACAATGAATGGAACTGGTAGACGGTTGAAATCTTTTTATATATTGCATCTATATAGTCTAAGAAACATATATGCAAAGCATCCAAACAGTTCCAGTCGCCAATTTTTTGATCTTCAAGTTTAAGTGAACAATGAGCCCCATTGTTAATCCTTTATCGGAAATTATTTGTAACTTTCGACAAGTAGAACAATGAATGGAACTGGTAGACGGTGGAAATCTTTTTATATATTGCTTCTATATAGTCTAAGAAACATATATGCAAAGCATCCAAACAGTACCATTCGCCAATACTTTGTTCTTCAAGTTTAAGTGAACTACGAGCCACATTGATAATCATGAAATGGAAATTATTTGTAACTTTCTACAAGTAGAACAATGAATGGAACAGGTAGACTGTTGAAATTATTTTATATATTGCTTCTATATATTCCAAGAAACATATATGCAAAGCGTCCAAACATTACCATTCGCCAATTTTTTGTTCTTCAAGTTTAAGTGAACAATGAGCCCCATTGTTAATCCTTTATCGGAAATTATTTGCAACTTTCGACAAGTAGAACAATGAATGGAACAGGTAGACTGTTGAAATTATTGTATATATTGCTTCTATATATTCCAAGAAACATATTTGCAAAGCGTCCAAACAGTACAATTCGCCAATTTTTTGCTCTTCAAGTTTAAGTGAACTACGAGCCCCATTGTTAATCCTTTAAAGGAAATTATTTGTAATTTTCGACAAGTAGAACAATGAATGGAACAGGTAGACGGTTGAAATCATTGTATATATTGCTTCTATATAGTCTAAGAAACGTATATGCAAAGCATCCAAACAGTACAATTCGAAAATTTTTTGTTCTTCAAGTTTAAGTAAACTACGATCCCCATTGTGAATCCCTTAACGGAAATTATTTGTAACTTTCGACAAGTAGAACGATGAATGGAACAGGTAGACGGTTGAAATCATTGTATATATTGCTTCTATATAGTCTAAGAAACATATATGCAAAGCATCCAAACAGTACAATTCGCCAATTTTTTGTTCTTCAAGTTTAAGTGAACTACGAGCCCCATTGTTAATCCTTTATCGGAAATTATTTGTAATTTTCGACAAGTAGAACAATAAATAGAAGTGGTAGACGGTTGAAATCTTTGTATATATTGCTTCCATATAGTCTAAGAAACATATACGCAAAGCATCCAAACAGTACCATTCGCTAATTTTTTGATCTTCAAGTTTGAGTGAACAATGAGCCCCATTGTTAATCCTTTATCGGAAATTATTTGTAATTTTCGACAAGTAGAACAATGAATGGAACATGTAGACGGTTGAAATCTTTGTATATATTGCTTCCATATAGTCTAAGAAACATATACGCAAAGCATCCAAACAGTACCATTCGCTAATTTTTTGTTCTTCAAGTTTAAGTGAACAATGAGCCCCAATGGTTAATCCTTTATCGGAAATTATTTGTAATTTTCGACAAGTAGAACAATGAATGGAACAGGTAGACGGTTGAATTCTTTGTATATATTGCTTCTATATAGTCTAAGAAACATATATGCAAAGCATCTAAACAGTAACAATCGCCAATTTTTTGATCTTCAAGTTTAAGTGAACAGCGAGCCCCATTGATAATCATGAAATGGAAATTATTTGTAACTTTCTACAAGTAGAACAATGAATAGTACAGGTAGACGGGTAAAATCTTTCTATATATTGCTTCTAAATAGTCTAAGAAACACATATGCAAAGCATCCAAACAGCACAATTCGCCATTTTTTTGTTCTTGAAGTTTAAGTGAACTACGAGCCCCATTGTTAATCCTTTAAAGGAAATTATTTGTAAATTTCCACAAGTAGAACAATGAATGGAACAGGTAGACGGTTGAAATCTTTGTATATATTGCTTCTATATAGTCTAAGAAACATATATGCAAAGCATCCAAACAGTACAATTCGCCAATTTATAGATCTTCAAGTTTAAGTGAACAACGAGGCCCATTGATAATCATGAAACGGAAATTACTTGTAACTTCCGACAAGAAGAACAATGAATAGAACAGGTAGACGGTTGAAATCTTTCTATATACTGCTTCTAAATAGTCTAAGAAACATATATGCAAAGCATCAAATCAGTACAATTTGCCAATTTATTGTTCTTCAAGTTTAAGTGAACAACGAGCCACATTGTTAATCCTTTAAAGGAAATTATTTGTAAATTTCGACAAGTAGAACAATGAATGGAACAGGTAGACGGTTGAAATCTTTGTATATATTGCTTCTATATAATCTAAGAAACATATATGCAAAGCATCTAAACAGTAACAATCGCCAATTTTTTGATCTTCAAGTTTAAGTGAACAGCGAGCCCCATTGATAATCATGAAATGGAAATTATTTGTAACTTTCTACAAGTAGAACAATGAATGGAACAGGTAGACGGTTGAAATCTTTGTACATATTGCTTCTATATAATCTAAGAAACATATATGCAAAGCATCTAAACAGTAACAATCGCCAATTTTTTGCTCTTCTAGTTTAAGTGAACAGCGAGCCTCATTGATAATCATGAAATGGAAATTATTTGTAACTTTCTACAAGTAGAACAATTAATAGTACAGTTAGACGGGTGAAATCTTTCTATATATTGCTTCTAAATAGTCTAAGAAACATGTACGCAAAGCATCCAAACAGTACCATTCGCCAATTTTTTGTTCTTCAAGTTTAAGTGAACAATGAGCCCCAATGGTTAATCCTTTATCGGAAATTGTTTGTAATTTTCGACAAGTAGAACAATGAATGGAACAGGTAGACGGTTGAAATCTTTGTATATATTGCTTCTATATAATCTGAGAAACATATATGCAAAGCATCCAAACAGTACAATTCGCCAATTTTTTGTTCTTCAAGTTTAAGTAAACTACGATCCCCATTGTTAATCCCTTAACGGAAATTATTTGTAACTTCCGACAAGTAGAACAATGAATGGAACAGGTAGACGGTTGAAATCAATGTATATATTGCTTCTATATAGTCTAAGAAACATATATGCAAAGCATCCAAACAGTACCATTCGCCAATTTTTTGTTCTTCAGGTTTAAGTGAACAATGAGCCCCATTGTTAATCCTTTATCGGAAATTATTTGTAACTTTCGACAAGTGGAACAATGAATGGAACTGGTAGACGGTTGAAATCTTTTTATATATTGCTTCTATATAGTCTAAGAAACATATATGCAAAGCATCCAAGCAGTTCCAGTCGCCAATTTTTTGTTCTTCAAGTTTAAGTGAACAACAAGGCCCATTGATAATCATGAAACGGAAATTATTTCTAACTTTCGACAAGAAGAACAATGAATAGAACAGGTAGACGGTTGAAATCTTTGTATATGTTGCTTCTATATAGACTAAGAAACCTATATGCAAAGCATCTAAACAGTAACATTCGCCAGTTTTTTTATCTTCAAGTTTAAGTGAACAATGAGCCCCATTGTTAATCCTTTATCGGAAATTATTTGTAACTTTCGACAAGTAGAACAATGAATGGAACAGGTAGACGGTTGAAATCTTTGTATATATTGCTTCTATATAGTCTAAGAAACATATATGCAAAGCATCCAAACAGTACAATTCGCCAATTTATTGTTCTTCAAGTTTAAGTGAACAACGAGCCCCATTGTTAATCCTTTAAAGGAAATTATTTGTAAATTTCGACAAGTAGAACAATGATTGGAACACGTAGACGGTTGAAATCTTTGTATATATTGCTTCCATATAGTCTAAGAAACATGTACGCAAAGCATCCAAACAGTACCAGTCGCCAATTTTTTGTTCTTCAAGTTTAAGTGAACAATGAGTCCCAATGGTTAATCCTTTATCGGAAATTATTTGTAATTTTCGACAAGTAGAACAATGAATGGAACTGGTAGACGGTTGAAATCTTTGTATATATTGCTTCTGTATAGTCTAAGAAACATATATGCAAAGCATCCAAACAGTACAATTCGCCAATTTATTGATCTTCAAGTTTAAGTGAACAATGAGCCCCATGGTTAATCCATTATCGGAAATTATTTGTAACTTTCGACAAGTAGAACAATGAATGGAACAGGTAGACGGTTGAAATCTTTGTATATATTGCTTCTATATAATCTAAGAAACATATATGCAAAGCATCCAAACAGTACAATTCGCCAATTTTTTGATCTTCAAGTTTAAGTGAACAGCGAGCCCCATTGATAATCATGAAATGGAAATTATTTGTAACTTTCTACAAGTAGAACAATGAATGGAACAGGTAGACGGTTGAAATCTTTGTACATATTGCTTCTATATAATCTAAGAAACATATATGCAAAGCATCTAAACAGTAACAATCGCCAATTTTTTGCTCTTCAAGTTTAAGTGAACAGCGAGCCTCATTGATAATCATGAAATGGAAATTATTTGTAACTTTCTACAAGTAGAACAATTAATAGTACAGTTAGACGGGTGAAATCTTTCTATATATTGCTTCTAAATAGTCTAAGAAACATGTACGCAAAGCATCCAAACAGTACCATTCGCCAATTTTTTGTTCTTCAAGTTTAAGTGAACAATGAGCCCCAATGGTTAATCCGTTATCGGAAATTGTTTGTAACTTTCGACAAGGAGAACAATGAATGGAACAGGTAGACGGTTGAAATCATTGTATATATTGCTTCTATATAGTCTAAGAAACATATATGCAAAGCATCCAAAAAGTACAATTCGACAATTTTTTGTTCTTCAAGTTTAGTGTACAATGAGCCCCAATGGTTAATCCTTTATCGGAAATTATTTGTAATTTTCGACAAGTAGAACAATGAATGGAACAGGTAGACGGTTGAAATCTTTGTATATATTGCTTCTATATAATCTGAGAAACATATATGCAAAGCATCCAAACAGTACAATTCGCCAATTTTTTGTTCTTCAAGTTTAAGTAAACTACGATCCCCATTGTTAATCCCTTAACGGAAATTATTTGTAACTTCCGACAAGTAGAACAATGAATGGAACAGGTAGACGGTTGAAATCAATGTATATATTGCTTCTATATAGTCTAAGAAACATATATGCAAAGCATCCAAACAGTACCATTCGCCAATTTTTTGTTCTTCAGGTTTAAGTGAACAATGAGCCCCATTGTTAATCCTTTATCGGAAATTATTTGTAACTTTCGACAAGTAGAACAATGAATGGAACTGGTAGACGGTTGAAATCTTTTTATATATTGCTTCTATATAGTCTAAGAAACATATATGCAAAGCATCCAAACAGTTCCAGTCGCCAATTTTTTGTTCTTAAAGTTTAAGTGAACAACAAGGCCCATTGATAATCATGAAACGGAAATTATTTCTAACTTTCGACAAGAAGAACAATGAATAGAACAGGTAGACGGTTGAAATCTTTGTATATGTTGCTTCTATATAGACTAAGAAACCTATATGCAAAGCATCTAAACAGTAACATTCGCCAGTTTTTTTATCTTCAAGTTTAAGTGAACAATGAGCCCCATTGTTAATCCTTTATCGGAAATTATTTGTAACTTTCGACAAGTAGAACAATGAATGGAACAGGTAGACGGTTGAAATCTTTGTACATATTGCTTCTATATAATCTAAGAAACATATATGCAAAGCATCTAAACAGTAACAATCGCCAATTTTTTGATCTTCAAGTTTAAGTGAACAGCGAGCCCCATTGATAATCATGAAATGGAAATTATTTGTAACTTTCTACAAGTAGAACAATGAATAGTACAGTTAGACGAGTGAAATCTTTCTATATATTGCTTCTAAATAGTCTAAGAACCATGAACGCAAAGCATCCAAACAGTACCATTCGCCAATTTTATGTTCTTCAAGTTTAAGTGAACAATGAGCCCCAATGGTTAATCCGTTATCGGAAATTATTTGTAACTTTCGACAAGTAGAACAATGAATGGAACAGGTAGACGGTTGAAATCATTGTATATATTGCTTCTATATAGTCTAAGAAACATATATGCAAAGCATCCAAAAAGTACAATTCGACAATTTTTTGTTCTTCAAGTTTAGTGTACAATGAGCCCCATTGTTAATCCTTTAAAGGAAATTATTTGTAATTTTCGACAAGTAGAACCATGATTGGAACACGTAGACGGTTGAAATCTTTGTATATATTGCTTCCATATAGTCTAAGAAACATGTACGCAAAGCATCCAAACAGTACCAGTCGCCAATTTTTTGTTCTTCAAGTTTAAGTGAACAATGAGTCCCAATGGTTAATCCTTTATCGGAAATTAATTGTAATTTTCGACAAGTAGAACAATGAATGGAACTGGTAGACGGTTGAAATCTTTGTATATATTGCTTCTGTATAGTCTAAGAAACATATATGCAAAGCATCCAAACAGTACAATTCGCCAATTTATTGATCTTCAAGTTTAAGTGAACAATGAGCCCCATGGTTAATCCTTTATCGGAAATTATTTGTAACTTTCGACAAGTAGAACAATGAATGGAACAGGTAGACGGTTGAAATCTTTGTATATATTGCTTCTATATAGTCTAAGAAAAATATATGCAAAGCATCCAAACAGTACAATTCGCCAATTTATTGATCTTCAAGTTTAAATGAACAATGAGCCCCATTGTTAATCCTTTATCCGAAATTCTTTGTAACTTTCGACAAGTAGAACAATGAATGGAACAGGTAAACGGTTGAAATCTTTGTATATATTGCTTCTATATAGTCTAAGAAACATATATGCAAAGCATCCAAACAGTACAATTCGCCAATTTTTTGTTCTTCAAGTTTAAGTGAACAACGAGGCCCATTGATAATCATGAAACGGAAATTATTTCTAACTTTCGACAAGAAGAACAATGAATAGAAAAGGTAGACGGTTGAAACCTTTGTATATATTGCTTCTATATGGTCTAAGAAACCTATATGCAAAGCATCTAAACAGTAACAATCGCCAATTTTTTGATCTTCAAGTTTAAATGAACAGCGAGCCCCATTGATAATCATGAAATGGAAATTATTTGTAACTTTCTACAAGTAGAACAATGAATAGTACAGTTAGACGGGTGAAATCTTTCTATGTATTGCTTCTAAATAGTCTAAGAAACATGTACGCAAAGCATCCAAACAGTACCATTCGCCAATTTTTTGTTCTTCAAGTTTAAGTGAACAATGAGCCCCAATGGTTAATCCGTTATCGGATATTATTTGTAACTTTCGACAAGTAGAACAATGAATGGAACAGGTAGACGGTTGAAATCATTGTATATATTGCTTATATATAGTCTAAGAAACATATATGCAAAGCATCCAAAAAGTACAATTCGACAATTTTTTGTTCTTCAAGTTTAGTGTACAATGAGCCCCAATGGTTAATCCTTTATCGGAAATTATTTGTAACTTTCGACAAGTAGAACAATGAATGGAAAAGGTAGACGGTTGAAATCTTTGTATATATTGCTTCTATATAGTCTAAGAAACATATATGCAAAGCATCCAAACAGTACCATTCGCCAATTTTTTGTTCCTCAAGTTTAAGTGAACAATGAGCCCCAATGGTTAATCCGTTATCGGAAATTATTTGTAATTTTCGACAAGTAGAACAATGAATGGAACAGTTAGACGGTTGAAATATTTGTATATATTGCTTCTATATAGTCTACGAAACATATATGCAAAGCATCCAAACAGTACAATTCGCCAATTTTTTGTACTTCAAGTTTAAGTGAACTACGAGCCCCATTGTTAATCCTTTAACGGAAATTAATTGTAACTTTCGACAAGTAGAACAATGAATGGAACAGGTAGACGGTTGAAATCTTTGTATATATTACTTCTATATAGTCTAAGAAACATATATGCATGCATCCAAACAGTACAATTCGCCAATTTATTGTTCTTCAAGTTTAAGTGAACAACGAGCCCCATTGTTAATCCTTTAAAGGAAATTATTTGTAACTTTCGACAAGTAGAACAATGAATGGAACAGGTAGACCGTTGAAATCTTTGTATATATTGCTTCTATATAGTCTAAGAAACATGTATGCAAAGCATCCAAACAGTAACATTCGCCATTTTTTTGTTCTTCAAGTTTAAGTGAACTACGAGCCCCATTGTTAATCCTTTAAAGGAAATTATTTGTAAATTTCGACAAGTAGAACAATGAATGGAACAGGTAGACTGTTGAAATCATTGTATATATTGCTTCTAAATAGTCTAAGAAACATATATGCAAAGCATCCAAACAGTACAATACGCCAATTTTTTGTTCTTCAAGTTTAAGTAAACTACGATCCCCATTGTTAATCCCTTGACGGAAATTATTTCTAACTTTCGACAAGTAGAACAATGAATGGAACAGGAAGACGGTTGAAATCATTGTATATATTGCTTCTATATAGTCTAGGAAACATATATGCAAAGCATACAAACAGTACAATTCGACAATTCTTTGTTCTTCAGGTTTAGTGAACAATGAGCCCCAATGGTTAATCCTTTATCGGAAATTATTTGTAATTTTCGACAAGTAGAACAATGAATGGAACAGGTAGACGGTTGAAATCTTTGTATATATTGCTTCTATATAATCTAAGAAACATATATGCAAAGCATCCAATCAGTACCATTCGCCAATTTTTTGTTCTTCTAGTTTAAGTGAACAACGAGCCCCATTGTTAATCCTTTAAAGGAAATTATTTGTAAATTTCGACAAGTAGAACAATGAATGGATCAGGTAGACGGTTGAAATCATTGTATATATTGCTTCTATATAACCTACGAAACATATATGCAAAGCATCCAAACAGTACAATTCGCCAATTTTTTGTTCTTCAAGTTTAAGTGAACTAGGAGCCCCATTGTTAATCCTTTAACGGAAATTAATTGTAACTTTATACAAGTAGAACAATGATTGGAACACGCAGACGGTTGAAATCTTTGTATATATTGCTTCCATATAGTCTAAGAAACATATATGCAAGGAATCCAAACAGTACCATTCGCCAATTTTTTGTTCTTCAAGTTTAAGTGAACAATGAGCCCCATTGTTAATCCTTTATCGGAAATTATTTGTAACTTTCGACAAGTAGAACATTGAATGGAACAGGTAGACGGTTGAAATCTTTGTATCTATTGCTTCTATATAGTATAAGAAACATATATGCAACGCATCCAAACAGTACCATTCGCCAATTTTTTGTTCTTCAAGTTTAAGTGAACTGCGAGCTCCATTGTTAATCCTTTAAAGGAAATTATTTGTAAATTTCGACAAGTAGAACAATGAATGGAACAGGTAGACTGTTGAAATCATTGTATATATTGCTTCTATATAGTCTAAGAAACATTTATGCAAAGCATCCAAACAGTACAATTCGCCAATTTTTTGTTCTTCAAGTTTAAGTAAACTACGATCCCCAATGTTAATCCCTTAACGGAAATTATTTGTAACTTTCGACAAGTAGAACAGTGAATGGAACAGGTAGACGGTTGAAATCTTTGTATATATTGCTTCTATATAGTATAAGAAACATATATGCAAAGCATCCAAACAGTACAATTCGCCAATTTTTTGTTCTTCAAGTTTAAGTGAACAATGAGCCCCAATGGTTAATCCGTTATCGGAAATTATTTGTAATTTTCGACAAGTAGAACAATGAATGGAACAGTTAGACGGTTGAAATATTTGTATATATTGCTTCTATATAGTCTACGAAACATATATGCAAAACATCCAAACAGTACAATTCGCCAATTTCTTGTACTTCAAGTTTAAGTGAACTACGAGCCCCATTGTTAATCCTTTAACGGAAATTAATTGTAACTTTCGACAAGTAGAACAATGAATGGAACAGGTAGACGGTTGAAATCTTTGTATATATTGCTTCTATATAGTCTAAGAAATATATATGCAAAGCATCCAAACAGTACAATTCGCCAATTTATTGTTCTTCAAGTTTAAGTGAACTGCGAGCTCCATTGTTAATCCTTTAAAGGAAATTATTTGTAAATTTCGACAAGTAGAACAATGAATGGAACAGGTAGACTGTTGAAATCATTGTATATATTGCTTCTATATAGTCTAAGAAACATTTATGCAAAGCATCCAAACAGTACAATTCGCCAATTTTTTGTTCTTCAAGTTTAAGTAAACTACGATCCCCAATGTTAATCCCTTAACGGAAATTATTTGTAACTTTCGACAAGTAGAACAGTGAATGGAACAGGTAGACGGTTGAAATCTTTGTATATATTGCTTCAATATAGTATAAGAAACATATATGCAAAGCATCCAAACAGTACCATTCGCCAATTTTTTGTTCTTCAAGTTTAAGTGAACAATGAGCCCCAATGGTTAATCCTTTATCGGAAATTATTTGTAACTTTCGACAAGTAGAACAATGAATGGAACAGGTAGACGGTTGAAATCTTTGTATATATTGCTTCTATATAGTCTAAGAATCATATATGCAAAGCATCCAAACAGTACAATTCGCCAATTTTTTGTTCTTCAAGTTTAAGTGAACAATGTGCCCCAATGGTTAATCCTTTATCGGAAATTATTTGTAACTTTCGACAAGTAGAACAGTGAATGGAACAGGTAGACTGTTGAAATCATTGTATATATTGCTTCTATATAGTCTAAGAAACATTTATGCAAAGCATCCAAACAGTACAATTCGCCAATTTTTTGTTCTTCATGTTTAAGTAAACTACGATCCCCATTGTTAATCCCTTACCGGAAATTATTTGTAACTTTCGACAAGTAGAACAGTGAATGGAACAGGTAGACGGTTGAAATCTTTGTATATATTGCTTCTATATAGTATAAGAAACATATATGCAAAGCATCCAAACAGTACAATTCGCCAATTTTTTGTTCTTCAAGTTTAAGTGAACAATGAGCCCCAATGGTTAATCCGTTATCGGAAATTATTTGTAACTTTCAACAAGTAGAACAATGAATGGAACAGGTAGACGGTTGAAATCTTTGTATATATTGCTTCTATATAGTATAAGAAACATATATGCAAAGCATCCAAACAGTACCATTCGCCAATTTTTTGTTCTTCAAGTTTAAGTGAACTACGAGCCCCATTGTTAATCCTTTAAAGGAAATTATTTGTAAATTTCGACAAGTAGAACAATGAATGGAACAGGTAGACTGTTGAAATCATTGTATATATTGCTTCTATATAGTCTAAGAAACATTTATGCAAAGCATCCAAACAGTACAATTCGCCAATTTTTTGTTCTTCAAGTTTAAGTAAACTACGATCCCCATTGTTAATCCCTTAACGGAAATTATTTGTAACTTTCGACAAGTAGAACAGTGAATGGAACAGGTAGACGGTTGAAATCTTTGTATATATTGCTTCTATATAGTATGAGAAACATATGTGCAAAGCATTCAAACAGTACCATTCGCCAATTTTTTGTTCTTCAAGTTTAAGTGAACAATGAGCCCCAATGGTTAATCCTTTATCGGAAATTATTTGTAACTTTCCACAAGTAAAACAATGAATGGAACAGGTAGACGGTTGAAATCATTGTATATATTGCTTCCATATAGTCTATGAAACATATATGCAAAGCATCCAAACAGTACAATTCGCGAATTTATTGTTCTTCAAGTTTAAGTGATCTACGATACCCATTGATAATCATGAAAGGGAAATTATTTGTAACTTTCTACAAATAGAACAATGAATAGAACAATTAGACTGTTGAAATCTTTGTATATATTGCTTCTATATAGTCTAAGAAACATATATGCAAAGCATCCAAACAGTACAATTCGCCAATTTTATGTTCTTCAAGTTTAAGTGAACTACGATCCCCATTGATAATCATGAAACGGAAATTATTTGTAACTTTCTACAAGTAGAACAATGAATAGAACAGGTAGACGGGTGAATTCTTTCTATATGTTGCTTCTATATAGTCTAAGAAACATATATGCAAAACATCCAAACAGTACCATTCGCCAATTTTTTGTTCTTCAAGTTTAAGTGAACAATGAGCCCCAATGGTTAATCCGTTATCGGAAATTATTTGTAACTTTCGACAAGTAGAACAATGAATGGAACAGGTAGATGGTTGAAATCTTTGTATATATTGCTTCAATATAGTCTAAGAAACATATATGCAAAGCATCCAAACAGTACCATTCGCCAATTTTATGTTCTTCAAGTTTAAGTGAACAATGTGCCCCAATGGTTAATCCTTTATCGGAAATTATTTGTAATTTTCGACAAGTAGAACAATGAATGGAACAGTTAGACGGTTGAAATATTTGTATATATTGCTTCTATATAGTCTACGAAACATATATGCAAAGCATCCAAACAGTACAATTCGCCAATTTTTTGTTCTTCAAGTTTAAGTGAACAACAAGCCCCATTGATAATCATGAAACGGAAATTATTTGTAACTTTCTACAAGTAGAACAATGAATAGAACAGGTAGACGGGTGAATTCTTTCTATATGTTGCTTCTATATAGTCTAAGAAACATATATGCAAAACATCCAAACAGTACCATTCGCCAATTTTTTGTTCTTCAAGTTTAAGTGAACAATGAGCCCCAATGGTTAATCCGTTATCGGAAATTATTTGTAACTTTCGACAAGTAGAACAATGAATGGAACAGGTAGATGGTTGAAATCTTTGTATATATTGCTTCAATATAGTCTAAGAAACATATATGCAAAGCATCCAAACAGTACCATTCGCCAATTTTATGTTCTTCAAGTTTAAGTGAACAATGTGCCCCAATGGTTAATCCTTTATCGGAAATTATTTGTAATTTTCGACAAGTAGAACAATGAATGGAACAGTTAGACGGTTGAAATATTTGTATATATTGCTTCTATATAGTCTACGAAACATATATGCAAAGCATCCAAACAGTACAATTCGCCAATTTTTTGTTCTTCAAGTTTAAGTGAACAATGAGCCCCAATGGTTAATCCGTTATCGGAAATTATTTGTAATTTTCGACAAGTAGAACAATGAATGGAACAGTTAGACGGTTGAAATATTTGTATATATTGCTTCTATATAGTCTACGAAACATATATGCAAAACATCCAAACAGTACAATTCGCCAATTTCTTGTACTTCAAGTTTAAGTGAACTACGAGCCCCATTGTTAATCCTTTAACGGAAATTAATTGTAACTTTCGACAAGTAGAACAATGAATGGAACAGGTAGACGGTTGAAATCTTTGTATATATTGCTTCTATATAGTCTAAGAAACATATATGCAAAGCATCCAAACAGTACAATTCGCCAATTTATTGTTCTTCAAGTTTAAGTGAACAACGAGCCCCATTGTTAATCCTTTAAAGGAAATTATTTGTAACTTTCGACAAGTAGAACAATGAATGGAACAGGTAGACGGTTGAAATCTTTGTATATATTGCTTCTATATAGTCTAAGAAACATATATGCAAAGCATCCAAACAGTACAATTCGCCAATTTTTTGTTCTTCAAGTTTAAGTGAACAATGAGCCCCAATGGTTAATCCTTTATCGGAAATTATTTGTAAATTTCAACAAGTAGAACAATGAATGGAACAGGTAGACGGTTGAAATCATTGTATATATTGCTTCTATATAGTCTAAGAAACATATATGCAAAGCATCCAAACAGTACAATTCGACAATTTTTTGCTCTTCAAGTTTAAGTGAACTACGAGCCCCATTGTTAATCCTTTAAAGGAAATTATTTGTAAATTTCGGCAAGTAGAACAATGAATGGAATAGGTAGACGGTTGAAATCATTGTATATATTGCTTCTAAATAGTCTAAGAAACATATATGCAAAGCATCCAAACAGTACAATTCGCCAATTATTTGATCTTCAAGTTTAAGTGAACTACGATCCCCATTGTTAATCCGTTATCGGAAATTATTTGTAACTTTCGACAAGTAGAACAATGAATGGAACAGGTAGACTGTTGAAATCATTGTATATATTGCTTCTATATAGTCTAAGAATCATTTATGCAAAGCATCCAAACAGTACAATTCGCCAATTTTTTGTTCTTCATGTTTAAGTAAACTACGATCCCCATTGTTAATCCCTTACCGGAAATTATTTGTAACTTTCGACAAGTAGAACAGTGAATGGAACAGGTAGACGGTTGAAATCTTTGTATATATTGCTTCTATATAGTCTAAGAAACATATATGCAAAGCATCCAAACAGTACAATACGCCAATTTTTTGTTCTTCAAGTTTAAGTGAACAATGAGCCCCAATGGTTAATCCTTTATCGGAAATTATTTGTAAATTTCGACAAGTAGAACAATGAATGGAACAGGTAGACGGTTGAAATCATTGTATATATTGCTTCTATATAGTCTAAGAAACATATATGCAAAGCATCCAAACAGTACAATTCGACAATTTTTTGCTCTTCAAGTTTAAGTGAACTACGAGCCCCATTGTTAATCCTTTAAAGGAAATTATTTGTAAATTTCGGCAAGTAGAACAATGAATGGAATAGGTAGACGGTTGAAATCATTGTATATATTGCTTCTAAATAGTCTAAGAAACATATATGCAAAGCATCCAAACAGTACAATTCGCCAATTATTTGATCTTCAAGTTTAAGTGAACTACGATCCCCATTGTTAATCCGTTATCGGAAATTATTTGTAACTTTCGACAAGTAGAACAGTGAATGGAACAGGTAGATGGTTGAAATCTTTGTATATATTGCTTCTATATAGTCTAAGAAACATATATGCAAAGCATCCAAACAGTACCATTCGCCATTTTTTTGTTCTTCAAGTTTAAGTGAACTACGAGCCCCATTGTTAATCCTTTAAAGGAAATTATTTGTAAATTTCGACAAGTAGAACAATGAATGGAACAGGTAGACTGTTGAAATCATTGTATATATTGCTTCTAAATAGTCTAAGAAACATATATGCAAAGCATCCAAACAGTACAATACGCCAATTTTTTGTTCTTCAAGTTTGAGTAAACTACGATCCCCATTGTTCATCCCTTGACGGAATTTATTTCTAACTTTCGACAAGTAGAACAATGAATGGAACAGGTAGACGGTTGAAATCATTGTACATATTGCTTCTATATAGTCTAAGAAACATATATGCAAAGCATACAAACAGTACAATTCGACAATTCTTTGCTCTTCAAGTTTAGTGAACAATGAGCCCCAATGGTTAATCCTTTATCGGAAATTATTTGTAATTTTCGACAAGTAGAACAATGAATGGAACAGGTAGACGGTTGAAATCTTTGTATATATTGCTTCTATATAATCTAAGAAACATATATGCAAAGCATCCAATCAGTACCATTCGCCAATTTTTTGTTCTTCTAGTTTAAGTGAACAACGAGTCACATTGTTAATCCTTTAAAGGAAATTATTTGTAAATTTCGACAAGTAGAACAATGAATGGATCAGGTAGACGGTTGAAATCATTGTATATATTGCTTCTATATAACCTACGAAACATATATGCAAAGCATCCAAACAGTACAATTCGCCAATTTTTTGTTCTTCAAGTTTAAGTGAACTACGAGCCCCATTGTTAATCCTTTAACGGAAATTAATTGTAACTTTCTACAAGTAGAACAATGATTGGAACACGCAGACGGTTGAAATCTTTGTATATATTGCTTCTATATAGTCTAAGAAACATATATGCAAAGCATCCAAACAGTACAATTCGACAATTTTTTGCTCTTCAAGTTTAAGTGAACTACGAGCCCCATTGTTAATCCTTTAAAGGAAATTATTTGTAAATTTCGGCAAGTAGAACAATGATTGGAACACGTAGACGGTTGAAATCTTTGTATATATTGCTTCCATATAGTCTAAGAAACATGTACGCAAAGCATCCAAACAGTACCATTCGCCAATTTTTTGTTCTTCAAGTTTAAGTGAACAATGAGCCCCAATGGTTAATCCTTTATCGGAAATTATTTGTAATTTTCGACAAGTAGAACAATGAATGGAACTGGTAGACGGTTGAAATCATTGTATATATTGCTTCTATATAATCTAAGAAACATATATGCAAAGCATCCAAACAGTACAATTCGCCAATTTTTTGTTCTTCAAGTTTAAGTGAACTACGAGCCCCATTGTTAATCCTTTAAAGGAAATTATTTGTAAATTTCGTCAAGTAGAACAATGAATGGATCATGTAGACGGTTGAAATCATTGTATATATTGCTTCTATATAGTCTACGAAACATGTATGCAAAGCATCCAAACAGTACAATTCGCCAATTTTTTGTTCTTCAAGTTTAAGTGAACTACGAGCCCCATTGTTAATCCTTTAACGGAAATTAATTGTAACTTTCTACAAGTAGAACAATGATTGGAACACGTAGACGGTTGAAATCTTTGTATATATTGCTTCCATATAGTCTAAGAAACATATATGCAAAGCATCCAAACAGTACCATTCGCCAATTTTTTGTTCATCAAGTTTAAGTGAACAATGAGCCCCAATGGTTAATCCGTTATCGGAAATTATTTGTAACTTTCGACAAGTAGAACAATGAATGGAACAGGTAGACGGTTGAAATCTTTGTATATATTGCTTCTATATAGTCTAAGATACATATATGCAAAGCATCCAAACAGTACAATTCGCCAATTTATTCTTCTTCAAGTTTAAGTGAACAACGAGCCCCATTGTTAATCCTTTAAAGGAAATTATTTGTAAATTTCGACAAGTAGAACAATGATTGGAACACGTAGACGGTTGAAATCTTTGTATATATTGCTTCCATATAGTCTAAGAAACATGTACGCAAAGCATCCAAACAGTACCATTCGCCAATTTTTTATTCTTCAAGTTTAAGTGAACAACAAGCCCCATTGATAATCATGAAACGGAAATTATTTGTAACTTTCTACAAGTAGAACAATGAATAGAACAGGTAGACGGGTGAAATATTTCTATATGTTGCTTCTATATAGTCTAAGAAACATATATGCAAAACATCCAAACAGTACCATTCGCCAATTTTTTGTTCTTCAAGTTGAGGTGAACAACGAGCCCCATTGATAATCATGAAACGGAAATTATTTGTAACTTTCTACAAGTAGAACAATGAATGGAACAGGTAGACGGTTGAAATCATTGTATATATTGCTTCCATATAGTCTATGAAACATATATGCAAAGCATCCAAACAGTACAATTCGCGAATTTATTGTTCTTCAAGTTTAAGTGAACAATGAGCCCCAATGGTTAATCCGTTCTCGGAAATTATTTGTAATTTTCGACAAGTAGAACAATGAATGGAACAGTTAGACGGTTGAAATATTTGTATATATTGCTTCTATATAGTCTACGAAACATATATGCAAAGCATCCAAACAGTACAATTCGCCAATTTTTTGTTCTTCAAGTTTAAGTGAACAACAAGCCCCATTGATAATCATGAAACGGAAATTATTTGTAACTTTCTACAAGTAGAACAATGAATAGAACAGGTAGACGGGTGAATTCTTTCTACATGTTGCTTCTATATAGTCTAAGAAACATATATGCAAAACATCCAAACAGTACAATTCGCCAATTTTTTGTTCTTCAAGTTTAAGTGAACAATGAGCCCCAATGGTTAATCCGTTATCGGAAATTATTTGTAATTTTCGACAAGTAGAACAATGAATGGAACAGTTAGACGGTTGAAATATTTGTATATATTGCTTCTATATAGTCTACGAAACATATATGCAAAACATCCAAACAGTACAATTCGCCAATTTCTTGTACTTCAAGTTTAAGTGAACTACGAGCCCCATTGTTAATCCTTTAACGGAAATTAATTGTAACTTTCGACAAGTAGAACAATGAATGGAACAGGTAGACGGTTGAAATCTTTGTATATATTGCTTCTATATAGTCTAAGAAACATATATGCAAAGCATCCAAACAGTACAATTCGCCAATTTATTGTTCTTCAAGTTTAAGTGAACAACGAGCCCCATTGTTAATCCTTTAAAGGAAATTATTTGTAACTTTCGACAAGTAGAACAATGAATGGAACAGGTAGACGGTTGAAATCTTTGTATATATTGCTTCTATATAGTCTAAGAAACATATATGCAAAGCATCCAAACAGTACAATTCGCCAATTTTTTGTTCTTCAAGTTTAAGTGAACAATGAGCCCCAATGGTTAATCCTTTATCGGAAATTATTTGTAAATTTCGACATGTAGAACAATGAATGGAACAGGTAGACGGTTGAAATCATTGTATATATTGCTTCTATATAGTCTAAGAAACATATATGCAAAGCATCCAAACAGTACAATTCGACAATTTTTTGCTCTTCAAGTTTAAGTGAACTACGAGCCCATTGTTAATCCTTTAAAGGAAATTATTTGTAAATTTCGGCAAGTAGAACAATGAATGGAATAGGTAGACGGTTGAAATCATTGTATATATTGCTTCTAAATAGTCTAAGAAACATATATGCAAAGCATCCAAAAAGTACAATTCGCCAATTATTTGATCTTCAAGTTTAAGTGAACTACGATCCCCATTGTTAATCCGTTATCGGAAATTATTTGTAACTTTCGACAAGTAGAACAATGAATGGAACAGGTAGATGGTTGAAATCTTTGTATATATTGCTTCTATATAGTCTAAGAAACATATATGCAAAGCATCCAAACAGTACCATTCGCCATTTTTTTGTTCTTCAAGTTTAAGTGAACTACGAGCCCCATTGTTAATCCTTTAAAGGAAATTATTTGTAAATTTCGACAAGTCGAACAATGAATGGAACAGGTAGACTGTTGAAATCATTGTATATATTGCTTCTAAATAGTCTAAGAAACATATATGCAAAGCATCCAAACAGTACAATACGCCAATTTTTTGTTCTTCAAGTTTGAGTAAACTACGATCCCCATTGTTCATCCCTTGACGGAACTTATTTCTAACTTTCGACAAGTAGAACAATGAATGGAACAGGTAGACGGTTGAAATCATTGTACATATTGCTTCTATATAGTCTAAGAAACATATATGCAAAGCATACAAACAGTACAATTCGACAATTCTTTGTTCTTCAAGTTTAGTGAACAATGAGCCCCAATGGTTAATCCTTTATCGGAAATTATTTGTAATTTTCGACAAGTAGAAAAATGAATGGAACAGGTAGACGGTTGAAATCTTTGTATATATTGCTTCTATATAATCTAAGAAACATATATGCAAAGTATCCAATCAGTACCATTCGCCAATTTTTTGTTCTTCTAGTTTAAGTGAACAACGAGTCCCATTGTTAATCCTTTAAAGGAAATTATTTGTAAATTTCGACAAGTAGAACAATGAATGGATCAGGTAGACGGTTGAAATCATTGTATATATTGCTTCTATATAACCTACGAAACATATATGCAAAGCATCCAAACAGTACAATTCGCCAATTTTTTGTTCTTCAAGTTTAAGTGAACTACGAGCCCCATTGTTAATCCTTTAACGGAAATTAATTGTAACTTTCTACAAGTAGAACAATGATTGGAACAGGTAGACGGTTGAAATCTTTGTACATATTGCTTCCATATAGTCTAAGAAACATATATGCAAAGCGTCCAAACAGTACCATTCGCCAATTTTTTGTTCTTCAAGTTTAAGTGAACAATGAGCCCCAATGGTTAATCCTTTATCGGAAATTATTTGTAACTTTCGACAAGTAGAACAATGAATGGAACAGGTAGACGGTTGAAATATTTGTATATATTGCTTCCATATAGTCTAAGAAACATGTACGCAAAGCATCCAAACAGTACCATTCGCCAATTTTTTGGTCTTCAAGTTTAAGTGAACAATGAGCCCCAATGGTTAATCCTTTATCGGAAATGATTTGTAATTTTCGACAAGCCGAACAATGAATGGAACAGGTAGACGGTTGAAATATTTGTATATATTGCTTCTATATAATCTAAGAAACATATATGCAAAGCATCCAAACAGTACGATTCGCCAATTATTTCATCTTCAAGTTTAAGTGAACTACGAGCCCCATTGTTAACACTTTAACGGAAATTATTTGTAACTTTCGACAAGTAGAAAAATGAGTGGAACAGGTAGACGGTTGAAATCAATATATATATATTGCTTCTATATAGTCTAAGAAACATATATGCAAAGCATCCAAACAGTACCATTCGCCAATTTTTTGTCCTTCAAGTTTAAGTGAACAATGAGCCCCATTGTTAATCCTTTATCGGAAATTATTTGTAACTTTCGACAAGTAGAATAATGAATCGAACAGGTAGACGGTTGAAATCTTTGTATATATTGCTTCTATATAATCTAAAAAACATATATGCAAAGCATCCAAACAGTACAATTCGCCAATTTTTTGTTCTTCAAGTTTAAGTGAACAATGAGCCCCAATGGTTAGTCCTTTATCGGAAATTATTTGTAACTTTCGACAAGTAGAATAATGAATCGAACAGGTAGACGGTTGAAATCTTTGTATATATTGCTTCTATATAATCTAAAAAACATATATGCAAAGCATCCAAACAGTACAATTCGCCAATTTTTTGTTCTTCAAGTTTACGTGAACAATGAGCCCCAATGGTTAGTCCTTTATCGGTAATTATTTGTAACTTTCGACAAGTAGAACAATGAATGGAACAGGTAGACGGTTGAAATCATTGTATATATTGCTTCTATATAGTCTAAGAAACATATATGCAAAGCGTCCAAACAGTACAATTCGCCAATTATTTGATCTTCAATTTTAAGTGAACTACGAGCCCCATTGTTAATCCTTTAACGGAAATTATTTGTAACTTGCGACAAGTAGAACAATGAGTGGATCAGGTAGACGGTTGAGATCATTGTATATATTGCTTCCATATAGTCTAAGAAACATATATGCAAAGCAACCAAACAGTACCATTCGCCAATTTTTTGATCTTCAGGTTTAAGTAAACTACGAGCCGCATTGTTAATCCCTTAACGGAAATTAATTGTAACTTTCTACAAGTAGAACAATGATTGGAACACGTAGACGGTTGAAATCTTTGTATATATTGCTTCCATATAGTCTAAGAAACATATATGCAAAGCAACCAAACAGTACCATTCGCCAATTTTTTGATCTTCAGGTTTAAGTGAACAGCGAGCCCCATTGATAATCATGAAATGGAAATTATTTGTAACTTTCTACAAGTAGAACAATGAATAGTACAGGTAGACGGGTGAAATCTTTCTATATATTGCTTCTAATAAGTCTAAGAAACATCTATGCAAAGCATCCAAACAGTACAATTCGCCAATTTTTTGTTCTTCAAGTTTAAGTGAACTACGAGCCCCATTGTTAATCCTTTAAAGGAAATTATTTGTAAATTTCGACAAGAAGAACAATGAATGGAACAGGTAGACTGTTGAAATTATTGTACACATTGCTTCTATATAGTCTATGAAACATATATGCAAAGCATCCAAACAGTACAATTCGCCAATTTTTTGTTCTTCAAGTTTAAGTGAACTACGAGCCCCATTGTTAATACTTTAACGGAAATTATTTGTAACTTGCGACAAGTAGAACAATGAATGGAACAGGTAGACAGTTGAAATCTTTGTATATATTGCTTCCATATAGTCTAAGAAACATATATGCAAAGCATCCAAACAGCACCATTCGCCAATTTCTTATTCTTCAAGTTTAAGTGAACAATGAGCCCCATTGTTAATCCTTTATCGGAAATTATTTGTAACTTTCGACAAGTAGAACAATGAATGGAAAAGGTAGACGGTTGAAATCTTTGTATATATTGCTTCTATATAGTCTAAAAACATATATGCAAAGCATCCAAACAGTACCATTCGCCAATTTTTTGTTCTTCAAGTTTAAGTGAACTACGAGCCCCATTGTTAATCCTTTAACGGATATTAATTGTAACTTTCTACAAGTAGAACAATGAATGGAACAGGTAGACTGTTGAAATCATTGTATATATTGCTTCTAAATAGGCTAAGAAACATATATGCAAAGCGTCCAAACAGTACAATTCGCCAATTATTTGATCTTCAAGTTTAAGTGAACTACGAGCCCCATTGTTAATACTTTAACGGAAATTATATGTAACTTGCGACAAGTAGAACAATGAATGGAACAGGTAGACAGTTGAAATCTTTGTATATATTGCTTCCATATAGCCTAAGAATCATATATGCAAAGCATCCAAACAGTACCATTCGCCAATTTTTTATTCTTCAAGTTTAAGTGAACAATGAGACCCATTGTTAATCCTTTATCGGAAATTATTTGTAACTTTCGACAAGTAGAACAATGAATGGAACAGGTAGACGGTTGAAATCTTTGTATATATTGCTTCTATATAGTATAAGATACATATATGCAAAGCATCCAAACAGTACCATTCGCCAATTTTTTGTTCTTCAAGTTTAAGTGAACAATGAGCCCCATTGTTAATCCTTTATAGGAAATTATTTGTAACTTTCGACAAGTAGAACAATGAATGGAAAAGGTAGACGGTTGAAATCTTTGTATATATTGCTTCTATATAGGCTAAAAACATATATGCAAAGCATCCAAACAGGACAATTCGCCAATTTTTTGTTCTTCAAGGTTAAGTGAACAATGAACCCCAATGGTTAATCCTTTATCGGTAATTATTTGTAAATTTCGACAAGTAGAACAATGAATGGAACAGGTAGACGGTTGAAATCCTTGTATATATTGCCTCTATATAATCTAAGAAACATATATGCAAAGCATCCAAACAGTACCATTCGCCCATTTTTTGTTCTTCAAGTTTAAGTGAACTACGAGCCCCATTGTTAATCCTGTAAAGGAAATTATTTGTAAATTTCGACAAGTAGAACAATGAATGGAACAGGTAGACTGTTGAAATCATTGTATATATTGCTTCTATATAGTCTAAGAAACATATATGCAAAGCATCCAAACAGTACAATTCGCCAATTTTTTGTTCTTCAAGTTTAAGTAAACTACGATCCCCATTGTTAATCCCTTAGCGGATATTATTTGTAACTTTCGACAAGTCGAACAATGAATGGAACAGGTAGACGGTTGAAATCATTGTATATATTGCTTCTATATAGTATAAGAAACATATATGCAAAGCATCCAAACAGCACAATTCGCCAATTTATTGATCTTCAAGTTTAAGCGAACAATGAGCCCCAATGGTTAATCCTTTATCGGAAATTATTTGTAACATTCGGCAAGTAGAACAATGAATGGAACAGGTAGACGGTTGAAATCTTTGTATATATTGCTTCTATATAGTCTAAGAAACATATATCCAAAGCATCCAAACAGTACAATTCGCCGATTTATTGTTCTTCAAGTTTAAGTGAACAACGAGCCCCATTGTTAATCCTTTAAAGGAAATTATTTGTAAATTTCGACAAGTAGAACAATGATTGGAACACGTAGACGGTTGAAATCTTTGTATATATTGCTTCCATATAGTCTAAGAAACATGTACGCAAAGCATCCAAACAGTACCATTCGCCAATTTTTTGGTCTTCAAGTTTAAGTGAACAATGAGCCCCAATGGTTAATCCTTTATCGGAAATTATTTGTAATTTTCGACAAGTAGAACAATGAATGGAACAGGTAGACGGTTGAAATCTTTGTATATATTGCTTCTATATAATCTAAGAAACATATATGCAAAGCATCCAAACAGTACCATTCGCCAATTTTTTGTTCTTCAAGTTTAAGTGAACAACGAGCCCCATTGATAATCATGAAACGGAAATTATTTGTAACTTTTTACAAGTAGAACAATGAATAGAACAGGTAGACGGTTGAAATCTTTGTATATATTGCTTCTATATAGTATAAGAAACATATATGCAAAGCATCCAAACAGTACCATTCGCCAATTTTTTGTTCTTCAAGTTTAAGTGAACAATGAGCCCCAATGGTTAATCCTTTATCGGTAATTATTTGTAAATTTCGACAAGTAGAACAATGAATGGAACAGGTAGACGGTTGAAATCCTTGTATATATTGCCTCTATATAATCTAAGAAACATATATGCAAAGCATCCAAACAGTACCATTCGCCAATTTTTTGTTCTTCAAGTTTAAGTGAACTACGAGCCCCATTGTTAATCCTTTAACGGATATTAATTGTAACTTTCTACAAGTAGAACAGTGATTGGAACACGTAGACGGTTGAAATCTTTGTATATATTGCTTCCATATAGTCTAAGAAACATATATGCAAAGCATCCAAACAGTACCATTCGCCAATTTTTTGTCCTTCAAGTTTAAGTGAACAATGAGCCCCATTGTTAATCCTTTATCGGAAATTATTTGTAACTTTCGACAAGTAGAACAATGAATGGAAAAGGTAGACGGTTGAAATCTTTGTATATATTGCTTCTATATAGTCTAAAAACATATATGCAAAGCATCCAAACAGTACAATTCGCCAATTTTTTGTTCTTCAAGTTTAATTGAACAATGAGCCCCAATGGTTAATCCTTTATCGGTAATTATTTGTAACTTTCGACAAGTAGAACAATGAATGGAACAGGTAGACGGTTGAAATCTTTGTATATATTGCTTCTATATAGTATAAGAAACATATATGCAAAGCATCCAAACAGCACAATTCGCCAATTAATTGATCTTCAAGTTTAAGCGAACAATGAGCCCCAATGGTTAATCCTTTATCGGAAATTATTTGTAACATTCGGCAAGTAGAACAATGAATGGAACAGGTAGACGGTTGAAATCTTTGTATATATTGCTTCTATATAGTCTAAGAAACATATATGCAAAGCATCCAAACAGTACAATTCGCCGATTTATTGTTCTTAAAGTTTAAGTGAACAACGAGCCCCATTGTTAATCCTTTATCGGAAATTATTTGTAACTTTCGACAAGTAGTACAATGAATGGAACAGGTAGACGGTTGAAATCTTTATATATATTGCTTCTATATAGTCTAAGAAACATATATGCAAAGCATCCAAACAGTACAATTCGCCAATTTATTGATCTTCATGTTTAAGTGAACAATGAGCCCCATTGTTAATCCTTTATCGGAAATTATTTGTAACTTTCGACAAGTAGAACAATGAATGGAACAGGTAGACGGTTGAAATCTTTGTATATATTGCTTCTATATAGTCTAAGAAACATATATGCAAAGCATCCAAACAGTACAATTCGCCAATTTATTGATCTTCAAGTTTAAGTGAACAATGAGCCCCATGGTTAATCCTTTATCGGAAATTATTTGTAACTTTCGACAAGTAGAACAATGAATGGAACAGGTAGACGGTTGAAATCTTTGTATATATTGCTTCTATATAATCTAAGAAACATATATGCAAAGCATCCAAACAGTACAATTCGCCAATTTATTGTTCTTCAAGTTTAAGTGAACAATGAGCCCCATTGTTAATACTTTATCGGAAATTATTTGTAACTTTCGACAAGTAGAACAATGAATGGAACAGGTAGACGGTTGAAATCTTTGTATATATTGCTTCTATATAATCTAAGAAACATATATGCAAACCATCTAAACAGTAACAATCGCCAATTTTTTGATCTTCAAGTTTAAGTGAACAGCGAGCCCCATTGATAATCATGAAATGGAAATTATTTGTAACTTTCTACAAGTAGAACAATGAATAGTACAGGTAGACGGGTAAAATCTTTCTATATATTGCTTTTAAATAGTCTAAGAAACACATATGCAAAGCATCCAAACAGTACAATTCGCCAATTATTTCATCTTCAAGTTTAACTGAACTACGAGCCCCATTGTTAATCCTTTATCGGAAATTATTTGTAACTTTCGACAAGTAGTACAATGAATGGAACAGGTAGACGGTTGAAATCTTTATATATATTGCTTCTATATAGTCTAAGAAACATATATGCAAAGCATCCAAAAAGTACAATTCGCCAATTTATTGATCTTCATGTTTAAGTGAACAATGAGCCCCATTGTTAATCCTTTATCGGAAATTATTTGTAACTTTCGACAAGTAGAACAATGAATGGAACAGGTAGACGGTTGAAATCTTTGTATATATTGCTTCTATATAGTCTAAGAAACATATATGAAAAGCATCCAAACAGTACAATTCGCCAATTTATTGATCTTCAAGTTTAAGAGAACAATGAGCCCCATGGTTAATCCTTTATCGGAAATTATTTGTAACTTTCGACAAGTAGAACAATGAATGGAACAGGTAGACGGTTGAAATCTTTGTATATATTGCTTCTATATAATCTAAGAAACATATATGCAAAGCATCCAAACAATACAATTCGCCAATTATTTCATCTTCAAGTTTAACTGAACTACGAGCCCCATTGTTAATCCTTTATCGGAAATTATTTGTAACTTTCGACAAGTAGTACAATGAATGGAACAGGTAGACGGTTGAAATCTTTGTATATATTGCTTCTATATAGTCTAAGAAACATATATGCAAAGCATCCAAAAAGTACAATTCGCCAATTTATTGATCTTCAAGTTTAAGTGCACAATGAGCCCCATGGTTAATCCTTTATCGGAAATTATTTGTAACTTTCGACAAGTAGAACAATGAATGGAACAGGTAGACGGTTAAAATCTTTGTATATATTGCTTCTATATAATCTAAGAAACATATATGCAAAGCATCCAAACAGTACAATTCGCCAATTATTTATTCTTCTTCAAGTTTAAGTGAACTACGAGCCCCATTGTTAATACTTTAACGGAAATTATTTGTAACTTGCGACAAGTAGAACAATGAGTGGATCAGGTAGACGGTTGAAAGCAATGTATATATTGCTTCTATATAGTCTAAGAAACATGTATGAAAAGCATCCAAACAGTACCATTCGCCAATTTTTTGTTCTTCAAGTTTAAGTGAACAATGAGCCCCATTGTTAATCCTTTAAAGGAAATTATTTGTAACTTTCGACAAGTAGAACAATGAATGGAACTGGTAGACGGTTGAAATCTTATTATATGTTGCTTCTATATAGTCTAAGAAACATATATGCAAAGCATCCAAACAGTACCATTCGCCAATTTTTTGTTCTTCAAGATTAAGTGAACAATGAGCCCCAATGGTTAATCCTTTATCGGAAATTATTTGTAATTTTCGACAAGTACAACAATGAATGGAACAGGTAGACGGTTGAAATCTTTGTATATATTGCTTCTATATAATCTAAGAAACATATATGCAAACCATCTAAACAGTAACAATCGCCAATTTTTTGATCTTCAAGTTTAAGTGAACAGCGAGCCCCATTGATAATCATGAAATGGAAATTATTTGTAACTTTCTACAAGTAGAACAATGAATAGTACAGGTAGACGGGTAAAATCTTTCTATATATTGCTTTTAAATAGTCTAAGAAACACATATGCAAAGCATCCAAACAGTACAATTCGCCAATTATTTCATCTTCAAGTTTAACTGAACTACGAGCCCCATTGTTAATCCTTTAAAGGAAATTATTTGTAAATTTCGACAAGTAGAACAATGATTGGAACACGTAGACGGTTGAAATCTTTGTATATATTGCTTCTATATAATCTAAGAAACATATATGCAAAGCATCCAAATAGTACAATTCGCCAATTTTTTGTTCTTCAAGTTTAGTGTACAATGAGCCCCAATGGTTAATCCTTTATCGGAAATTATTTGTAATTTTCGACAAGTAGAACAATGAATGGAACAGGTAGACGGTTGAAATCTTTGTACATATTGCTTCTATATAATCTAAGAAA
This sequence comes from Cerceris ruficornis, assembly GCA_963989415.1. Lineage (NCBI taxonomy): Eukaryota > Metazoa > Arthropoda > Insecta > Hymenoptera > Crabronidae > Cerceris > Cerceris ruficornis. The sequence continues at coordinate 164,162 of CAXDIW010000088.1, forward strand.
CATATATGCAAACCATCTAAACAGTAACAATCGCCAATTTTTTGATCTTCAAGTTTAAGTGAACTACGAGCCCCATTGTTAATCCTTTAAAGGAAATTATTTGTAAATTTCGACAAGTAGAACAATGATTGGAACACGTAGACAGTTGAAATCATTGTATATATTGCTTCATATAGTCTAAGAAACATGTACGCAAAGCATCCAAACAGTACCATTCGCCAATTTTTTGGTCTTCAAGATTAAGTGAACAATGAGCCCCAATGGTTAATCCTTTATCGGAAATTATTTGTAATTTTCGACAAGTACAACAATGAATGGAACAGGTAGACGGTTGAAATCTTTGTATATATTGCTTCTATATAATCTAAGAAACATATATGCAAACCATCTAAACAGTAACAATCGCCAATTTTTTGATCTTCAAGTTTAAGTGAACAGCGAGCCCCATTGATAATCATGAAATGGAAATTATTTGTAACTTTCTACAAGTAGAACAATGAATAGTACAGGTAGACGGGTAAAATCTTTCTATATATTGCTTTTAAATAGTCTAAGAAACACATATGCAAAGCATCCAAACAGTACAATTCGCCAATTATTTCATCTTCAAGTTTAACTGAACTACGAGCCCCATTGTTAATCCTTTAAAGGAAATTATTTGTAAATTTCGACAAGTAGAACAATGATTGGAACACGTAGACGGTTGAAATCTTTGTATATATTGCTTCTATATAATCTAAGAAACATATATGCAAAGCATCCAAATAGTACAATTCGCCAATTTTTTGTTCTTCAAGTTTAGTGTACAATGAGCCCCAATGGTTAATCCTTTATCGGAAATTATTTGTAATTTTCGACAAGTAGAACAATGAATGGAACAGGTAGACGGTTGAAATCTTTGTACATATTGCTTCTATATAATCTAAGAAACATATATGCAAAGCATCTAAACAGTAACAATCGCCAATTTTTTGCTCTTCAAGTTTAAGTGAACAGCGAGCCTCATTGATAATCATGAAATGGAAATTATTTGTAACTTTCTACAAGTAGAACAATGAATAGTACAGTTAGACGGGTGAAATCTTTCTATATATTGCTTCTAAATAGTCTAAGATACATGTACGCAAAGCATCCAAACAGTACCATTCGCCATTTTTTTGTTCTTGAAGTTTAAGTGAACTACGAGCCCCATTGTTAATCCTTTAAAGGAAATTATTTGTAAATTTCCACAAGTAGAACAATGAATGGATCAGGTAGACGGTTGAAATCATTGTATATATTGCTTTTATATAGTCTAAGAAACATATATGCAAAGCATCCAAATAGTACAATTCGACAATTTTTTGTTCTTCAAGTTTAAGTGAACAATGAGCCCTAATGGTTAATCCTTTATCGGAAATTATTTGTAATTTTCGACAAATAGAACAATGAATGGAACAGGTAGACGGTTGAAATCTTTGTACATATTGCTTCTATATAATCTAAGAAACATATATGCAAAGCATCTAAACAGTAACAATCGCCAATTTTTTGATCTTCAAGTTTAAGTGAACAGCGAGCCCCATTGATAATCATGAAATGGAAATTATTTGTAACTTTCTACAAGTAGAACAATGAATAGTACAGTTAGACGGGTGAAATCTTTCTTTATATTGCTTCTAAATAGTCTAAGAACCATGTACGCAAAGCATCCAAACAGTACCATTCGCCAATTTTATGTTCTTCAAGTTTAAGTGAACAATGAGCCCCAATGGTTAATCCGTTATCGGAAATTATTTGTAACTTTCGACAAGTAGAACAATGAATGGAACAGGTAGACGGTTGAAATCATTGTATATATTGCTTCTATATAGTCTAAGAAACATATATGCAAAGCATCCAAAAAGTACAATTCGACAATTTTTTGTTCTTCAAGTTTAGTGTACAATGAGCCCCAATGGTTAATCCTTTATCGGAAATTATTTGTAATTTTCGACAAGTAGAACAATGAATGGAACAGGTAGACGGTTGAAATCTTTGTATATATTGCTTCTATATAATCTAAGAAACATATATGCAAAGCATCCATACAGTACAATTCGCCAATTTTTTGTTCTTCAAGTTTAAGTAAACTACGATCCCCATTGTTAATCCCTTAACGGAAATTATTTGTAACTTCCGACAAGTAGAACAATGAATGGAACAGGTAGACGGTTGAAATCAATGTATATATTGCTTCTATATAGTCTAAGAAACATATATGCAAAGCATCCAAACAGTACCATTCGCCAATTTTTTGTTCTTCAGGTTTAAGTGAACAATGAGCCCCATTGTTAATCCTTTATCGGAAATTATTTCTAACTTTCGACAAGTAGAACAATGAATGGAACTGGTAGACGGTTGAAATCTTTTTATATATTGCTTCTATATAGTCTAAGAAACATATATGCAAAGCATCCAAACAGTTCCAGTCGCCAATTTTTTGTTCTTCAAGTTTAAGTGAACAACGAGGCCCATTCATAATCATGAAACGGAAATTATTTCTAACTTTCGACAAGAAGAACAATGAATAGAACAGGTAGACGGTTGAAATCTTTGTATATGTTGCTTCTATATAGACTAAGAAACCTATATGCAAAGCATCTAAACAGTAACATTCGCCAGTTTTTTTATCTTCAAGTTTAAGTGAACAATGAGCCCCATTGTTAATCCTTTATCGGAAATTATTTGTAACTTTCGACAAGTAGAACAATGAATGGAACAGGTAGACTGTTGAAATCTTTGTATATATTGCTTCTATATAGTCTAAGAAACATATATGCAAAGCATCCAAACAGTACAATTCGCCAATTTATTGTTCTTCAAGTTTAAGTGAACAACGAGCCCCATTGTTAATCCTTTAAAGGAAATTATTTGTAAATTTCGACAAGTAGAACCATGATTTGAACACGTAGACGGTTGAAATCTTTGGATATATTGCTTCCATATAGTCTAAGAAACATGTACGCAAAGCATCCAAACAGTACCAGTCGCCAATTTTTTGTTCTTCAAGTTTAAGTGAACAATGAGTCCCAATGGTTAATCCTTTATCGGAAATTATTTGTAATTTTCGACAAGTAGAACAATGAATGGAACTGGTAGACGGTTGAAATCTTTGTATATATTGCTTCTGTATAGTCTAAGAAACATATATGCAAAGCATCCAAACAGTACAATTCGCCAATTTATTGATCTTCAAGATTAAGTGAACAATGAGCCCCATGGTTAATCCTTTATCGGAAATTATTTGTAACTTTCGACAAGTAGAACAATGAATGGAACAGGTAGACGGTTGAAATCTTTGTATATATTGCTTCTATATAGTCTAAGAAAAATATATGCAAAGCATCCAAACAGTACAATTCGCCAATTTATTGATCTTCAAGTTTAAATGAACAATGATCTCCATTGTTAATCCTTTATCCGAAATTATTTGTAACTTTCGACAAGTAGAACAATGAATGGAACAGGTAGACGGTTGAAATCTTTGTATATATTGCTTCTATATAGTCTAAGAAACATATATGCAAAGCATCCAAACAGTACAATTCGCCAATTTTTTGTTCTTCAAGTTTAAGTGAACAACGAGGCCCATTGATAATCATGAAACGGAAATTATTTCTAACTTTCGACAAGAAGAACAATGAATAGAAAAGGTAGACGGTTGAAACCTTTGTATATATTGCTTCTATATGGTCTAAAAAACCTATATGCAAAGCATCTAAACAGTACAATTCGCCAATTTATTGTTCTTCAAGTTTAAGTGAACAACGAGCCCCATTGTTAATCCTTTAAAGGAAATTATTTGTAAATTTCGACAAGTAGAACAATGATTGGAACACGTAGACGGTTGAAATCTTTGTATATATTGCTTCTATATAATCTAAGAAACATATATGCAAAGCATCCAAATAGTACAATTCGCCAATTTTTTGTTCTTCAAGTTTAGTGTACAATGAGCCCCAATGGTTAATCCTTTATCGGAAATTATTTGTAATTTTCGACAAGTAGAACAATGAATGGAACAGGTAGACGGTTGAAATCTTTGCACATATTGCTTCTATATAATCTAAGAAACATATATGCAAAGTATCTAAACAGTAACAATCGCCAATTTTTTGCTCTTCAAGTTTAAGTGAACAGCGAGCCTCATTGATAATCATGAAATGGAAATTATTTGTAACTTTCTACAAGTAGAACAATTAATAGTACAGTTAGACGGGTGAAATCTTTCTATATATTGCTTCTAAATAGTCTAAGAAACATGTACGCAAAGCATCCAAACAGTACCATTCGCCAATTTTTTGTTCTTCAAGTTTAAGTGAACAATGAGCCCCAATGGTTAATCCGTTATCGGAAATTGTTTGTAACTTTCGACAAGTAGAACATTGAATGGAACAGGTAGACGGTTGAAATCATTGTATATATTGCTTCTATATAGTCTAAGAAACATATATGCAAAGCATCCAAAAAGTACAATTCGACAATTTTTTGTTCTTCAAGTTTAGTGTACAATGAGCCCCAATGGTTAATCCTTTATCGGAAATTATTTGTAATTTTCGACAAGTAGAACAATGAATGGAACAGGTAGACGGTTGAAATCTTTGTATATATTGCTTCTATATAATCTGAGAAACATATATGCAAAGCATCCATACAGTACCATTCGCCAATTTTTTGTTCTTCAAGTTTAAGTGAACAACGAGCCCCATTGTTAATCCTTTAAAGGAAATTATTTGTAAATTTCGACAAGTAGAACAATGATTGGAACACGTAGACGGTTGAAATCTTTGTATATATTGCTTCCATATAGTCTAAGAAACATGTACGCAAAGCATCCAAACAGTACCAGTCGCCAATTTTTTGTTCTTCAAGTTTAAGTGAACAATGAGTCCCAATGGTTAATCCTTTATCGGAAATTATTTGTAATTTTCGACAAGTAGAACAATGAATGGAACTGGTAGACGGTTGAAATCTTTGTATATATTGCTTCTGTATAGTCTAAGAAACATATATGCAAAGCATCCAAACAGTACAATTCGCCAATTTATTGATCTTCAAGTTTAAGTGAACAATGAGCCCCATTGTTAATCCCTTAACGGAAATTATTTGTAACTTCCGACAAGTAGAACAATGAATGGAACAGGTAGACGGTTGAAATCAATGTATATATTGCTTCTATATAGTCTAAGAAACATATATGCAAAGCATCCAAACAGTACCATTCGCCAATTTTTTGTTCTTCAGGTTTAAGTGAACAATGAGCCCCATTGTTAATCCTTTATCGGAAATTATTTGTAACTTTCGACAAGTAGAACAATGAATGGAACTGGTAGACGGTTGAAATCTTTTTATATATTGCTTCTATATAGTCTAAGTAACATATATGCAAAGCATCCAAACAGTTCCAGTCGCCAATTTTTTGTTCTTCAAGTTTAAGTGAACAACAAGGCCCATTGATAATCATGAAACGGAAATTATTTCTAACTTTCGACAAGAAGAACAATGAATAGAACAGGTAGACGGTTGAAATCTTTGTATATGTTGCTTCTATATAGACTAAGAAACCTATATGCAAAGCATCTAAACAGTAACATTCGCCAGTTTTTTTATCTTCAAGTTTAAGTGAACAATGAGCCCCATTGTTAATCCTTTATCGGAAATTATTTGTAACTTTCGACAAGTAGAACAATGAATGGAACAGGTAGACGGTTGAAATCTTTGTATATATTGCTTCTATATAGTCTAAGAAACATATATGCAAAGCATCCAAAAAGTACAATTCGACAATTTTTTGTTCTTCAAGTTTAGTGTACAATGAGCCCCAATGGTTAATCCTTTATCGGAAATTATTTGTAATTTTCGACAAGTAGAACAATGAATGGAACAGGTAGACGGTTGAAATCTTTGTATATATTGCTTCTATATAATCTGAGAAACATATATGCAAAGCATCCATACAGTACCATTCGCCAATTTTTTGTTCTTCAAGTTTAAGTGAACAACGAGCCCCATTGTTAATCCTTTAAAGGAAATTATTTGTAAATTTCGACAAGTAGAACAATGAATGGAACTGGTAGACGGTTGAAATCTTATTATATGTTGCTTCTATATAGTCTAAGAAACATATATGCAAAGCATCCAAACAGTACCATTCGCCAATTTTTTGTTCTTCAAGATTAAGTGAACAATGAGCCCCAATGGTTAATCCTTTATCGGAAATTATTTGTAATTTTCGACAAGTACAACAATGAATGGAACAGGTAGACGGTTGAAATCTTTGTATATATTGCTTCTATATAATCTGAGAAACATATATGCAAAGCATCCATACAGTACCATTCGCCAATTTTTTGTTCTTCAAGTTTAAGTGAACAACGAGCCCCATTGTTAATCCTTTAAAGGAAATTATTTGTAAATTTCGACAAGTAGAACAATGAATGGAACTGGTAGACGGTTGAAATCTTATTATATGTTGCTTCTATATAGTCTAAGAAACATATATGCAAAGCATCCAAACAGTACCATTCGCCAATTTTTTGTTCTTCAAGATTAAGTGAACAATGAGCCCCAATGGTTAATCCTTTATCGGAAATTATTTGTAATTTTCGACAAGTACAACAATGAATGGAACAGGTAGACGGTTGAAATCTTTGTATATATTGCTTCTATATAATCTAAGAAACATATATGCAAACCATCTAAACAGTAACAATCGCCAATTTTTTGATCTTCAAGTTTAAGTGAACAGCGAGCCCCATTGATAATCATGAAATGGAAATTATTTGTAACTTTCTACAAGTAGAACAATGAATAGTACAGGTAGACGGGTAAAATCTTTCTATATATTGCTTTTAAATAGTCTAAGAAACACATATGCAAAGCATCCAAACAGTACAATTCGCCAATTATTTCATCTTCAAGTTTAACTGAACTACGAGCCCCATTGTTAATCCTTTAAAGGAAATTATTTGTAAATTTCGACAAGTAGAACAATGATTGGAACACGTAGACGGTTGAAATCTTTGTATATATTGCTTCTATATAATCTAAGAAACATATATGCAAAGCATCCAAATAGTACAATTCGCCAATTTTTTGTTCTTCAAGTTTAGTGTACAATGAGCCCCAATGGTTAATCCTTTATCGGAAATTATTTGTAATTTTCGACAAGTAGAACAATGAATGGAACAGGTAGACGGTTGAAATCTTTGTACATATTGCTTCTATATAATCTAAGAAACATATATGCAAACCATCTAAACAGTAACAATCGCCAATTTTTTGATCTTCAAGTTTAAGTGAACTACGAGCCCCATTGTTAATCCTTTAAAGGAAATTATTTGTAAATTTCGACAAGTAGAACAATGATTGGAACACGTAGACAGTTGAAATCATTGTATATATTGCTTCATATAGTCTAAGAAACATGTACGCAAAGCATCCAAACAGTACCATTCGCCAATTTTTTGGTCTTCAAGATTAAGTGAACAATGAGCCCCAATGGTTAATCCTTTATCGGAAATTATTTGTAATTTTCGACAAGTACAACAATGAATGGAACAGGTAGACGGTTGAAATCTTTGTATATATTGCTTCTATATAATCTAAGAAACATATATGCAAACCATCTAAACAGTAACAATCGCCAATTTTTTGATCTTCAAGTTTAAGTGAACAGCGAGCCCCATTGATAATCATGAAATGGAAATTATTTGTAACTTTCTACAAGTAGAACAATGAATAGTACAGGTAGACGGGTAAAATCTTTCTATATATTGCTTTTAAATAGTCTAAGAAACACATATGCAAAGCATCCAAACAGTACAATTCGCCAATTATTTCATCTTCAAGTTTAACTGAACTACGAGCCCCATTGTTAATCCTTTAAAGGAAATTATTTGTAAATTTCGACAAGTAGAACAATGATTGGAACACGTAGACGGTTGAAATCTTTGTATATATTGCTTCTATATAATCTAAGAAACATATATGCAAAGCATCCAAATAGTACAATTCGCCAATTTTTTGTTCTTCAAGTTTAGTGTACAATGAGCCCCAATGGTTAATCCTTTATCGGAAATTATTTGTAATTTTCGACAAGTAGAACAATGAATGGAACAGGTAGACGGTTGAAATCTTTGTACATATTGCTTCTATATAATCTAAGAAACATATATGCAAAGCATCCAAACAGTACAATTCGCCAATTATTTATTCTTCTTCAAGTTTAAGTGAACTACGAGCCCCATTGTTAATACTTTAACGGAAATTATTTGTAACTTGCGACAAGTAGAACAATGAGTGGATCAGGTAGACGGTTGAAATCTTTGTATATATTGCTTCTATATAATCTAAGAAACATATATGCAAACCATTTAAACAGTAACAATCGCCAATTTTTTGATCTTCAAGTTTAAGTGAACAGCGAGCCCCATTGATAATCATGAAATGGAAATTATTTGTAACTTTCTACAAGTAGAACAATGAATAGTACAGGTAGACGGGTAAAATCTTTCTATATATTGCTTCTAAATAGTCTAAGAAACACATATGCAAAGCATCCAAACAGCACAATTCGCCATTTTTTTGTTTTTGAACTTTAACTGAACTACGAGCCCCATTGTTAATCCTTTATCGGAAATTATTTGTAACTTTCGACAAGTAGTACAATGAATGGATCAGGTAGACGGTTGAAATCATTGTATATATTGCTTCTATATAGTCTAAGAAACATATATGCACAGCATCCAAATAGTACAATTCGACAATTTTTTGTTCTTCAAGTTTAAGTGAACAATGAGCCCCAATGGTTAATCCTTTATCGGAAATTATTTGTAATTTTCGACAAGTAGAACAATGAATGAAACAGGTAGACGGTTGAAATCTTTGTATATATTGCTTCTATATAGTCTAAGAAACATATATGCAAAGCATCCAAACAGTACAATTCGCCAATTTATTCTTCTTCAAGTTTAAGTGAACAACGAGCCCCATTGTTAATCCTTTAAAGGAAATTATTTGTAAATTTCGACAAGTAGAACAATGATTGGAACACGTAGACGGTTGAAATCTTTGTATATATTGCTTCTATATAATCTAAGAAACATATATGCAAAGCATCCAAATAGTACAATTCGCCAATTTTTTGTTCTTCAAGTTTAGTGTACAATGAGCCCCAATGGTTAATCCTTTATCGGAAATTATTTGTAATTTTCGACAAGTAGAACAATGAATGGAACAGGTAGACGGTTGAAATCTTTGTACATATTGCTTCTATATAATCTAAGAAACATATATGCAAAGCATCTAAACAGTAACAATCGCCAATTTTTTGCTCTTCAAGTTTAAGTGAACAGCGAGCCTCATTGATAATCATGAAATGGAAATTATTTGTAACTTTCTACAAGTAGAACAATGAATAGTACAGTTAGACGGGTGAAATCTTTCTATATATTGCTTCTAAATAGTCTAAGATACATGTACGCAAAGCATCCAAACAGTACCATTCGCCATTTTTTTGTTCTTGAAGTTTAAGTGAACTACGAGCCCCATTGTTAATCCTTTAAAGGAAATTATTTGTAAATTTCCACAAGTAGAACAATGAATGGATCAGGTAGACGGTTGAAATCATTGTATATATTGCTTCTATATAGTCTAAGAAACATATATGCAAAGCATCCAAATAGTACAATTCGACAATTTTTTGTTCTTCAAGTTTAAGTGAACAATGAGCCCTAATGGTTAATCCTTTATCGGAAATTATTTGTAATTTTCGACAAATAGAACAATGAATGGAACAGGTAGACGGTTGAAATCTTTTTACATATTGCTTCTATATAATCTAAGAAACATATATGCAAAGCATCTAAACAGTAACAATCGCCAATTTTTTGATCTTCAAGTTTAAGTGAACAGCGAGCCCCATTGATAATCACGAAATGGAAATTATTTGTAACTTTCTACAAGTAGAACAATGAATAGTACAGTTAGACGGGTGAAATCTTTCTATATATTGCTTCTAAATAGTCTAAGAACCATGTACGCAAAGCATCCAAACAGTACCATTCGCCAATTTTATGTTCTTCAAGTTTAAGTGAACAATGAGCCCCAATGGTTAATCCGTTATCGGAAATTATTTGTAATTTTCGACAAGTAGAACAATGAATGAAACAGGTAGACGGTTGAAATCTTTGTATATATTGCTTCTATATAGTCTAAGAAACATATATGCAAAGCATCCAAACAGTACAATTCGCCAATTTATTCTTCTTCAAGTTTAAGTGAACAACGAGCCCCATTGTTAATCCTTTAAAGGAAATTATTTGTAAATTTCGACAAGTAGAACAATGATTGGAACACGTAGACGGTTGAAATCTTTGTATATATTGCTTCTATATAATCTAAGAAACATATATGCAAAGCATCCAAATAGTACAATTCGCCAATTTTTTGTTCTTCAAGTTTAGTGTACAATGAGCCCCAATGGTTAATCCTTTATCGGAAATTATTTGTAATTTTCGACAAGTAGAACAATGAATGGAACAGGTAGACGGTTGAAATCTTTGTACATATTGCTTCTATATAATCTAAGAAACATATATGCAAAGCATCTAAACAGTAACAATCGCCAATTTTTTGCTCTTCAAGTTTAAGTGAACAGCGAGCCTCATTGATAATCATGAAATGGAAATTATTTGTAACTTTCTACAAGTAGAACAATGAATAGTACAGTTAGACGGGTGAAATCTTTCTATATATTGCTTCTAAATAGTCTAAGATACATGTACGCAAAGCATCCAAACAGTACCATTCGCCATTTTTTTGTTCTTGAAGTTTAAGTGAACTACGAGCCCCATTGTTAATCCTTTAAAGGAAATTATTTGTAAATTTCCACAAGTAGAACAATGAATGGATCAGGTAGACGGTTGAAATCATTGTATATATTGCTTTTATATAGTCTAAGAAACATATATGCAAAGCATCCAAATAGTACAATTCGACAATTTTTTGTTCTTCAAGTTTAAGTGAACAATGAGCCCTAATGGTTAATCCTTTATCGGAAATTATTTGTAATTTTCGACAAATAGAACAATGAATGGAACAGGTAGACGGTTGAAATCTTTGTACATATTGCTTCTATATAATCTAAGAAACATATATGCAAAGCATCTAAACAGTAACAATCGCCAATTTTTTGATCTTCAAGTTTAAGTGAACAGCGAGCCCCATTGATAATCATGAAATGGAAATTATTTGTAACTTTCTACAAGTAGAACAATGAATAGTACAGTTAGACGGGTGAAATCTTTCTTTATATTGCTTCTAAATAGTCTAAGAACCATGTACGCAAAGCATCCAAACAGTACCATTCGCCAATTTTATGTTCTTCAAGTTTAAGTGAACAATGAGCCCCAATGGTTAATCCGTTATCGGAAATTATTTGTAACTTTCGACAAGTAGAACAATGAATGGAACAGGTAGACGGTTGAAATCATTGTATATATTGCTTCTATATAGTCTAAGAAACATATATGCAAAGCATCCAAAAAGTACAATTCGACAATTTTTTGTTCTTCAAGTTTAGTGTACAATGAGCCCCAATGGTTAATCCTTTATCGGAAATTATTTGTAATTTTCGACAAGTAGAACAATGAATGGAACAGGTAGACGGTTGAAATCTTTGTATATATTGCTTCTATATAATCTGAGAAACATATATGCAAAGCATCCATACAGTACCATTCGCCAATTTTTTGTTCTTCAAGTTTAAGTGAACAACGAGCCCCATTGTTAATCCTTTAAAGGAAATTATTTGTAAATTTCGACAAGTAGAACAATGATTGGAACACGTAGACGGTTGAAATCTTTGTATATATTGCTTCCATATAGTCTAAGAAACATGTACGCAAAGCATCCAAACAGTACCAGTCGCCAATTTTTTGTTCTTCAAGTTTAAGTGAACAATGAGTCCCAATGGTTAATCCTTTATCGGAAATTATTTGTAATTTTCGACAAGTAGAACAATGAATGGAACTGGTAGACGGTTGAAATCTTTGTATATATTGCTTCTGTATAGTCTAAGAAACATATATGCAAAGCATCCAAACAGTACAATTCGCCAATTTATTGATCTTCAAGTTTAAGTGAACAATGAGCCCCATTGTTAATCCCTTAACGGAAATTATTTGTAACTTCCGACAAGTAGAACAATGAATGGAACAGGTAGACGGTTGAAATCAATGTATATATTGCTTCTATATAGTCTAAGAAACATATATGCAAAGCATCCAAACAGTACCATTCGCCAATTTTTTGTTCTTCAGGTTTAAGTGAACAATGAGCCCCATTGTTAATCCTTTATCGGAAATTATTTGTAACTTTCGACAAGTAGAACAATGAATGGAACTGGTAGACGGTTGAAATCTTTTTATATATTGCTTCTATATAGTCTAAGTAACATATATGCAAAGCATCCAAACAGTTCCAGTCGCCAATTTTTTGTTCTTCAAGTTTAAGTGAACAACAAGGCCCATTGATAATCATGAAACGGAAATTATTTCTAACTTTCGACAAGAAGAACAATGAATAGAACAGGTAGACGGTTGAAATCTTTGTATATGTTGCTCCTATATAGACTAAGAAACCTATATGCAAAGCATCTAAACAGTAACATTCGCCAGTTTTTTTATCTTCAAGTTTAAGTGAACAATGAGCCCCATTGTTAATCCTTTATCGGAAATTATTTGTAACTTTCGACAAGTAGAACAATGAATGGAACAGGTAGACGGTTGAAATCTTTGTATATATTGCTTCTATATAGTCTAAGAAACATATATGCAAAGCATCCAAAAAGTACAATTCGACAATTTTTTGTTCTTCAAGTTTAGTGTACAATGAGCCCCAATGGTTAATCCTTTATCGGAAATTATTTGTAATTTTCGACAAGTAGAACAATGAATGGAACAGGTAGACGGTTGAAATCTTTGTATATATTGCTTCTATATAATCTGAGAAACATATATGCAAAGCATCCATACAGTACCATTCGCCAATTTTTTGTTCTTCAAGTTTAAGTGAACAACGAGCCCCATTGTTAATCCTTTAAAGGAAATTATTTGTAAATTTCGACAAGTAGAACAATGATTGGAACACGTAGACGGTTGAAATCTTTGTATATATTGCTTCCATATAGTCTAAGAAACATGTACGCAAAGCATCCAAACAGTACCAGTCGCCAATTTTTTGTTCTTCAAGTTTAAGTGAACAATGAGTCCCAATGGTTAATCCTTTATCGGAAATTATTTGTAATTTTCGACAAGTAGAACAATGAATGGAACTGGTAGACGGTTGAAATCTTTGTATATATTGCTTCTGTATAGTCTAAGAAACATATATGCAAAGCATCCAAACAGTACAATTCGCCAATTTATTGATCTTCAAGTTTAAGTGAACAATGAGCCCCATTGTTAATCCCTTAACGGAAATTATTTGTAACTTCCGACAAGTAGAACAATGAATGGAACAGGTAGACGGTTGAAATCAATGTATATATTGCTTCTATATAGTCTAAGAAACATATATGCAAAGCATCCAAACAGTACCATTCGCCAATTTTTTGTTCTTCAGGTTTAAGTGAACAATGAGCCCCATTGTTAATCCTTTATCGGAAATTATTTGTAACTTTCGACAAGTAGAACAATGAATGGAACTGGTAGACGGTTGAAATCTTTTTATATATTGCTTCTATATAGTCTAAGTAACATATATGCAAAGCATCCAAACAGTTCCAGTCGCCAATTTTTTGTTCTTCAAGTTTAAGTGAACAACAAGGCCCATTGATAATCATGAAACGGAAATTATTTCTAACTTTCGACAAGAAGAACAATGAATAGAACAGGTAGACGGTTGAAATCTTTGTATATGTTGCTTCTATATAGACTAAGAAACCTATATGCAAAGCATCTAAACAGTAACATTCGCCAGTTTTTTTATCTTCAAGTTTAAGTGAACAATGAGCCCCATTGTTAATCCTTTATCGGAAATTATTTGTAACTTTCGACAAGTAGAACAATGAATGGAACAGGTAGACGGTTGAAATCTTTGTATATATTGCTTCTATATAGTCTAAGAAACATATATGCAAAGCATCCAAACAGTAGAATTCGCCAATTTATTGTTCTTCAAGTTTAAGTGAACAACGAGCCCCATTGTTAATCCTTTAAAGGAAATTATTTGTAAATTTCGACAAGTAGAACAATGATTGGAACACGTAGACGGTTGAAATCTTTGTATATATTGCTTCCATATAGTCTAAGAAACATGTACGCAAAGCATACAAACAGTACCAGTCGCCAATTTTTTGTTCTTCAAGTTTAAGTGAACAATGAGTCCCAATGGTTAATCCATTATCGGAAATTATTTGTAACTTTCGACAAGTAGAACAATGAATGGAACAGGTAGACGGTTGAAATCTTTGTATATATTGCTTCTATATAATCTAAGAAACATATATGCAAAGCATCCAAACAGTACAATTCGCCAATTATTTATTCTTCTTCAAGTTTAAGTGAACTACGAGCCCCATTGTTAATACTTTAACGGAAATTATTTGTAACTTGCGACAAGTAGAACAATGAGTGGATCAGGTAGACGGTTGAAAGCAATGTATATATTGCTTCTATATAGTCTAAGAAACATGTATGAAAAGCATCCAAACAGTACCATTCGCCAATTTTTTGTTCTTCAAGTTTAAGTGAACAATGAGCCCCATTGTTAATCCTTTAAAGGAAATTATTTTTAACTTTCGACAAGTAGAACAATGAATGGAACTGGTAGACGGTTGAAATCTTATTATATGTTGCTTCTATATAGTCTAAGAAACATATATGCAAAGCATCCAAACAGTACCATTCGCCAATTTTTTGTTCTTCAAGTTTAAGTGAACAATGAGCCCCAATGGTTAATCCTTTATCGGAAATTATTTGTATTTTTCGACAAGTAGAACAATGAATGGAACAGGTAGACGGTTGAAATCTTTGTATATATTGCTTCTATATAATCTAAGAAACATATATGCAAACCATCTAAACATTAACAATCGCCAATTTTTTGATCTTCAAGTTTAAGTGAACAGCGAGCCCCATTGATAATCATGAAATGGAAATTATTTGTAAATTTCGACAAGTAGAACAATGATTGGAACACGTAGACGGTTGAAATCTTTGTATATATTGCTTCCATATAGTCTAAGAAACATGTACGCAAAGCATCCAAACAGTACCATTCGCCAATTTTTTATTCTTCAAGTTTAAGTGAACAGCGAGCCCCATTGAACATCATGAAATTGAAATTATTTGTAACTTTCTACAAGTAGAACAATGAATAGTACAGGTAGACGGGTGAAATCTTTCTATATATTGCTTCTAAATAGTCTAAGAAACATATATGCAAAGCATCCAAACAGTACAATTCGCCAATTTTTTGTTCTTCAAGTTTAAGTGAACTACGAGCCCCATTGTTAATCCTTTAAAGGAAATTATTTGTAAATTTCGGCAAGTAGAACAATGAATGGATCATGTAGACGGTTGAAATCATTGTATATATTGCTTCTATATATTCTACGAAACATATATGCAAAGCATCCATACAGTACCATTCGCCAATTTTTTGTTCTTCAAGTTTAAGTGAACAACGAGCCCCATTGTTAATCCTTTAAAGGAAATTATTTGTAAATTTCGACAAGTAGAACAATGATTGGAACACGTAGACGGTTGAAATCTTTGTATATATTGCTTCCATATAGTCTAAGAAACATGTACGCAAAGCATCCAAACAGTACCAGTCGCCAATTTTTTGTTCTTCAAGTTTAAGTGAACAATGAGTCCCAATGGTTAATCCTTTATCGGAAATTATTTGTAATTTTCGACAAGTAGAACAATGAATGGAACTGGTAGACGGTTGAAATCTTTGTATATATTGCTTCTGTATAGTCTAAGAAACATATATGCAAAGCATCCAAACAGTACAATTCGCCAATTTATTGATCTTCAAGTTTAAGTGAACAATGAGCCCCATGGTTAATCCTTTATCGGAAATTATTTGTAACTCTCGACAAGTAGAACAATGAATGGAACAGGTAGACGGTTGAAATCTTTGTATATATTGCTTCTATATAATCTAAGAAACATATATGCAAAGTATCTAAACAGTAACAATCGCCAATTTTTTGCTCTTCAAGTTTAAGTGAACAGCGAGCCTCATTGATAATCATGAAATGGAAATTATTTGTAACTTTCTACAAGTAGAACAATTAATAGTACAGTTAGACGGGTGAAATCTTTCTATATATTGCTTCTAAATAGTCTAAGAAACATGTACGCAAAGCATCCAAACAGTACCATTCGCCAATTTTTTGTTCTTCAAGTTTAAGTGAACAATGAGCCCCAATGGTTAATCCGTTATCGGAAATTGTTTGTAACTTTCGACAAGTAGAACAATGAATGGAACAGGTAGACGGTTGAAATCATTGTATATATTGCTTCTATATAGTCTAAGAAACATATATGCAAAGCATCCAAAAAGTACAATTCGACAATTTTTTGTTCTTCAAGTTTAGTGTACAATGAGCCCCAATGGTTAATCCTTTATCGGAAATTATTTGTAATTTTCGACAAGTAGAACAATGAATGGAACAGGTAGACGGTTGAAATCTTTGTATATATTGCTTCTATATAATCTGAGAAACATATATGCAAAGCATCCATACAGTACCATTCGCCAATTTTTTGTTCTTCAAGTTTAAGTGAACAACGAGCCCCATTGTTAATCCTTTAAAGGAAATTATTTGTAAATTTCGACAAGTAGAACAATGATTGGAACACGTAGACGGTTGAAATCTTTGTATATATTGCTTCCATATAGTCTAAGAAACATGTACGCAAAGCATCCAAACAGTACCAGTCGCCAATTTTTTGTTCTTCAAGTTTAAGTGAACAATGAGTCCCAATGGTTAACCCTTTATCGGAAATTATTTGTAATTTTCGACAAGTAGAACAATGAATGGAACTGGTAGACGGTTGAAATCTTTGTATATATTGCTTCTGTATAGTCTAAGAAACATATATGCAAAGCATCCAAACAGTACAATTCGCCAATTTATTGATCTTCAAGTTTAAGTGAACAATGAGCCCCATTGTTAATCCCTTAACGGAAATTATTTGTAACTTCCGACAAGTAGAACAATGAATGGAACAGGTAGACGGTTGAAATCAATGTATATATTGCTTCTATATAGTCTAAGAAACATATATGCAAAGCATCCAAACAGTACCATTCGCCAATTTTTTGTTCTTCAGGTTTAAGTGAACAATGAGCCCCATTGTTAATCCTTTATTGGAAATTATTTGTAACTTTCGACAAGTAGAACAATGAATGGAACTGGTAGACGGTTGAAATCTTTTTATATATTGCTTCTATATAGTCTAAGTAACATATATGCAAAGCATCCAAACAGTTCCAGTCGCCAATTTTTTGTTCTTCAAGTTTAAGTGTACAACAAGGCCCATTGATAATCATGAAACGGAAATTATTTCTAACTTTCGACAAGAAGAACAATGAATAGAACAGGTAGACGGTTGAAATCTTTGTATATGTTGCTTCTATATAGACTAAGAAACCTATATGCAAAGCATCTAAACAGTAACATTCGCCAGTTTTTTTATCTTCAAGTTTAAGTGAACAATGAGCCCCATTGTTAATCCTTTATCGGAAATTATTTGTAACTTTCGACAAGTAGAACAATGAATGGAACAGGTAGACGGTTGAAATCTTTGTATATATTGCTTCTATATAGTCTAAGAAACATATATGCAAAGCATCCAAACAGTACAATTCGCCAATTTCTTGTACTTCAAGTTTAAGTGAACAACGAGCCCCATTGTTAATCCTTTAAAGGAAATTATTTGTAACTTTCGACAAGTAGAACAATGAATGGAACAGGTAGACGGTTGAAATCTTTGTATATATTGCTTCTATATAGTCTAAGAAACATATATGCAAAGCATCCAAACAGTACAATTCGCCAATTTTTTGTTCTTCAAGTTTAAGTGAACAATGAGCCCCAATGGTTAATCCTTTATCGGAAATTATTTGTAAATTTCGACAAGTAGAACAATGAATGGAACAGGTAGACGGTTGAAATCATTGTATATATTGCTTCTATATAGTCTAAGAAACATATATGCAAAGCATCCAAACAGTACAATTCGACAATTTTTTGCTCTTCAAGTTTAAGTGAACTACGAGCCCCATTGTTAATCCTTTAAAGGAAATTATTTGTAAATTTCGGCAAGTAGAACAATGAATGGAATAGGTAGACGGTTCAAATCATTGTATATATTGCTTCTAAATAGTCTAAGAAACATATATGCAAAGCATCCAAACAGTACAATTCGCCAATTATTTGATCTTCAAGTTTAAGTGAACTACGATCCCCATTGTTAATCCGTTATCGGAAATTATTTGTAACTTTCGACAAGTAGAACAATGAATGGAACAGGTAGATGGTTGAAATCTTTGTATATATTGCTTCTATATAGTCTAAGAAACATATATGCAAAGCATCCAAACAGTACCATTCGCCATTTTTTTGTTCTTCAAGTTTAAGTGAACTACGAGCCCCATTGTTAATCCTTTAAAGGAAATTATTTGTAAATTTCGACAAGTAGAACAATGAATGGAACAGGTAGACTGTTGAAATCATTGTATATATTGCTTCTAAATAGTCTAAGAAACATATATGCAAAGCATCCAAACAGTACAATACGCCAATTTTTTGTTCTTCAAGTTTGAGTAAACTACGATCCCCATTGTTCATCCCTTGACGGAATTTATTTCTAACTTTCGACAAGTAGAACAATGAATGGAACAGGTAGACGGTTGAAATCATTGTACATATTGCTTCTATATAGTCTAAGAAACATATATGCAAAGCATACAAACAGTACAATTCGACAATTCTTTGTTCTTCAAGTTTAGTGAACAATGAGCCCCAATGGTTAATCCTTTATCGGAAATTATTTGTAATTTTCGACAAGTAGAACAATGAATGGAACAGGTAGACGGTTGAAATCTTTGTATATATTGCTTCTATATAATCTAAGAAACATATATGCAAAGCATCCAATCAGTACCATTCGCCAATTTTTTGTTCTTCTAGTTTAAGTGAACAACGAGTCCCATTGTTAATCCTTTAAAGGAAATTATTTGTAAATTTCGACAAGTAGAACAATGAATGGATCAGGTAGACGGTTGAAATCATTGTATATATTGCTTCTATATAACCTACGAAACATATATGCAAAGCATCCAAACAGTACAATTCGCCAATTTTTTGTTCTTCAAGTTTAAGTGAACTACGAGCCCCATTGTTAATCCTTTAACGGAAATTAATTGTAACTTTCTACAAGTAGAACAATGATTGGAACACGCAGACGGTTGAAATCTTTGTATATATTGCTTCTATATAGTCTAAGAAACATATATGCAAAGCATCCAAACAGTACAATTCGACAATTTTTTGCTCTTCAAGTTTAAGTGAACTACGAGCCCCATTGTTAATCCTTTAAAGGAAATTATTTGTAAATTTCGGCAAGTAGAACAATGAATGGAATAGGTAGACGGTTGAAATCATTGTATATATTGCTTCTAAATAGTCTAAGAAACATATATGCAAAGCATCCAAACAGTACAATTCGCCAATTATTTGATCTTCAAGTTTAAGTGAACTACGATCCCCATTGTTAATCCCTTAACGGAAATTATTTGTAACTTTCGACAAGTAGAACAGTGAATGGAACAGGTAGACGTTTGAAATCTTTGTATATATTGCTTCTTTATAGTATAAGAAACATATATGCAAAGCATCCAAACAGTACAATTCGCCAATTTTTTGTTCTTCAAGTTTAAGTGAACTACGAGCCCCATTGTTAATCCTTTAAAGGAAATTATTTGTAAATTTCGGCAAGTAGAACAATGAATGGAATAGGTAGACGGTTGAAATCATTGTATATATTGCTTCTAAATAGCCTAAGAAACATATATGCAAAGCTTCCAAACAGTACAATTCGCCAATTATTTGATCTTCAAGTTTAAGTGAAATACGATCCCCATTGTTAATCCCTTAACGGAAATTATTTGTAACTTTCGACAAGTAGAACAATGAATGGAACAGGTAGATGGTTGAAATCTTTGTATATATTGCTTCTATATAGTCTAAGAAACATATATGCAAAGCACCCAAACAGTACCATTCGCCATTTTTTTGTTCTTCAAGTTTTAGTGAACTACGAGCCCCATTGTTAATCCTTTAAAGGAAATTATTTGTAAATTTCGACAAGTAGAACAATGAATGGAACAGGTAGACTGTTGAAATCATTGTATATATTGCTTCTAAATAGTCTAAGAAACATATATGCAAAGCATACAAACAGTACAATTCGACAATTCTTTGTTCTTCAAGTTTGAGTAAACTACGATCCCCATTGTTCATCCCTTGACGGAATTTATTTCTAACTTTCGACAAGTAGAACAATGAATGGAACAGGTAGACGGTTGAAATCATTGTATATATTGCTTCTATATAGTCTAAGAAACATATATGCAAAGCATACAAACAGTACAATTCGACAATTCTTTGTTCTTCAAGTTTAGTGAACAATGAGCCCCAATGGTTAATACTTTATCGGAAATTATTTGTAATTTTCGACAAGTAGAACAATGAATGGAACAGGTAGACGGTCGAAATCTTTGTATATATTGCTTCTATATAATCTAAGAAACATATATGCAAAGCATCCAATCAGTACCATTCGCCAATTTTTTGTTCTTCTAGTTTAAGTGAACAACGAGTCCCATTGTTAATCCTTTAAAGGAAATTATTTGTAAATTTCGACAAGTAGAACAATGAATGGATCAGGTAGACGGTTGAAATCATTGTATATATTGCTTCTATATAACCTACGAAACATATATGCAAAGCATCCAAACAGTACAATTCGCCAATTTTTTGTTCTTCAAGTTTAAGTGAACTACGAGCCCCATTGTTAATCCTTTAACGGAAATTAATTGTAACTTTCTACAAGTAGAACAATGATTGGAACACGCAGACGGTTGAAATCTTTGTATATGTTGCTTCCATATAGTCTAAGATACATATATGCAAGGCATCCAGACAGTACCATTCGCCAATTTTTTGTTCTTCAAGTTTAAGTGAACAATGAGCCCCATTGTTAATCCTTTAAAGGAAATTATTTGTAAATTTCGACAAGTAGAACAATGAATGGAACAGGTAGACTGTTGAAATCATTGTATATATTGCTTCTATATAGTCTAAGAAACACTTATGCAAAGCATCCAAACAGTACAATTCGCCAATTTTTTGTTCTTCAAGTTTAAGTAAACTACGATCCCCATTGTTAATCCCTTAACGGAAATTATTTGTAACTTTCGACAAGTAGAACAGTGAATGGAACAGGTAGACGGTTGAAATCTTTGTATATATTGCTTCTATATAGTCTAAGAAACATATATGCAAAGCATCCAAACAGTACAATTCGCCAATTTTTTGTTCTTCAAGTTTAAGTGAACAATGAGCCCCAATGGTTAATCCGTTATCGGAAATTATTTGTAACTTTCGACAAGTAGAACAATGAATGGAACAGGTAGATGGTTGAAATCTTTGTATATATTGCTTCTATATAGTCTAAGAAACATATATGCAAAGCATCCAAACAGTACAATTCGCCAATTTTTTGTTCTTCAAGTTTAAGTGAACAATGAGCCCCAATGGTTAATCCTTTATCGGAAATTATTTGTAACTTGCGACAAGTAGAACAATGAGTGGAACAGGTAGACGGTTGAAATCAATGTATATATTGCTTCTATATAGTCTAAGAAACATATATGCAAAGCATCCAAACAGTACCATTCGCCAATTTTTTGTTCTTCAAGTTTATGTGAACTACGAGCCCCACTGTTAATCCTTTAAAGGAAATTATTTGTAAATTTCGACAAGTAGAACATTGAATGGAACAGGTAGACGGTTGAAATCTTTGTATATATTGCTTCTATATAGTATAAGAAACATATATGCAAAGCATCCAAACAGTACAATTCGCTAATTTTTTGTTCTTCAAGTTTAAGTGAACAATGAGCCCCAATGGTTAATCCGTTATCGGAAATTATTTGTAACTTTCGACAAGTAGAACAATGAATGGAACTGGTAGACGGTTGAAATCTTTGTATATATTGCTTCTGTATAGTCTAAGAAACATATATGCAAAGCATCCAAACAGTACAATTCGCTAATTTTTTGTTCTTCAAGTTGAAGTGAACAACGAGCCCCATTGTTAATCCTTTAAAGGAAATTATTTGTAAATTTCGACAAGTAGAACAATGAATAGAACAGGTAGACGGTTGAAATCCTTGTATATGTTGCTTCTATATAGTCTACGAAACCTATATGCAAAGCATCCAAACAGTACAATTCGACAATTTTTTGCTCTTCAAGTTTAAGTGAACAATGAGCCCCATTGTTAATCCTTTATCGGAAATTATTTGTAACTTTCGACAAGTAGAACAATGAATGGAACTGGTAGACGGTTGAAATCTTTTTATATATTGCTTCTATATAGTCTAAGTAACATATATGCAAAGCATCCAAACAGTTCCAGTCGCCAATTTTTTGTTCTTCAAGTTTAAGTGAACAACAAGGCCCATTGATAATCATGAAACGGAAATTATTTCTAACTTTCGACAAGAAGAACAATGAATAGAACAGGTAGACGGTTGAAATCTTTGTATATGTTGCTTCTATATAGACTAAGAAACCTATATGCAAAGCGTCCAAACAGTACAATTCGCCAATTTTTTGTTCTTCAAGTTTAAGTGAACAATGAGCCCCAATGGTTAATCCTTTATCGGAAATTATTTGTAAATTTCGACAAGTAGAACAATGAATGGAACAGGTAGACGGTTGAAATCATTGTATATATTGCTTCTATATAGTCTAAGAAACATATATGCAAAGCATCCAAACAGTACAATTCGACAATTTTTTGCTCTTCAAGTTTAAGTGAACTACGAGCCCCATTGTTAATCCTTTAAAGGAAATTATTTGTAAATTTCGGCAAGTAGAACAATGAATGGAATAGGTAGACGGTTCAAATCATTGTATATATTGCTTCTAAATAGTCTAAGAAACATATATGCAAAGCATCCAAACAGTACAATTCGCCAATTATTTGATCTTCAAGTTTAAGTGAACTACGATCCCCATTGTTAATCCGTTATCGGAAATTATGTGTAACTTTCGACAAGTAGAACAATGAATGGAACAGGTAGATGGTTGAAATCTTTGTATATATTGCTTCTATATAGTCTAAGAAACATATATGCAAAGCATCCAAACAGTACCATTCGCCATTTTTTTGTTCTTCAAGTTTAAGTGAACTACGAGCCCCATTGTTAATCCTTTAAAGGAAATTATTTGTAAATTTCGACAAGTAGAACAATGAATGGAACAGGTAGACTGTTGAAATCATTGTATATATTGCTTCTAAATAGTCTAAGAAACATATATGCAAAGCATCCAAACAGTACAATACGCCAATTTTTTGTTCTTCAAGTTTGAGTAAACTACGATCCCCATTGTTCATCCCTTGACGGAATTTATTTCTAACTTTCGACAAGTAGAACAATGAATGGAACAGGTAGACGGTTGAAATCATTGTACATATTGCTTCTATATAGTCTAAGAAACATATATGCAAAGCATACAAACAGTACAATTCGACAATTCTTTGTTCTTCAAGTTTAGTGAACAATGAGCCCCAATGGTTAATCCTTTATCGGAAATTATTTGTAATTTTCGACAAGTAGAACAATGAATGGAACAGGTAGACGGTTGAAATCTTTGTATATATTGCTTCTATATAATCTAAGAAACATATATGCAAAGCATCCAATCAGTACCATTCGCCAATTTTTTGTTCTTCTAGTTTAAGTGAACAACGAGTCCCATTGTTAATCCTTTAAAGGAAATTATTTGTAAATTTCGACAAGTAGAACAATGAATGGATCAGGTAGACGGTTGAATTCATTGTATATATTGCTTCTATATAACCTACGAAACATATATGCAAAGCATCCAAACAGTACAATTCGCCAATTTTTTGTTCTTCAAGTTTAAGTGAACTACGAGCCCCATTGTTAATCCTTTAACGGAAATTAATTGTAACTTTCTACAAGTAGAACAATGATTGGAACACGCAGACGGTTGAAATCTTTGTATATATTGCTTCTATATAGTCTAAGAAACATATATGCAAAGCATCCAAACAGTACAATTCGCCAATTTTTTGTTCTTCAAGTTTAAGTGAACTACGAGCCCCATTGTTAATCCTTTAACGGAAATTAATTGTAACTTTCTACAAGTAGAACAATGATTGGAACACGCAGACGGTTGAAATCTTTGTATATATTGCTTCTATATAGTCTAAGAAACATATATGCAAAGCATCCAAACAGTACAATTCGCCAATTTTTTGTTCTTCAAGTTTAAGTGAACTACGAGCCCCATTGTTAATCCTTTAACGGAAATTAATTGTAACTTTCTACAAGTAGAACAATGATTGGAACACGCAGACGGTTGAAATCTTTGTATATATTGCTTCTATATAGTCTAAGAAACATATATGCAAAGCATCCAAACAGTACAATTCGACAATTTTTTGCTCTTCAAGTTTAAGTGAACTACGAGCCCCATTGTTAATCCTTTAAAGGAAATTATTTGTAAATTTCGGCAAGTAGAACAATGAATGGAATAGGTAGACGGTTGAAATCATTGTATATATTGCTTCTAAATAGCCTAAGAAACATATATGCAAAGCTTCCAAACAGTACAATTCGCCAATTATTTGATCTTCAAGTTTAAGTGAAATACGATCCCCATTGTTAATCCCTTAACGGAAATTATTTGTAACTTTCGACAAGTAGAACAATGAATGGAACAGGTAGATGGTTGAAATCTTTGTATATATTGCTTCTATATAGTCTAAGAAACATATATGCAAAGCACCCAAACAGTACCATTCGCCATTTTTTTGTTCTTGAAGTTTTAGTGAACTACGAGCCCCATTGTTAATCCTTTAAAGGAAATTATTTGTAAATTTCGACAAGTAGAACAATGAATGGAACAGGTAGACTGTTGAAATCATTGTATATGTTGCTTCCATATAGTCTAAGAAACATATATGCAAGGCATCCAGACAGTACCATTCGCCAATTTTTTGTTCTTCAAGTTTAAGTGAACAATGAGCCCCATTGTTAATCCTTTAAAGGAAATTATTTGTAAATTTCGACAAGTAGAACAATGAATGGAACAGGTAGACTGTTGAAATCATTGTATATATTGCTTCTATATAGTCTAAGAAACACTTATGCAAAGCATCCAAACAGTACAATTCGCCAATTTTTTGTTCTTCAAGTTTAAGTAAACTACGATCCCCATTGTTAATCCCTTAACGGAAATTATTTGTAACTTTCGACAAGTAGAACAGTGAATGGAACAGGTAGACGGTTGAAATCTTTGTATATATTGCTTCTATATAGTCTAAGAAACATATATGCAAAGCATCCAAACAGTACAATTCGCCAATTTTTTGTTCTTCAAGTTTAAGTGAACAATGAGCCCCAATGGTTAATCCGTTATCGGAAATTATTTGTAACTTTCGACAAGTAGAACAATGAATGGAACAGGTAGATGGTTGAAATCTTTGTATATATTGCTTCTATATAGTCTAAGAAACATATATGCAAAGCATCCAAACAGTACAATTCGCCAATTTTTTGTTCTTCAAGTTTAAGTGAACAATGAGCCCCAATGGTTAATCCTTTATCGGAAATTATTTGTAACTTGCGACAAGTAGAACAATGAGTGGAACAGGTAGACGGTTGAAATCAATGTATATATTGCTTCTATATAGTCTAAGAAACATATATGCAAAGCATCCAAACAGTACCATTCGCCAATTTTTTGTTCTTCAAGTTTATGTGAACTACGAGCCCCACTGTTAATCCTTTAAAGGAAATTATTTGTAAATTTCGACAAGTAGAACATTGAATGGAACAGGTAGACGGTTGAAATCTTTGTATATATTGCTTCTATATAGTATAAGAAACATATATGCAAAGCATCCAAACAGTACAATTCGCTAATTTTTTGTTCTTCAAGTTTAAGTGAACAATGAGCCCCAATGGTTAATCCGTTATCGGAAATTATTTGTAACTTTCGACAAGTAGAACAATGAATGGAACTGGTAGACGGTTGAAATCTTTGTATATATTGCTTCTATATAGTCTAAGAAACATATATGCAAAGCATCCAATCAGTACCATTCGCCAATTTTTTGTTCTTCAAGTTTAAGTGAACTACGAGCCCCATTGTTAATCCTTTAAAGGAAATTATTTGTAAATTTCGACAAGTAGAACAATGAATGGATCAGGTAGACGGTTGAAATCTTTGTATACATTGCTTCCATATAGTCTAAGAAACAGATATGCAAAGCATCCAAACAGTGCCATTCGCCAATTTTTTGTTCTTCAAGTTTAAGTGAACAATGAGCCCCATTGTTAATCCTTTATCGGAAATTATTTGTAACTTTCGACAAGTAGAACGTTGAATGGAACAGGTAGACGGTTGAAATCTTTGTATATATTGCTTCTATATAGTATAAGAAACATAAATGCAAAGCATCCAAATAGTACAATTTGCCAATTTTTTGTTCTTCAAGTTTAAGTGAACAATGAGCCCCAATGGTTAATCCGTTATCGGAAATTATTTGTAACTTTCGACAAGTAGAACAATGAATGGAACAGGTAGACGGTTGAAATCTTTGTATATATTGCTTCTATATAGTCTAAGAAACATATATGCAAAGCATCCAAACGGTACCATTCGCCAATTATTTCATCTTCATGTTTAAGTGAACAATGAGCCCCATTGTTAATCCTTTATCGGAAATTATTTGTAACTTTCGACAAGTAGAACAATGAATGGAACAGGTAGACGGTTGAAATCAATGTATATATTGCTTCTATATAGTCTAAGAAACATATATGCAAAGCATCCAAACAGTACCATTCGCCAATTTTTTGTTCTTCAAGTTTAAGTGAACAATGAGCCCCATTGTTAATCCTTTATCGGAAATTATTTGTAACTTTCGACAAGTAGAACAATGAATGGAACTGGTAGACGGTTGAAATCATTGTATATATTGCTTCTATATAGTCGAAGAAACATATATGCAAAGCATCCAAACAGTACAATTCGACAATTTTTTGTTCTTCAAGTTTAAGTGAACAACGAGCCCCATTGTTAATCCTTTAAAGGAAATTATTTGTAAATTTCGACAAGTAGAACAATGATTGGAACACGTAGACGGTTGAAATCTTTGTATATATTGCTTCCATATAGTCTAAGAAACATGTACGCAAAGCATCCAAGCAGTACCGTTCGCCAATTTTTTGTTCTTCAAGTTTAAGTGAACAATGAGCCCCATTGTTAATCCTTTATCGGAAATTATTTGTAACTTTCGACAAGTAGAACAATGAATGGAACAGGTAGACGGTTGAAATCTTTGTATATATTGCTTCTATATAATCTAAGAAACATATATGCAAAGCATCCAAACAGTACAATTCGACAATTTTTTGTTCTTCAAGTTTAGTGAACAATGAGCCCCATTGTTAATCCTTTATCGGAAATTATTTGTAACTTTCGACAAGAAGAACAATGAATAGAACAGGTAGACGGTTGAAATCTTTGTATATGTTGCTTCTATATAGTCTAAGAAACCTATATGCAAAGCATCTAAACAGTAACATTCGCCAATTTTTTGATCTTCAAGTTTAATTGAACTACGAGCCCCATTGTTAATCCTTTAAAGGAAATTATTTGTAAATTTCGACAAGTAGAACATTGAATGGAACAGGTAGACGGTTGAAATCTTTGTATATATTGCTTCTATATAGTATAAGAAACATACATGCAAAGCATCCAAACAGTACAATTCGCCAATTTTTTGTTCTTCAAGTTTAAGTGAACAATGAGCCCCAATGGTTAATCCGTTATCGGAAATTATTTGTAACTTTCGACAAGTAGAACAATGAATGGAACAGGTAGACGGTTGAAATCTTTGTATATATTGCTTCTATATAGTCTAAGAAACATATATGCAAAGCATCCAAACGGTACCATTCGCCAATTATTTCATCTTCATGTTTAAGTGAACAATGAGCCCCATTGTTAATCCTTTATCGGAAATTATTTGTAACTTTCGACAAGTAGAACAATGAATGGAACAGGTAGACGGTTGAAATCAATGTATATATTGCTTCCATATAGTCTAAGAAACATATATGCAAAGCATCCAAAGAGTACCATTCGCCAATTTTTTGTTCTTCAAGTTTATGTGAACTACGAGCCCCATTGTTAATCCTTTAAAGGAAATTATTTGTAACTTGCGACAAGTAGAACAATGAATGGAACAGGTAGACGGTTGAAATCCTTGTATATATTGCGTCTATATAATCTAAGAAACATATATGCAAAGCATCCAAACAGTACCATTCGCCAATTTTTTGTTCTTCAAGTTTAAGTGAACCAAGAGCCCCATTGTTAATCCTTTAAAGGAAATTATTTGTAAATTTCGACAAGTAGAACAATGAATGGAACAGGTAGACGGTTGAAATCAATGTATATATTGCTTCTATATAGTCTAAGAAACATATATGCAAAGCATCCAAACAGTACCATTCGCCAATTTTTTGTTCTTCAAGTTTAAGTGAACAATGAGCCCCATTGTTAATCCTTTATCGGAAATTATTTGTAACTTTCGACAAGTAGAACAATGAATGGAACTGGTAGACGGTTGAAATCATTGTATATATTGCTTCTATATAGTCGAAGAAACATATATGCAAAGCATCCAAACAGTACAATTCGACAATTTTTTGTTCTTCAAGTTTAAGTGAACAACGAGCCCCATTGTTAATCCTTTAAAGGAAATTATTTGTAAATTTCGACAAGTAGAACAATGATTGGAACACGTAGACGGTTGAAATCTTTGTATATATTGCTTCCATATAGTCTAAGAAACATGTACGCAAAGCATCCAAGCAGTACCGTTCGCCAATTTTTTGTTCTTCAAGTTTAAGTGAACAATGAGCCCCATTGTTAATCCTTTATCGGAAATTATTTGTAACTTTCGACAAGTAGAACAATGAATGGAACAGGTAGACGGTTGAAATCTTTGTATATATTGCTTCTATATAATGTAAGAAACATATATGCAAAGCATGCAAACAGTACAATTCTACAATTTTTTGTTCTTCAAGTTTAGTGAACAATGAGCCCCATTGTTAATCCTTTATCGGAAATTATTTGTAACTTTCGACAAGAAGAACAATGAATAGAACAGGTAGACGGTTGAAATCTTTGTATATGTTGCTTCTATATAGTCTAAGAAACCTATATGCAAAGCATCTAAACAGTAACATTCGCCAATTTTTTGATCTTCAAGTTTAATTGAACTACGAGCCCCATTGTTAATCCTTTAAAGGAAATTATTTGTAAATTTCGACAAGTAGAACATTGAATGGAACAGGTAGACGGTTGAAATCTTTGTATACATTGCTTCTATATAGTATAAGAAACATACATGCAAAGCATCCAAACAGTACAATTCGCCAATTTTTTGTTCTTCAAGTTTAAGTGAACAATGAGCCCCAATGGTTAATCCGTTATCGGAAATTATTTGTAACTTTCGACAAGTAGAACAATGAATGGAACAGGTAGACGGTCGAAATCTTTGTATATATTGCTTCTATATAATCTAAGAAACATATATGCAAAGCATCCAATCAGTACCATTCGCCAATTTTTTGTTCTTCTAGTTTAAGTGAACAACGAGTCCCATTGTTAATCCTTTAAAGGAAATTATTTGTAAATTTCGACAAGTAGAACAATGAATGGATCAGGTAGACGGTTGAAATCATTGTATATATTGCTTCTATATAACCTACGAAACATATATGCAAAGCATCCAAACAGTACAATTCGCCAATTTTTTGTTCTTCAAGTTTAAGTGAACTACGAGCCCCATTGTTAATCCTTTAACGGAAATTAATTGTAACTTTCTACAAGTAGAACAATGATTGGAACACGCAGACGGTTGAAATCTTTGTATATGTTGCTTCCATATAGTCTAAGAAACATATATGCAAGGCATCCAGACAGTACCATTCGCCAATTTTTTGTTCTTCAAGTTTAAGTGAACAATGAGCCCCATTGTTAATCCTTTAAAGGAAATTATTTGTAAATTTCGACAAGTAGAACAATGAATGGAACAGGTAGACTGTTGAAATCATTGTATATATTGCTTCTATATAGTCTAAGAAACACTTATGCAAAGCATCCAAACAGTACAATTCGCCAATTTTTTGTTCTTCAAGTTTAAGTAAACTACGATCCCCATTGTTAATCCCTTAACGGAAATTATTTGTAACTTTCGACAAGTAGAACAGTGAATGGAACAGGTAGACGGTTGAAATCTTTGTATATATTGCTTCTATATAGTCTAAGAAACATATATGCAAAGCATCCAAACAGTACAATTCGCCAATTTTTTGTTCTTCAAGTTTAAGTGAACAATGAGCCCCAATGGTTAATCCGTTATCGGAAATTATTTGTAACTTTCGACAAGTAGAACAATGAATGGAACAGGTAGATGGTTGAAATCTTTGTATATATTGCTTCTATATAGTCTAAGAAACATATATGCAAAGCATCCAAACAGTACAATTCTCCAATTTTTTGTTCTTCAAGTTTAAGTGAACAATGAGCCCCAATGGTTAATCCTTTATCGGAAATTATTTGTAACTTGCGACAAGTAGAACAATGAGTGGAACAGGTAGACGGTTGAAATCAATGTATATATTGCTTCTATATAGTCTAAGAAACATATATGCAAAGCATCCAAACAGTACCATTCGCCAATTTTTTGTTCTTCAAGTTTATGTGAACTACGAGCCCCACTGTTAATCCTTTAAAGGAAATTATTTGTAAATTTCGACAAGTAGAACATTGAATGGAACAGGTAGACGGTTGAAATCTTTGTATATATTGCTTCTATATAGTATAAGAAACATATATGCAAAGCATCCAAACAGTACAATTCGCTAATTTTTTGTTCTTCAAGTTTAAGTGAACAATGAGCCCCAATGGTTAATCCGTTATCGGAAATTATTTGTAACTTTCGACAAGTAGAACAATGAATGGAACTGGTAGACGGTTGAAATCTTTGTATATATTGCTTCTATATAGTCTAAGAAACATATATGCAAAGCATCCAATCAGTACCATTCGCCAATTTTTTGTTCTTCAAGTTTAAGTGAACTACGAGCCCCATTGTTAATCCTTTAAAGGAAATTATTTGTAAATTTCGACAAGTAGAACAATGAATGGATCAGGTAGACGGTTGAAATCTTTGTATACATTGCTTCCATATAGTCTAAGAAACATATATGCAAAGCATCCAAACAGTGCCATTCGCCAATTTTTTGTTCTTCAAGTTTAAGTGAACAATGAGCCCCATTGTTAATCCTTTATCGGAAATTATTTGTAACTTTCGACAAGTAGAACGTTGAATGGAACAGGTAGACGGTTGAAATCTTTGTATATATTGCTTCTATATAGTATAAGAAACATAAATGCAAAGCATCCAAATAGTACAATTTGCCAATTTTTTGTTCTTCAAGTTTAAGTGAACAATGAGCCCCAATGGTTAATCCGTTATCGGAAATTATTTGTAACTTTCGACAAGTAGAACAATGAATGGAACAGGTAGACGGTTGAAATCTTTGTATATATTGCTTCTATATAGTCTAAGAAACATATATGCAAAGCATCCAAACGGTACCATTCGCCAATTATTTCATCTTCATGTTTAAGTGAACAATGAGCCCCATTGTTAATCCTTTATCGGAAATTATTTGTAACTTTCGACAAGTAGAACAATGAATGGAACAGGTAGACGGTAGAAATCAATGTATATATTGCTTCTATATAGTCTAAGAAACATATATGCAAAGCATCCAAACAGTACCATTCGCCAATTTTTTGTTCTTCAAGTTTAAGTGAACAATGAGCCCCATTGTTAATCCTTTATCGGAAATTATTTGTAATTTTCGACAAGTAGAACAATGAATGGAACTGGTAGACGGTTGAAATCATTGTATATATTGCTTCTATATAGTCGAAGAAACATATATGCAAAGCATCCAAACAGTACAATTCGACAATTTTTTGTTCTTCAAGTTTAAGTGAACAACGAGCCCCATTGTTAATCCTTTAAAGGAAATTATTTGTAAATTTCGACAAGTAGAACAATGATTGGAACACGTAGACGGTTGAAATCTTTGTATATATTGCTTCCATATAGTCTAAGAAACATGTACGCAAAGCATCCAAGCAGTACCGTTCGCCAATTTTTTGTTCTTCAAGTTTAAGTGAACAATGAGCCCCATTGTTAATCCTTTATCGGAAATTATTTGTAACTTTCGACAAGTAGAACAATGAATGGAACAGGTAGACGGTTGATATCTTTGTATATATTGCTTCTATATAATCTAAGATACATATATGCAAAGCATCCAAACAGTACAATTCGACAATTTTTTGTTCTTCAAGTTTAGTGAACAATGAGCCCCATTGTTAATCCTTTATCGGAAATTATTTGTAACTTTCGACAAGAAGAACAATGAATAGAACAGGTAGACGGTTGAAATCTTTGTATATGTTGCTTCTATATAGTCTAAGAAACCTATATGCAAAGCATCTAAACAGTAACATTCGCCAATTTTTTGATCTTCAAGTTTAATTGAACTACGAGCCCCATTGTTAATCCTTTAAAGGAAATTATTTGTAAATTTCGACAAGTAGAACATTGAATGGAACAGGTAGACGGTTGAAATCTTTGTATATATTGCTTCTATATAGTATAAGAAACATACATGCAAAGCATCCAAACAGTACAATTCGCCAATTTTTTGTTCTTCAAGTTTAAGTGAACAATGAGCCCCAATGGTTAATCCGTTATCGGAAATTATTTGTAACTTTCGACAAGTAGAACAATGAATGGAACAGGTAGACGGTTGAAATCTTTGTATATATTGCTTCTATATAGTCTAAGAAACATGTATGCAAAGCATCCAAACGGTACCATTCGCCAATTATTTCATCTTCATGTTTAAGTGAACAATGAGCCCCATTGTTAATCCTTTATCGGAAATTATTTGTAACTTTCGACAAGTAGAACAATGAATGGAACAGGTAGACGGTTGAAATCAATGTATATATTGCTTCCATATAGTCTAAGAAACATATATGCAAAGCATCCAAACAGTACCATTCGCCAATTTTTTGTTCTTCAAGTTTATGTGAACTACGAGCCCCAATGTTAATCCTTTAAAGGAAATTATTTGTAACTTGCGACAAGTAGAACAATGAATGGAACAGGTAGACGGTTGAAATCCTTGTATATATTGCGTCTATATAATCTAAGAAACATATATGCAAAGCATCCAAACAGTACCATTCGCCAATTTTTTGTTCTTCAAGTTTAAGTGAACCAAGAGCCCCATTGTTAATCCTTTAAAGGAAATTATTTGTAAATTTCGACAAGTAGAACAATGAATGGAACAGGTAGACGGTTGAAATCAATGTATATATTGCTTCTATATAGTCTAAGAAACATATGTGCAAAGCATCCAAACAGTACCATTCGCCAATTTTTTGTTCTTCAAGTTTAAGTGAACCAAGAGCCCCATTGTTAATCCTTTAAAGGAAATTATTTGTAAATTTCGACAAGTAGAACAATGATTGGAACACGTAGACGGTTGAAATCTTTGTATATATTGCTTCCATATAGTCTAAGAAACATGTACGCAAAGCATCCAAGCAGTACCGTTCGCCAATTTTTTGTTCTTCAAGTTTAAGTGAACAATGAGCCCCATTGTTAATCCTTTATCGGAAATTATTTGTAACTTTCGACAAGTAGAACAATGAATGGAACAGGTAGACGGTTGAAATCTTTGTATATATTGCTTCTATATAATCTAAGAAACATATATGCAAAGCATCCAAACAGTACAATTCGACAATTTTTTGTTCTTCAAGTTTAGTGAACAATGAGCCCCATTGTTAATCCTTTATCGGAAATTATTTGTAACTTTCGACAAGAAGAACAATGAATAGAACAGGTAGACGGTTGAAATCTTTGTATATGTTGCTTCTATATAGTCTAAGAAACCTATATGCAAAGCATCTAAACAGTAACATTCGCCAATTTTTTGATCTTCAAGTTTAATTGAACTACGAGCCCCATTGTTAATCCTTTAAAGGAAATTATTTGTAAATTTCGACAAGTAGAACATTGAATGGAACAGGTAGACGGTTGAAATCTTTGTATATATTGCTTCTATATAGTATAAGAAACATACATGCAAAGCATCCAAACAGTACAATTCGCCAATTTTTTGTTCTTCAAGTTTAAGTGAACAATGAGCCCCAATGGTTAATCCGTTATCGGAAATTATTTGTAACTTTCGACAAGTAGAACAATGAATGGAACAGGTAGACGGTTGAAATCTTTGTATATATTGCTTCTATATAGTCTAAGAAACATATATGCAAAGCATCCA